>JAHUXG010011074.1:0-320720 GCA_020740815.1 Sciurus niger
AGTCTCCAGCACTCTGCGATTATGGAAATATCCAACAAAAGAAACTATCTTCTCTTTTTCATTCTTTTCTCCTCTCCTCACCAAACAATCAACACTTCAAAATAACACCAATTTCAATGCAAACCAATTCCAACAACAAATCTCAGTAGGCTTCTGGGGTTCAGGAGAGCAGTGCTGCACAGTCACCTGCTTTTCTTCAGAGTACTTTTTCAAAGAAGTCACTCTACTCTCCTTAGGACACAGATCACGGATCTCAAATGAGTATGCTTATCAGGATAATTTTTGAGCAATTTCTTCAGCTTCTCATTGTGCAGCATGTTTCAGACAATACAAAAATGACAACCACACTTGTAAAAGGCACTCTCCAGGCTTCTTGGACTCACTGCCATACTCTCTGCCAATGAAAGGGACTTCCAACCAGGAACACATTCCATGTGTACCTCAATGTCTACACAAAAACCAAGATGTGAATACAAATGTCAGCCACTCTTGTCCCTGGAACTTCTGCACACCTTTGCTGTGTAGAGGCTTGCCTGTGATTTCTTAGTGAATAAACTTGGTTTTTGGGGCAGAGTCCATGTTAGCCTGTTATGATAGCATGCAGGATGATCACGGGGCATTTACAGCCTACTCACCTGAAATCATTGGAACTTCAGTGTCAAGAGGAACAGAGCACTTGTGTAGATTTTTGTTAATGTTGATGGACATCCTCAAGGGAAGAAGTGCAGGAATTAGTGTTGCATATCCCAGGATCAACTGGCTTGAACTGTTGTTCAGGGAGTAATGTTCTCTGTAGTTGGGAAGGCCTATATTTATGTTTCTTGTGCCAGAAAAAACAGAAATCATGATTGAAATATTTGGCTGTTCCATGGGAGAAACAGCAAAGAGAAAGGGATTAGCAAGGGCATTGTTGTTTTTAAAAGGAGAATGAGGTTCCGTATTCATGGTTGCATAGAGGATGAGCAGCCAATAATCACTTCCCGGATTTGCAGTGTAGAATGTGACTGAATATATGTTGTAGAGTTTTGTGTTGACCATGATTGATGGCAGGATTCATAGTGTCTCTTCTCCGAAGCTGTTTACTAGTATCAATACCTTTCAGTGCTTCTGGCCCCCCAAATATCCTTACTCTACTCTTGAATGCTCAGCTTGGAACCTTTGAACAATTCCACTTTCAGCACAGCCTATGTTCACACCTGCTATTATGCCCTGTGAATCTGTGCTCATCATACCATCACCAGGCTGTTAATTCTTCCCCAGCTAGTGGTCTGTTCTATCCTGTGGCTGGATATAGGGCTCTCTGCAAAATCCCACAGGACCTTGTGACTTGGAGGTATTTTTCTGGACAATAAGTCAAAACATTTTGTGAATAATGAATGGCAAGAAATTTCAGCATCTTGTTTAAACTTGATGTGTCCTGGGAAAAATCCCAGCAGGCTTGTTTCGGATTGCAACCTAGGTGTAAGGCAGCAGCCAAGGAGGAGGTGCCTGGCCGTTGGAGTGAGCAGAGAAAAATTCTCCTCGCACGTCATATTGGTGCTGTCCTCCTTCCAAAATGCTGTGGAAATGAATCCCTCCTCTCTTGATGAGCCAACAGAGTAGCCGATCACCTTCACTTGGAACATGGAACTCCCATGATCTATCTGTCTCCTTTCCAGATTCATAGGAAAGGGGGAGAACCACGACAGGTGGAGTGTGATGTGTCCCAAATAAGCCATCACCCAAAAGTTTGGGCTGCACTTCATGATATAATGAGGTGAGCACCCAACACACCTCACTCCATGTGGATGCTAGAATGCTAGGCTAATTCCTTGACTCTGAAGGAAACCAAGGTGGTACCAGTTCTGGAAGAGAGGTGTCAGACGTTGAATCCACTGGTGCTTGTGCTAAGATTGTTGATTCCTGTCTCAAGCAGGCCTCGGGCCCAGCTCCTTCCACTGGAATTTGTGGGGACTAATAATCTGGATCCGGAGCCAGATGAGCTGCTTCTCAGCAAGATCGGTGCACTCAAATGAGCACAGCGCCACCTACTGGACCTGGGTGGAATTGGTAGCTGTAAGACTCAATGGTATCCCGTGCCCTGCCTGGATATGTGGTTATTTATTGCTCAAGGGACTCTATACAGCTTGGAGCCTGTTTCCTTGTTGCCCGGGCAAAAAGGATAGAATGGTTTCTTCAAAAACACAAAACCCCAGCACCCGCTCACTTCTTCTATACTGTAACCCTGAAAGAAGTGCAGTCACAGATATATGTCTTGAATGTTGGTTTGAAGCAGTCAGGAACTGAATGGTCTCTGGTTACCATGAACCATGACGTCACTGTGTTCTGACTCTGCTCCCCTATGACGTCAGGTGGAATCTGGGGATCAGGGGCAATGTCACTGGAGCCACTTGTGAAATATCATGTTGCCCAAGGCTTTACAATCACCCTGGGGATTGCAATCAAATGACATCTTTCCAGAGCCTTGAAAACCCACGCCCTTCAGAACCTAGCTGACAAATGCCTGCTCCTTCCCCTTTGATTAGAGGAGTACACCCATGTTTGCCTCTCGTATCCCAAGAGGACTGCTAAACAATTGTTACATTTCCCTGAGTGAAATTGATTGCAACGAAATGAATGAGGGATCAATTATACGACTTTAGCCACTTATGTATCTGAAATAAATCTTGAGAATAATAACTGAAAACAAAACGAAGAGAAGAGAGGTATTGGATGAGGAATATTTTCTTTTTGCCACCACGTTTCAGTTCTGGGACCGCAGATCCCATGAGCCACCACCACATACTTTTACTTGTTTATATCTCCCAACAGTGTCTGAAGCAATCTTAATGAGGAAAACAGGCTAAGAACAGGAGGCACAACTTCATCTGGCTTACCAATTCATGAGATTGTGGGCAAAACCCAGCACATGAACTGGCTTGTGCAATTTGCTAAGCTCTTTGCTCTTTAGAAATTTTCAAAAAAAAAGGTCAAAAGGAAAAAGAAAACAAAATATGTCTTCTAAGAAAGTGTCAGTTGATTTTGAATGCAATGTTTAGGGATTCATGAGAGAATGATCCCAATATCTCCATAGGTTGTCAAGAACTGAGCATCTTCCCAATCCCACATAGTTCTGCCTCTGTCACTTTTCCTGGCCTCCTTGGATTCTTGATATATTTTTCTGCTCATGGATCAATCAGCTACTTCCATTTTCATCCTTAATGAAGAGTGGAAAATCATTACCCCGGAACACAGGTCTAGGCTTGGGTTTGACAGTCAAAAATGTTCCTTGCTGATGTGAACAGGAGAAAGAAGTATTACGGAGACATTGTTGCCTTGGTCATCATTGCTTAGCTGCATAAAATTTCACAAATGATGTCTGTACGTGTTCAAGTGTTGCAAATTAGAGAAGCTCTTCCAGTGCAGGCCATATAGCCCATCTCGTACAGTGCCTGCCTCTCATGCTGGAGGCCCGTGTTCCAGTTCCCAGTACTCCGGGTTTGGGGAAATTACCAAAAAATGAAACCAACCTCCCATCGCCTCTTTTTCTTTCTTTTCTCCTCTCCTCACAAGAGAAAAAACACTCTCAAAGGGCACCAATTTCAATGGAACACAGTTCCACCATCAAGTCTCAGCAGGCTCCTGGGCTCCAAGAGGGCAGTGCTGCCCAGACAACTGCATTTCTTCAAGTATTTGTTCCATGAAGTCACTCAATCTCCTGAGGACACAGATCACGGGTCTAGCATGAGTAAACTTATGAGGATAATTCTTCAGCACTTTCCACTGCTGCTCATTGTGCACCAGGTTTCAGGAAATTCAACAAAGGCTACCGCACTTGGACCAGGAACTCTCCAGGCTTCTTGGACACACTGCCATACTCTATTCCATTGAAAGGGACTTCCACACCAGAGCACTTTCCATGTGTACCTCCATGTCTACTGGAAAAACAGGATGTGAACACAAAAGACATCCGATCTTGTCCCTGGAACTTTTCTCATACATTTTCATTATAGAGAATTCATTGTGATTTCTATATGAATAAAGTTAAATTTTGGGGCAGAATCCTTGTTATCCTGCATTGATAGCCTTTAGGAGGATCATGGGCCATTTACAAATTACTCACCCAATATCATTGGAGCTCCAGTGTCAAAAGGAATGGAGCCCTTTTGTGGACTTTGTTAACATTGCTGGACATCCTGGAGAGAAGCAGGGCAGGGATTAGTGTTGGATTTCCCAGGATCACCTGGCTTAATTGTAGGTCATGTAGGAAGGTGCTGTAAAGTTGGGAAGACCTATCCTAATGTTTCTGTTGCCAGATAATATAGGAAACATGATTATTATATTCTGCTGTCCCATGGGAACAACAGAAAGAGACGGGAATTTTCAACGGCACTGTTGTTCTCAGAAGCGGAATGAGGTTCTCTATTCATGTTTGCATAGAGAATGTGTGCTCAATGACTACTTGCTGTACTTGTAGTGTGTGATGTGTCCGAGTATACATTGTGGAGTTTTGGGGTTTCCATGATCCATGGTGAGTTTCATATTGTCTCTTCTCAGAAGTTGTTTTCAGGATCAACACCCTTCAGAGCATCAGGCCCCCGAAATATACTTACTCTTTTCTTTTGAATATGCAGCTTGGAAGATTTGAACAACTCCACTTTCAACACGGTATATGTTCCATCCTGCTATTTTGTCCCATGAAACTGTGCTCATCATGCCATTCCCAGGGTGTTAATTCAAACCCCTGCTTGTTGTCTGCTCCATCCTGGGTCTGGTTAGAGGAGTCCTGCCTTGGGGGAGAGCGGTATTTGCCTGGAGAATAAGATGGACCATTTTGTGATTAAGGTTGGCAAGTCATATCTTCTTCATGATTATATTGGATGAGAACCTGGAAAAATCCCAGCAAGCTAGTTTCATGGTGCAGCATTGTTGTAAGTCAGCAGCGAAGGAGGAGGTGTCTCACCGTTGGATTGAGCAAAAAACAACTCTCCCTGAATGTCAGTTTTGGACTGTCATCCTTCCATAAGGCTGAGGGAATGACTACCTCCTCTCATCCTAGGACCCAGAGTCACTCACCTTTACATGGAACATGGACATCCCATATTCCATCTATCTACTTTCCAGACTTGGTAGGATTGGAGGAGGAATCTGACAGATCTAATGTCATGAGTTCCAAATCAATGATCTCCCAAACCATGGTGCTGCACTCCATGCTCTACTGAGGTGAGCACTCACCACCCATCTCTCCATATGGCTGCTAGGCTGCTAGGCTATTTTCATGACTCTGAAGAAAACCTGGGTTGTAGCAGTCCTGGAGGAGTGGGGACAGACGGAGGGCATATCTACTGGTGCCAGTGCTAAGATTTTTGACCTACATGCTCTCAAGAAGCCTGCGGTCCACCATTGTTCCACTGGAATTTGTGGGGGCTAATAGCCTGCAACGGTAGGCAGGTGAGCTGCCTGTCAGCAAGATCGGTGCGGCCAATGGAGCACACCGCCCCCTAGTGGACCTGGGTGGAATTGATAGCTGTCAGACTCATTGGGATCCCTTGCCCTGCCTGGTTATGTGGTTATTTATTGCTCACGGGACTCTATACAGTTTAGAGCCTGTTTCCTTGTTGTCCCAGCAAGAAGGATAGAATCGTTTCTTCAGAAAAACAAGACCCCAGGACCCGCTCACTTCTTCTATACTGTAACCCTGAAAGCAGATCAGCCACAGCCATATGTCTTGAATATTTGTTTAAAGCAGTCACCTGCTGAATGGTCTCTGGTTCCCATGAACCGTGACATCTCTGTGTTCTGAGTCTGCTCCACTATGACGTCAGGACGAATCTGGGGAGCAGGGGCAATGTCACTGGGGACACTTGTGAAATTTCATGTTGGCCAAGGATTTACAAACACCCTGGGAATTGCAATAAAATGAATTCCCCTTCCGGAGGCTTGAAAACCCATGACATCCATAACCCAGCTGACCAATGCCTGCTCCTTCCTCTTTGAATATAGGAGTACTCCCATGAGAACCTCTCATGTCACAGGAGAACTGGTAACCAATTGTAACATTTCTCTGAGTACAATTGATTGCAACAAAATGAAAGAGGGATCAATTATATGACTTTAGTCACTTATCACTTGTAATAAATGGTGAGAGTAATAACTGAAATCATAACGAGAAGAAGATAGAAATTGAATGAGGAATGTGTTCTTTTTGCCACCACGTTTTGATTCTGGGACCCCACATCATATGTGCCATCACCACATGCCTTTGCCTGTTTTTATTTCCCAACAGCATCTGGGTGAAACAATGTTTCTGAGGGAAACAGGGTTTTGAATGGAGGCAAAACTTCAGCTGGCTCACCCATTCTTGAGTCTGTGGGCAAAAGCCAGCACCTGAAATGGCTTGTGCATTATGCACAGCTCTCTGCAGTTTACAATTTTTCAAAAAAAGGTCAAAAGGAAAAACAAAAAAAAAATACTTTCTAGGAAAGTGTTAGGTGATTTTGATGTAATGGCTAGGGATTCATGTGTGAATGATCCCAACATCTCCATTTCTAATCACCAATTTAGCATCTTCTTAGTCCCACATAGTCCTGCCCCATCCTCCTGTTCCTGGCATCCTTGGACCCCTGATTTATTTTTCTGCTCAAAGATCAATTAGCTACTTCCATTTTCATCCATAATGAAGAGGGGAAAAAACTTTCCCTCAGGGCACAGGGCTATGCTTGGGTTTGACAGGCCAAAAGATTTTTGCTGGATTGATGTGAACAGGAAAATTAAGAAATCCATAGATATTGGCTTGGTCACGATTGCTTCGCTGCATACAATTTCACCAATTGTGTCTGTAGGTGACCAAGTGTTGTAACTCAGAGAAGCTGTTCCAGAGCCGGCCATGTAGCCCATCTCATAGAATGCCTGTCTCTTATGCTGGAGGCCCGGGTTCAAGTCCCCAGCACTCTGTGATTATGGAAATATCCAATGAAAGAAACTATCTTCTCTTTTTCATTCTTTTCTCCTCTCCTCACCAAACAATCAACACTTCAAAATAACACCAATTTCAATGCAAACCAATTCCAACAACAAATCTCAGTAGGCTTCTGGGGTTCAGGAGAGCAGTGCTGCACAGTCACCTGCTTTTCTTCAGAGTACTTTTTCAAAGAAGTCACTCTACTCTCCTTAGGACACAGATCACGGATCTCAAATGAGTATGCTTATCAGGATAATTTTTGAGCAATTTCTTCAGCTTCTCATTGTGCAGCATGTTTCAGACAATACAAAAATGACAACCACACTTGTAAAAGGCACTCTCCAGGCTTCTTGGACTCACTGCCATACTCTCTGCCAATGAAAGGGACTTCCAACCAGGAACACATTCCATGTGTACCTCAATGTCTACACAAAAACCAAGATGTGAATACAAATGTCAGCCACTCTTGTCCCTGGAACTTCTGCACACATTTGCTTTGTAGAGGCTTGGCTGTGATTTCTTAGTGAATAAACTTGGTTTTGGGGCAGAATCCATGTTAGCCTGTTCTGATAGCATACAGGATGATCATGGGGCATTTACAGCCTACTCACTCAAAATCATTAGAGCTTCAGTGTCAAGAGGAACGGAGCACTTTTGTAGATTCTTGTTAATATTGATGGACATCCTCAAGGGAAGAAGTGCAGGGATTAGTGTTGCATATCCCAGGATCAACTGACTTAAATTGTTGTTCGTGGGGGAAGGTGCTGTGAATTTGGGAATGACTATACTTGTGGTTCTTGTGCCAGGAAAAACAGGAATCATGATTCAAATATTTGGCTGTTTGAGGGGAATGAGGTTCTGTATACATGGTTGCATAGAGAATGAGCAGCCAATAATCACTTCCCCTATTTGCAGTGTAGGATGTGGCTGAAAATATGTTATAGAGTTTTGTGTTGATCATGACTGATGGCGGGTTTCATAGTGTCTCCTCTCCGAGGATTTTTTCCAGCATCAACATCTTTCAGCGCTTCTGGCCCCCCAAATATCCTTACTTTACTCTTTTGAATGCTCAGCTTGGAACCTTTGAACAATTCCACTTTCAGTGCTGCCTATGTTCACACCTGCTATTATGCCCTGTGAATCTGTGCTAACCATGCCATCACCAGCCTGTTAATTCATCCCCAGCTAGTGGTCTGTTCCCTCCTGGGGCTGGATAGATGACTCTCTGCGAAATCCCACAGGACCTTGTGACTTGGAGGTATTTTTCTGGACAATATGTTGAACCATTTTGTGAATAAAGATTGGCAAGAAATTTCAGCATCTTGTTTAAACTTGATGTGACCCTGGAAAAATCCCAGCATGCTTGTTTCAAATTGCAGCCTAGTTGTAAGGCAGCAGCCAAGGAGGAGGTGCCTGGCTGTTGGAGTGAGCAGAGAAAAATTCTCCTCGCATGTCAGGTTTGTGCTGTCTTCCTTTCAAAATGCTGTGGAAATAAATCCCTCTTCTCTTGATGAGCCAACAGAGGAGCCGATCACCTTCACATGGAACATGGAACTCCCATGTTCTGTCTGTCTCCTTTCCAGAATTTGTAGGATGGGGGAGAAACACGACAGGTGGAAAGTGATGTGTCCTACGTCAGCCATCACCCAAAAGTTTGGGCTGCACTTCATGCTGTACTGAGGTGAGCACCCCGCACACCTCACTCCATGTGGATGCTAGGATGCTAGGCTAATTTCTTGACTCTGAAGAAAACCAAGGTTGTACCAGTTCTGGAGGAGAGGTGTCGGACGTTGAATCCACTGGTGCTTGTGCTAAGATTGTTGATTCCTGTCTCAAGCAGGCCTCGGGCCCAGCTCCTTCCACTGGAATTTGTGGGGACTAATAATCTGGATCCGGAGCCAGATGAGCTGCCTGTCAGCAAGATCGGTGCACTCAAATGAGCACAGCGGCACCTACTGGACCTGGGTGGAATTGATAGCTGTCAGACTCAATGGGAACCCTTGCCCTGCCTGGATATGTGGTCATTTATTGCTCACGGACTCTATACATCTTAGAGCCTGTTTCCTTGTTGCCCGGGCAAAAAGGATAGAATGGTTTCTTCAAAAACACAAGACCCCAGAACCCGCTCACTTCTTCTATATTGTAACCCTGAAAGTAGAGCAGCTACAGCCATATGTCTTGAATGTTGGTTTGAAACAGTCAGGAGCTGAATGGTCTCTGGTGCCATGCACTGTGACGCCTCTGTGTTCTGAGTCTGGTCCTCTATGATGTCAGGTGGAATCTGGGGATCAGGGGCAATGTCACTGGAGCCACTTGTGAAATATCATGTTGCCCAAGGCTTTACCAACACCCTGGGAATTGCAATCAAATGACCTCTCCTTCCAGAGTCTTGAAAACCCATGACACTCAAAACCTAGCTGACCAATGTCTGCTCCTTCCCCTTTGATTAGAGGAGTACTCCCATGTGCACCTCTCATGTCACAGGAGAACTGGTAACCAATTGTTACATTTCTCTGAGTAGAATTGATTGCAACAAAATGAGAGAGGGATCAATTATATGACTTTAGTCACTTAGCACTTGTGATAAATGGTGAGAGTATTAACTGGAAACATAACGAGAAGAAGATAGAAGTTGAATGAAGAATGTGTTCTTTTTGACACCACATTTTGATTCTGGACCCCACATCATATGTGCCATCACCACATTCCTTTGCCTGTATATATCTCCCAACAGCATCTGGGTGAAACAATGTTTCTGAGGGAAACAGGCTTTTGAATGGAGGCAAAACTTCAGCTGGCTCATCCATTCTTGAGTCTGTGGGCAAAATCCAGCACCTGAAAAAGCTTGTGCATTATGCACAGTTATCGACTCTTTAGAATTTTTCAAAAAAAGGTCAAAGGGAAAAATAAAAATAAATACTTTCTAGGAAAGTGTTGGTGATTTTGATGTAATGACTAGGGATTCATGTGTGAATGATCCCAATATCTCCATTTCTAATCACCAATTTAGCATCTTCTTAGAACCACATAGTCCTCCCCCATCCTCCTGTTCCTGGCATCCTTGGACCCCTGATTTACTTTTCTGCTCAAAGATCAATTAGCTACTTCCATTTTCATCCATAATGAAGAGGGGAAAAATCTTTCCCTCAGGGCACAGGGCTATGCTTGGGTTTGACAGGCCAAAAGTTTTTTGCTGAATTGATATGAACAGGAGAATTAAGAAATCCATAGACATTGGTTTGGTCATGATTGCTTCGCTGCATACAATTTCACCAATTGTGTCTGTAGGTGACCAAGTGTTGTAACTCAGAGAAGCTGTTCCAGAGCCGGCCATGTAGCCCATCTCATAGAATGCCTGCCTCTCATGCTGGAGGCCTGGGTTCGAGTCCCCAACACTCTGTGATTATGGAAATATCCAATGAAAGAAACTATCTTCTCTTTTTCATTCTTTTCTCCTCTCCTCACCAAACAATCAACACTTCAAAATAACACCAATTTCAATGCAAACCAATTCCAACATCAAATCTCAGTAGGCTTCTGGGGTTCAGGAGAGCAGTGCTGCACAGTCACCTGCTTTTCTTCAGAGTACTTTTTCAAAGAAGTCACTCTACTCTCCTTAGGACACAGATCACGGGTCTCAAATGAGTATGCTTATCAGGATAATTCTTCCGCAATTTCTTCAGCTTCTCATTGTGCAGCATGTTTCAGGCAATACAAAAATGACAACCACACTTGTAACAGGCACTCTCCAGGCTTCTTGGACTCACTGCCATACTCTCTGCCAATGAAAGGGACTTCCACCCCGGAACACATTCCATGTGTACCTCAATGTCTACAGGAAAACCAAGATGTGAACACAAAAGTCAGCCACTATTGTCCCTGGAACTTCTGCACACCTTTGCTGTGTAGAGGCTTGCCTGTGATTTCTTAGTGAATAAAATTGGTTTTTGGGGCAGAACCCATGTTAGCCTGTTCTGATAGCATACAGGATGATCACCGGGCATTTACAGTCTGCTCACCCAAAATCATTGGAGCTTCAGGGTCAAGAGGAACAGAGCACTTTTGTAGATTCTTGTTAATATTGATGGACATCCTCAAGGGAAGAAGTGCAGGGATTAGTGTTGCATATCCCAGGATCAACTGGCTTAAATTGTTGTTCGTGTGGGTAGGTGGTTTGAAGTTGGGAATGACTATACTTGTGGTTCTTGTGACAGAAAAAACAGGAATCATGATTCAAATATTTGGCTGTTTCATGGGAGAAACAGAAAAGAGAAAGGGATTTGCAAATGCATTGTTGCTCTCAAAAGGGGAATGAGGATCCATAATCATGGTTGCATAGAGAATGAGCAGCCAATAAACATCTCCCGTATTTGCAGTGTAGGATGTGGCTGAATATATTTTTGAGTTATATTTTTCCTTCTTAATTTTTTAAAAAAGAATGTTGAGATGTTTAATGTTTATAAGATTTGGATTATTTTCATAAGATGTGGATGATGTGTTCTTTGTTCAAATTAAATATTGCTTATTTTTAGAAGGCATAATCTTCAATACCATATTATTCTTCATAAACACTGATAAGCAGTAGTTTTATGTTAAAAATTACTAGATTTCTTCAGCATGCAAATAGGTTATAAACATCAAAGTTGTATCACTAAAACATAATTATATTTGAATTCATAAACTTTTAGTTTAGATCCAAAGTCACTTTAAATGAAGAACTTTTAACCAGTTAAACAAAGCAGTTTATTGAACAAGTCGTAAGTTGCAATCCAGGAGCACAGGAGAAAGAGTAGAGGCACAGGATCAGGCAGCACTTAGAGACAGAAAAAAGTTGCAAGGTACAAAACATCTCAACTGTTAACAAAGTCAGCTTCGCATGTTGCAATTAGTGTTTGTCTCATTTGGTCAGTTCATATCTTCCTGCTGTGATTGGCTGGGACTCTTTGTTAGTTACAAAAGAATTCTCTTGGTTAGGATTTCAGTGGTCTAAATACTAAATTAGCTTGCAAATGGAAATTAATTTGGGGGTGGGAGAGCCAGAGAAGAAGGATGTGTACACAAAGTCATGGAGTCACACTAATCTTTCAAGACCCTATATTTCCATATGGAATTATAAACAACAATCCAGGACCTTGTGTTTAAGGGAAAATGACACTGAGGTGCTTCTGGCAGAATGTGACCTAACCCCAACTAACTGCCAGTCTTGTAAGGTTGTAATAATGTCCATGGGTCTGCAAAAGTCTAAACTCTTGGGAAAGATGGGCATGGTGCATTTGACTTCCTCATACACCTCAGCTGCAGCAAAACCATGCAGATTTCTAGAGTGCTGCAACTGTCAGACTCAGCACAGGCACTAGGATATGAGGAAAGTAAGCACCACATTTCTTAGGCTGGATCACCTCTACTGATTTTTCTTAAGTTTAAATGTTTAGATTTGTAAATGTTTAGATATTTATGTCTCTCAGAGTTTTAGGATATAGCTGGTCTTCTATATGTGCAGATCCACATTATCATATCCATCCAACCTTAGCTGCAAAATATCTAGAAACAATTCTATCTGTACTAAATAAATAGGTACATTTTTCATTGTTATTACTGCCTAACCTGTTAGATAGTGTTTGTATTCTACTGGGTATTATATGTAATGTCCATGTGGTTTAGAGCATGCAGGAGGGTTTGTGAGGTTTACATGCAAATACTACTCCATTTTCTATGAATAACATAACCACCCCTGGGTTTTGGTGCCTGAAACCCATACAAACCAGAAGTCAAAGGATTTCTGGTGATGCTGGCCCTCTGAAAATGTTAGGTGATGTCTGATCCAGGCTACAGCCTCACAGATATGGTGTTTTGTGTCTCTAGCATCACACTGGTTATTGAAGGAAGTTAGCCAAGGGAACAAACTCGGAATCCTCCCAGAGTGACTGGGAGGGTCAGGAATGGGATAGGGTTTCAATTTTACTAACTGATTGAAAGAGTGAAATTCCTTTGATTGGGGTGGGACCATGACCTGCTGGAATTTAAAATTATGGAAGTGTACAGGAAGCCAAGCTATTTTCGGACCCCTACCTGTCCACTTTCTATGAATACTCCATCAGTTGTAAAGAGATGTGGCTCATTCTCTTAACTACAACCCCTCCCATCCCCCCACCCCACAAGAACCAGTGGGCATTCAGTCTTCTCCCCCTTTTTCTGAGAGTGCTGGCAGGGTGATTTTCACAGAAACCTGGAGATCTCCTGCTGTGCACAAGGGAGCACTCACTTGGGGATCATGGTGGGAGCCGCATTCATGGTTAGGGGAGTACCTGCTCACATAGACCTGTTTGGTACTGCTCTCCCCATGCTCTGCTCCCAACTCCATGCTTAAGGCGATCAAGATTGGCAGCATAGACAGGAGCCAGGTGGTGCACTCTGGCTGGCTGAGAAAATCACCCCCAGAGAAGAAGTGGCAACTCTGTGTGAGTACAGGCAAGTGTGGGTGCTGGGAGAATCCATGGGGCTGGCAGGCAGTAGGAGCAGCCTGGAGTGTCTTCTCTACAGAGTCTCCCCAGTTGGAAACTCAACCAATTTCAAAGTTTATTTTGAGGGCTTGGGAGAAAAGGAGTGTATTTCAGGGGGCCACAGATACCACAGAAGTTCATGCTGAAGATCAAGCAGGGACCAGTCCTCCTCCATTCTTGTGGTCACTTTTAATGGTTCACAGCTGCTGTTGACAAGCAGTGCTGACTGTGCCCTTTGTTTCTTCTAATTTAAAGCTGTAGTGAAAGGAAGATGAGCAGCACCTTTCCACTCTTGTCCAGTGGCTCTTTCTTGCTATGTCTCACTCTTGTTTTGTGAAAGGCACCTTGCATGCTTGCTGCTGGTTTTTCTCCTCTGAACCTCCTGGATAAGACTTATTTCTATGCTACAACCTTGAGTCTGAAGTTCCATTAAAATTTCTCACAGGGTAGATTTCAAAACTCCAACCTGCATATGCAGCTGAAATGTGATGCCTCTAGTGTCTCCCAGTGAGCACAGACTCACCACATCCAGAACACTGCACCCCACACCTACTCAGTAAATGGTGCCACCAGCAAGTCACTTGTCTAGTGAGAAATGTGGAAACCATTTTTGAACTATTGTCACCCAATAACCCTTGGCTGACTCCCACCACACTAACTACCCTGGCTATGCATGACCCACCCACCACCTTGAGGCTGAGCATTGCTCTTTTCTGACAACCACCTGGAAGTTCATCTCTGTGCCAGGCTCTGTGCTTGAATCATTCACCTCTTAATAATTCGGTATTTTTCACCCTGCCAGCAGGGTCATCTAGTTTTGTCCTGTAGCCTGAGCTCTTTAAAAGTAGTAAATGTTTTATACTTAGAAAATTGAAGACCCACACTGAGTCAGAAATGGTAAAGAGAGACCTGGTGCCCTTGACCCAGCCTTCCTGGGTCGCCTCATTTGAAACCCTGTGTTGTGGCCTCATCAGATGCTGTCAGCAGCACTGTCAGGATGCAGAAGGCCTCCAGTGCTGAGAGCCCTTCCTCTCTCCCTTTCTCTTCACCTCTGCCCCTACCCAGTCCTGTTACATCCTTCACCCGTTACATACATGAAGATGTCCTCTGTGTCTGTGAGCTGGTCATCTCACCAGTGTTGCTTCAGTGGATTCAGATGGTGTGTTCACCATCTGAACATCAGGTTCAGATGTTTTCAGCATGAATCTCTGGATACTTGTCCCAGCTGTTACGTGTCAACTGTTCATTTTCTCTTTAATATGCGGTGTCATTGTCCATGATTGTACCAGTCTTTTGGCTCGACTATTTGCCCACTCATTTTAGTTCTGGAATTCACATGCCTAAGGACATTGAATGTAGGGTTTACCAGGCTAGCTCAGGCATAGGTAAGAGCCGCAGGGTCAGGACCCAGACCTGGGTAGTTGGGTAGGAGCAGGCTTGTGGTAAGCAGCCTGCAAACTGATTTATTGCAGGAAAAACCATACATTTTATAAGTTTCTTGCCCAATCACAATATGCCACAGGGGATCAGACCACCAGGCTCCTATACAGGTTTCCTTGGTAACACTAGGTCAACTTGGGGCAGTTGTTATATTCCTAGGTGGTCAGAGAGGAATGCTCCTCTCTGCAAGTTTACAAACTTGAGATATTAACTGCTGCAAGCCAAGAACTAGGATTTTTCCCAAGAATTGAACTCCTTTCATGTGATTGTATTCTCATAGAACATGCCCCCCTCAAGTCTTTTGGCATTTTCTTTAAGTTTTGTTTGTTTTATTTTATGTTGAATTTTGATAATACCTTAAGATAGTACCTTAAGACACACTTAAGATAGTAGTCGTATGCTCCAAGTGTGTTTTGTATTTTCTTTCTATCTTTTTTATCATGGGGTTTCCTGGGGATTGAACACTGGGAATCTTTATAAATTGATCTCATTCCCCAGTTCTTTCTATCTATCTATCTTTCTTTCTTTCTTTCTTTCTTTCTTTCTTTCTTTCTTTCTTTCTTTCTTTCTTTCTTTCTTTCTTTAATTTTATTTTTAAGATTGGGATCTCACTAATTTGCTGAGGCTGTCCTTGAATTAAGACTGAGGTATTCCTCCTGCTTCAACCTCCCATATTTTTGGATGACAGGTATAGTCACCACTCCGAGTTTGTATTTCCATTCAGCCTGTAACTTGTCCTTTTTATCTACTTAACCAAGGTCTTAACTGAGTAGATGTTTATAAGTGTATTAATCTTTCCTATTCTAGATTGAAATTTTTTGGCAAATTTGTGAATGCTTAGTTTAATCCTATGTCCCAAAGATTTCCCCATTTATATAACTTTTGTTTTCCTAAGTGTTATGATGTGGGTCAAAAATATCCCCCAAAAGTTCAGATGTCAGTGTAGCAGTGTTCAGAAGTAAGACAACTGAATTACAAGGACTCATCAGTGAGTTAACTCATCTCATCAGTGAGTTCACCCATGTAGTGGAATAATAATTTGCAGCAGGCTGCTTATAGCTCTGTGGAATAGCCTCTACCCAGCATGTGTAAGGTCTTGGGTTCCATCCCCTGTATTGGCAAAAAAAAAATATATATGTATATATATATATAAAATCACTTACTGAGAGATGTAGAAAGTGACAAAGTGACAAGGAGGTGGGATTTGGCTGTAGGAATTGCATCCCAGGGTGCTGTCTGTGGGAATGTAAGTCCACTTACTCTCTGTCTCTCCTGCTTTATGGTTACAAAGAGCTGAGCAGCTTTCCTGTTACATGTACATTCACCATGATGTTTCTGCAGTGGATTTGACTGACCACACTTTGATACCATAAATTTAAGTAATCCTGTGCTCCTCTGAGTTGCTCTTGTCAGGTATTTTGTTCACAGTTATAAGAAGCTCACCAAAACACTGCATCTTACAATGTTGTGTTCTCTTTCATTTCCATAGTCCACTTTAAGTTTTGTATAACGTTTGAGATGGCTCATTTCCTTTATGGCAGTGGTCGATGACTGCTCTCTCTGCACCATTGTTGACAAGCCACCCTTCTTTCACTGAATTAGTCTCTTAGTTTTGTGCAAAGCCAATTGACACATTTCTCTGGGTCTCTTTCTGGTGTTCTGTTCCAGTCTCTTGTCCTTGTGTCTCTTTCTCTGCCAGTCATCACAGGTAGTCTTCATAAGTGTGGTCATGCCATGAGTTTGACAGCCTGGTGGACTAACTACTCCAGCTTATTCTTTGTTTTCAAGTTGTTTTAGCTGTTATCTTTCTTCTACCTTCCAATACAATGTTGATGGTAAATGTGTTTGCATCTAAAATGCCTAGTTTTTTGTTTTGCTGTAGGGGCAGGGAGCTATGAGGGATTGAACTCAGGAGCACTTGACCACTGAGCCACATCCACAACCCTATTTTGTATTTTATTTAGAGACAATCTCACTGAGTGACTTAGCATCTCACTTTTGTTGAGGTTGGCTATGAACTCTTGATCCTCCTGCCTCAGCCTCCAGAGACACTGGGATTATAGGTGCACATCACTGTGTCCAGCTCTTGATGTGGTTTTGAGAGGAATTTTCTTGTTCCACATGTCCCTGTGCTAAGTATTTTTTTACATCAGGTGGTGCTTTGGCTTTTGATTCAATAATCAAAAAAGAGTCAAGAGACTCAAGGAGAGAAGAGTCTGTTATATCAACATACTCTTCTGTTTGCTCTGTGTTTTCTTCCTGCTGATATCACCTAGGCCCTCCTTTCACCATTCCTTTCTAGACAGAGACATCCTCTGGCCCTTCCACAGGGCAGGATTGCTGGTGTCAAATCTGTTGTTGCCTTCACTGGATAACATCTCTCTTACCTCTTCATTGTGAAGGGTATTATCACTGGATGGAAAATGATGAGAGCTCCTATCATTTTGCACATTAAAAATGTGTGCCACCGTCCTCTGGCCTTCACACTTGCAATGAAAATTTCAATGTCATTCTAAGAACTGGTAGTGTAGAAAACTTTGAGGTTTTGCTCTGAAGAGAAGTAACAAAACTGGGCCATAGCTGGAGAGGATCACTACATCAAGTCAAGTCTCTGTTGTTTTTATCTATGATAGGAGAGGTTTGGAGCCATGAGCAGCCTGAAGGTTCTACACCCCACAGTATTATCTTAGTGAACCATGAAAAACTTTGGAACACCTAGCATGGTGGCCCAGCAATCCAGAAAGTTGAAGCAGAAGGATCACAAATTCCAGGAAAGCCTGTGCAACTTAGGGAGACCTCATCTCCAAATAAAATTAAGGAGAAAAAATTTTGAAATAATGAGTGAATTTCTTACCTCTTCTTACTCCTTCTGGTGGAGTTCGGACCTGGAGGAAATGCTGGTTCATCCTGAAGAACAACCAGGAAGGGGATGACCCAGATGTTCTGGAATACTACAAGCATCACCAGTCCAAGAAGGCTTTGCAGATCATCTTTCTGAACCTCTGTAAGCAGGTGAATGGCAATGTGGCCTTTCACAAGAAGGGGGAGCCATGTGGCTTTGTGTGCATCTGTGAGACCAGCAATCACATCTTTTACCTGGTAGCAGAGAAAAAGAAGGACATGCATAAGTGGGTGCAGAGCAAGGTCTGTGGCTTCCAGCAGGAATTTGAAAGCATAGGTACACAGTCACCAGCCTTCTCTAGAGGCTGAAGTACTCCTAAGGTTCTTTTTGCAATTAGAGCAGATGCCAGTCAAGACCAGATATCATGGGAACCTGTGGTCCTCACTGTGCTCAAATGGCAAAACAAGAAATGTGTATCACAATGAAGCAAAAGTTGTTTTATGACATATCTCAGGCCCCTGGACCCAACTTTCATCTACCAGTGTGTCACCTTCTTCCTCCTTCAACCCTCACACATGGTGACTATCTACCTTTCTATGGGTCCTCAGCATGACCAGTGTGGCCAATCTTGCAGTTCTTTTGAGAGACAAAAAGGGATTAGAAAAATAAAGACTCACAAACATAGATTTTGAAGATAAACCTGGAATCAGGTAGAGCTTTGCTCTCTGGTGCAGATGCAGATCTAAAGAGTTATGACAGCAATCTTTATTTATATATGTCTTATCAGGTGAAAGATTATGCAAGCATTATTTTTTGTATCCAGGAAAGTTACAGAAACTAGGACATCTATATAGCTTTTCTGCAATTTCAATCCACAGTTGCAAAGTGCAATGTTAGGAGCTTTGGGCAGGTCTCAGGAAAATACATTGTTAAAAGTTACTGCAAGGTGGGCAGGAATAAGAGAAGTGAAACTGGTGAAACATTTTGGTCATCTAGCATAAGAATTTCTTTATTTCCAGGAGCTGTGTGCTGAAATCAAGGTCAGAGGTGATAGGACTCTTGCCCAGAGACTCCACATGCAGGGAAATGCCATAACAGCTAAGCATCCTGTGCCCTTGCACAGAAATATTAACAGGCACTAGGCATGCCATAGCCATGAGGTCATCAGAGACCCCTGGTCACATTCACTGCTCTCCCATCCTCTGACACTGCTCTCCACTGTCCTCTTCCATCCAGCCTCTGCAATAAGGTTTGGCCCTCAGTCCTGTGTGATTATTGTTGATGTAGAATCCAGGATTCCTCCACATCACCATGGGAGAAGACAGCTGAAGGGGGATGAGAAATTTATCATTGGATTTTGATGGCAGGTTTCATTTTGGAGTGGTCAGTCAATCTGGACTTAGTGATGACATCAGTAAATCTGTGGGAAGGTACTAACAACAGAATTTTGCACTTTGAAATGGTAGCATTGATGGAATGTGAATAACATATCAAGTATTTTTTTAAAAAAAATACTTCCTTAGGTTAGTACTGATGGCAAACCAGGTTCAGGTCCCTTGGACTTGGGACCAGACATGTGGGTTTGTGCCCTGTGCTTCTGCATAGGTCCAGAATGCTACTGCACTCATACCAGCACTTGGTGTTACTGTCCTGAAGGCCTAAAAGTTTTCAGCAGTGGGTACTGTTTTTTCAGGTTACACCAGGCCCTGGAAATTATGTGGCCAGCTGGGTCTGGGATAAAGAGCTACTGTGAAGACCTGTTTTTTGCCTTCCTGGGAGAAGGATAATGAGCCCATTTACTCTCATTCTTCATGAAGAGTAGTTCAGATTTTCAAAGCAACTTTTAATTTGCCTTGTGTGCTGTCTCTGGTGGGAAATTCCTTGATTCTCCATGCATGTCTTTCTACCCTGTTGTATTTGATGAGTCTGCAGATGTGTTCAGCTGACTCCAAGTCACAGGGCTCCTAACCTTGTGTGGATAGGTGCCAAAACAGTCATGGGGAGATCATCACCCAGGCCAGCGACACTGGCTTCAGCACCAAGAGCTGAGTGAGGGGAGGTTTATTAAATGATCAGGAAGATTGTTAGTGTAACAATCGAGTAGTTGGTCAATATTTCGTCTTCTAAATTGTTTGTTCCATTGGCTTCCTGTTCATGAGAGTATATTCTCTTAGCTAATGGGAGGTTCAGTTATTAGATGGAAGTCATCAGTTGCATGTCAGAGGTTCAGTACTGTGAGATCTTTCTGAAGAGAACAGGTGGTTTGTCTTCCTTCTCAGTGAAGAATCTAGAGTTTTGAGTCAGCAACTTTCTTATAAAGTGTATTGTGACTACAAAACCATCCACAAGAGTCTAAGCTTAGTCATCTTAGGTGTCAGCATCTGACCACTATTCATGAAAGAGCTTGTTGTTAGTTGCTCTGTAAAGTCTTTCTGTTTTTCTAGTAAGGAAACAGAATTTATTTCCTGCCTTATACTGAAACTTTGCAGAACTTAAGATATTTCTGTTAACCTGCACTGTGTTTGTGTAGGCTTTCCATTTTCATTGCATAAAACTCCCCTGAAGCAAAACATTTCCCTTGCTGTGCCTCTCAAGAGCTTCCCCACCTTTGCTCTGGATCCACCCCTTTTGTAGGTAAGGAGATGTCTGCATTCACACCTGCCATCCACACCAAGAGAAGGATGTGACAGCAGCTGTGACTTGACCATCTCCCTGAAAGCATAGACCCAGTATAAATCCCACTAACAAGCACCTCTTAAAGCTAGACAGGAATGACCCAAAGTCACATAACTGATTGACAGTGGGACTCTGTCTCAGTCAGGTCTGCTTTTAAGTTATGATACCTAGCCTCTTCTCCCCTGACATTTGTCAGATGCCTCTGACCCTTTGGACTGAGAGCTCCCCCTCACCCCTCCCACTGAGTCCTTCCATAGCCCTTGCTCCCCCCTCACTGACATGTATGAATTAGTGTACTGTGGTGAACCTGACAAAGTCCACATCACCTCCCAGATGATGTGAGCATGTCTTTGCAAAGACTCTGATCCCTTTTGTTAAATGGATCAAATCTTTTTTTCCTTTCTCCCAGTGCTTCATGTGTGCATTATGGATACTTCAGAGAGCTAAAGTTACTATTCCTGAAAAATGGTTTAGTGGAAGGCGAGACCCTGAATCCATCAATCCCATGAGACCCTACTGTGGAGCTCATAGGTGGAGATCTGCTTCCATCAATCCTGAGAGATCCACCCTACTGGGCTCCCAGCAGATACACACTGTTATTTTTCATTTTTTTAAGTGATTCATAGAGACCCATCACAAGACTTGTGTCTTGTTTCACCTGGTAGGAGGTTTGTGGCAATGGGAGACTTTCTTCTTTACACAGATTTTGTCTTCTTTTTCTGAGATTGGCTCTCCACGTATAATAGAGACTGACCTGAACTTCTGGGTTCCAATTCTCCTCCCACCTCAGTTTCTCTAGTGCTGAGAAAAGAACGTGTGCCTCCACACCCACCTATCTCTCTTTTTAACACTTCTGGCAACACCTCTATTTTTTCCTACAGCCACCTTCCAATTCCTCACATAATCCACACAAATATACCCAGGATAAAGACTGCAGTATCATGACCAGACTAGGAGGGACACAGTTTGAGTATTGACTTCAGGTTGTAGGAAAAAATGTCCTCACAGAAAACTCTTCCCTGAAGGGACCCAGGGATGATGGTCACAGAGAAGGAGCAGTTCCAGAACAAATAAGAAGATTCAGTATCACATGTGGGGTTTGTTTCTGGGGTTTGTTTTTGGATGGAAGCTTTGCTGTACCTGGGGGGCTTGCAGGGGCAGGATGGAGGAATCCAGGCCACATACATGGCATGGCATATTCCATGTTCTGTCTCATGAGGCTGAATTAAAAACCTGAAATTAGGATAGGGGCCCTTACTCTCCAAGGGCTGACAATGTACCACAGGGAGCCACACTTCCTGGGGCTAGTCCAGAGCAACAAGGAATAGATGACCTACACTGCTTGCAGGGAAGGCAGAAGGAGAGCAGGGTTGTGTCAGGAGGGAAGTCACCCCTGGGTGTGACCTTGATGTGTAATATACATCCTTCCTCTGATGACACCTTTCAGGATGAGGCTACTTTCCCACCTCTTTTTACTTTTTATCAACAGGCTCTCTGAGAAACATTTCTGCAGCCAGTCAGAAGCCCTGATCCTCCAGAGCTGAGCTAACCACTCATGTCTGCAGCATGTTCAACAATGAAGATGCTCCAACCTACCACACTAGAGTCAGCCTGCATTACTGACAGGCAAGTCCCCTGTGTGGGAGGAGACACAGTCCACCTGGTCCTCCAGAGCACCGCAGCAGCACTTTTACCTGTGCCTCCATTTGTACCAGTGCTTGAGTCATGGATTAGAGAGTGTGAGGTAGGGAAGAGAATGGCCATCTGACCACATTTGGTCAAGGGATCCTGTGTCCTTGCTTTAAATCTGTAAGATGGGTCAAGCAAGGTCCCATGGCCACACTGGACCAGAGGCTCCTATGCCCTTTTTTTAGAGCTTTAATTTGGGTGAAGCTTGGTATCATGATAGCACAAGGCCAGGTTTAACTCTCCCCTACTTTAGAACTATAATATGGGAGAAGTATGTTACCATGATGACACCCACGACAGGAGCTCCCATGCCCTCACTTTGAAGCTTTAAGTTGGGACAAGTATATACTTCTGCTGGGTAGGGGAAAATGACCTCAGTGAACTAACAGGATTATTACATGCTTGGGATGTTTGAAAGACTGACCAAACTGAGCATGCAGTCAGTGTGATTGGCTTGTTGAAAACAGCTGGGGTGCATGGCAGACTAACCAGATGAGCAAGCAGGCAGTGTTATGGGTGTGGGGAACCTGGGTTGCTCATAAGGAAGACTGACTCACAGTGAATAAGATGTCAGTATGAGGGGAGTGTGGGCATCTGCTGGTGTTCAGGGAAGACTGACCCTGCTGAAAAAGCAGGCAGGGTTAGGGGAGTGAGTACATCTGCTGGGGTGTAGGAGAGACATTCCCAGAGGGAGCAAGGAGGCAGTGTGAGAGGTGTGTGGACACCTGGAGGGGTGTAGGTAAGAATGACGAAATTCAGTAAGCAGACTGTGTGAGGAACAAGGATAAACCTGGTGGGCTGTAGGGAAGGCTGACCCAACTCAGTGGGCAGGCAGTGTGAGGACATGTTGGGTGCCTGTTAGAGTGCAAGAAGAGCTACCCACAGTGAGCAAATAGGCACTGTGATGGACATGCCAAATACTAGTGAGGTACAGGGAATACTGCCTTTCACTTAGCAAGCAGACAGTGTGAGGGGCATGGGGAATCCTGGGGTGCATGGAAAGTTATCCACATTGGCAAAAAGTTGTGTGAGGAGGATGAGGAAACCTGCTGTGGTACAGCAAATGCTGTCCCACAGAGAGCAAATAGGCACTATGAGAAGCCTGTGCAAACTTTCTGGGGGCTGGGAAGACTTGACAGCCATTGTGCAAGCTGGTATTGTGTGACCAAAGATTGTTCATCAGTTTGAGGGACATGTGGACAACTGGTGGGATGCAGGCTAGCCTGATACAGTTGAATAAGTAGGAAGTGTGAGAGACCTGTGTAATGCTACTCTGGTTCAGGGAAATTGACACAGTTGAGAAAGCAGAAAGTGTGAGACATTTGTGGAAACCTGTTGAGGTGAAGGTAAGACACCCAGATGAGCAAGCCTGCAGTGTGATGGATGTGCAAGAAAGACTGAGCCACAGACAGCAATCACATTTTCTGATGTGTGGGGAAGAGTGAACCACAGTGAGCAAGCAGAAAGTATTGTGGGAATCTTAGTGTGCATCCAGTCTGACACAAATTATCAAAGCTCCCTTGGGTAAGCAGGACACAGATAAACAATATTGAGTGGCCACATAGCAGAGGCACTCGACTCCAGTTCAGGAACAACCTTCAGCATGTTTTTAAAAGCAGGTTAGCAATAATATCCCAGGGTAAGAGTAAGTCACAACTGAAAAATGCAGATGCTTATGCTCTGCATGCTTCTTAAAACAGTGAGCTGTTTGGGGCTTTGACAAACATAACATCCTCACTGGATTCAGTCCTGCATTGCCCTCCATTCTCTTTCAGGAATGATGGTATCTTTTAAGATTCAAGGACCTCATTCTACATGAGGAGTGATCTGGTGGCCCAGAAGGTTGTCCATGACAGTAGGTGTTGTGTCTGTGGGGTATGTGGTCAAGCCCAAGACCTTTGTTTCCCATACAAGCCAAAATGGAACAGCCTAAGGATCAGAGGTTGCAATTGCAACTTCCCACAGCATCTGGACTGCCAGGGCCACACCATAGGCAGCACCACAAGACACAAGACAGACAGAGGATTCATACATTTTCATGGTGCCTATAGCAACACCACTCTCAGCCTTCCCAATTCCCAAGACGTTCATGATGGATAAAAGCCAGAGCACCTTGGAAGCCGCAGCTCCAGGGAACAAAGTCATGACCATCCCATGCTTTCCCCACAAGCAAAGCCAGGAAGAAACACATCCACAGAGCTGCCCTTCCCAGGACTCTGTGGTTAGAAAGAAGAATAGGTCAGTATCTTTCTCTACCATCAGGCCCTGGAACAGAGACTTCCCTGAATTGTACATCAGCCAAACTCATGAAGGTGAGTGTCATGTGCAGCTAAGGCTGGGGGAGAGGGAGGTAGCACAGAGTTCTCACATTTGCAGGCCCTCATCACCCAGGCCCAAGGCAGACTTTCAGTCATCTGTGGTAACTGACATTTAGGATGAAGGCCTCCTCTGCCACCCCAGCAAGTTCTTGGAGAACTCCCTACTCAGTGAGGGGAACAGACCTGGTTAACCACAGTACAGTGTGTTTGAGGATTCATTGTGACTAAAATCATAGTATTTTACACATCAAACTAAGGACTTAAGAGAAAATCTACTTCAGTCCAAATTGCAGCCAAACCTAGAGGTACTAACAGACTACTAAAACAAAAGGAGAAAGTAATGTGATATTCGAAGGCACACTGGCATGTTTGTGGTTGCATGAAATTTCACTTGAAGTCTGTCCTTGTACTGTCACTGACTTTCCCTGAGTGCATTTCAGCACTGTGTGTACCTCATCAGCTTGATGTAGGAAACATTCTTATTCCTTCCCATTGGTCCTCCACCCCAGAACCTGCACAGCCTCCTCTCACCCATCAGGCAGCTTATGGAATTTTTTCAGGGCAGAGCTGTATCTCCATTTCATATGATGCCTGGGGTTAGATGACTCAACCCCAAGGCCCTGCCATCTGGTTTGGAAATCTGTGCTAATCCTCTGGCCTGGAACTGAGGCAGAGATGTTTGGAATCATGCTCCTGACTACCATAGCTCACCTCCAGTTGGGAAGTTAAACCCCACAAATATAAACCAGTGTCCATGTTTTCAATGTGGCTTCTGGAGGCTGCAACATACTCATCCCAGAATTGCCAACAGTGTGTGTCACTCAGTGTGAGCAGGACAGTGGGGTGAGATGGGAGCAGAGGGAATGAGTGTACAAGTCAAGAGAATTCTGCAGATGCCTCCTGGGACTTGTACCCCATACACACGAGGAACTTCCAAGCTCTCTGTGCTTGGTCAGGATCTGTCAGAAGTGAATCCTGTGCTGGAAAATCAGGGCTTGTTTTGTCTTGAAGGCTAGTAAATCCAAGAGTGACTGGGGAGGGCATGGTTTATGTCCATGCAGGACCATGTGAAGCCACATGTGATTTACTTTCTCTGTCACAGCTTCCTTCCCTGATACCCTCAAGGACTCCCAGAGTGGCACAGAGAGAGTAAGACCCTCTGCTGAGTCCAGAATCCTTAGAGCCAGCTTTCTCCAAGTGAGTATATTTTGACTGTCTCTGCAGAATGCTTGGACAGGAGTAAGGTCACACCCTATAAGGTATCAGCTCATCCCCAGTGATGGCAACTGCCTCACAGGATGCTGCCTGGGCTTATCTCAGTTCATGACCCCAGGTCAGTGCAGGTTCCCTAGTTTGGAAGAAATTAATGTGCTGATGTGGACTGGGGCACAGGCTCCCTGACTCACCTAGTGAGCAGAAAGGGGAATGCTTGGTGGGGTCTTCTGTCATGACCTGTATGATGATTAATTTAGAAACAGACAAGGGATGATAGAGGATTAAGAAAAACAAACAATTAGAGGGTAAGGTGGGATCAGGTAGGTACTGTCCTCTGATGGAGGAACATTGATCCTGAGCTGGCTCCACATGTTTCTCTTATAGGCTTTATCATCAAGAGGTTATTTGTGAGAATGTTTATGGAAAGCAGCCAGGCTTGAAGGTCACAACATGGGTGAGACATTATGGTTATCTTAATATGTTCAGAATGTTCTATTCTTAGGAGACAGCATGTGTGTCTCAAGGTTAAAACTGACAGCTCTGGACATTTGCACAGAGAGAATATGCCACAGGAACTGGGGAAAGTTAACCCTATACATTTGCACAGAGGAATCACAGTGAAAGCACACCACAACCACAAGGTAATCCTATACTTTGATTCACATCACTACTCCCCACAGACTACCATTCAGCAGACTCACCCCCAGAGTCTCTTCTATAAGAGGAATGGTACAGTGAGGGATGTGTCAGGTGGGAGAGGACAATAATTTATGTGCAAGAGCCCAGGCTGTGGGGAAGACTCTGATGGCTCCCAAAATGCCAGCAATCAGATTGGTGTATTGAGGACTGTGACATGCAACTTAGAAGCAACTGAGATGTGTGTCTCACTGTGGGGCCAGAACTGAGAAGGCAGCTGAGCTGCTCACCTACACTGCAGGCATGGCCTACCCTGAAATCTTCTGGGCCAATACCATATTCCCAGGCTCACCTTCAGGGCCAGGACTGCCCATGTGTCACTTTCCCTGATCAGCTCTTAGCAGCTCACCTGTTTGGTGAAGCTGGAGGCACATCCAGCCCATGCAGTCTGCAGGCAGGGCTTTCCCTGCCCATCAGGCCTTTGACCTGGGTGGACCCATCCACCAGGAGAATTTTACACTAGACATACCACTGATGCTTGGTGTGTTCCAGGAAACCTGGAAGTGGTCCATCCACCTCGCTACTGCCCATTCCTACTTCGCCTTCCTGCCTGAAGTTCACAGTCTCCACAGTCATAATGTGACCAACCTAGTGGAGGTTATCTTGATATGAATACAGATTTTCACTTCTTTCTTCTGGTCAGTGATGTTTTTTTCTTTCACTTTCCTTTCCCTAGCCAGAAAGAACAGTTGTGCACCATCTGAATGAGGCTCATTCTGTAGATGACTACCTGCCCCCATGCACAGGTCCTTCCACACTACTGGCCATGGGGGGAGCATGTTTGAATGCCCAGCATGTCCATAACTCCAAGAGCCCAGAAAGTGACCACTTTTACTCTCTTAGCTGCCCATGTGAAGCCCTTCCTTCACACAAAGTCCTTGTCAGAAGAAGTGAGATCCATCCACCTCCTGTAGACTGCAGCCTCAAGCCAGGCTTGAAAGGTAAGTACACTCTATCTCTATCCCATCCCTGGACAACAAGCAGGTCTGCTGGCTTTGCTTATGTATCAGATGGATACTGGACTTGGGGTTAAGACATTGGATAAATCATTGAAACTCAGTCTTGTTTCATATTTGTGAATTTGGAGTAGCACCTGCCCCTAGGTTTGTGGAAGGAGAGCACACAGGACAGAAATCAGGGCACTGCAATTGTTCACTGCAGTCAGATCTGTTTCTTATACAGACCAGGAGGAAGGGCTCCAAGGTCCAGGTCTGCACTTCCTCTTTCTGCAGGAGGAGGACCAGCAACAGGGTTCCAATAGGAGGAAAAGGAACAAGAGCACCAGCAGAAAGATCCCTGTGTCTGGCCAACAGCCCTCAGTCGCACTGTATGGAACTCAAACCACAGGGTCCACAGAGTCCTCTCCCTCTATCCTGGGCTAAACTGCATGCCCAGAAGTGCTACCAGTGACCATCTCCACTTCAAATGCAATCTCTTGATTTATTTTACAAAATCATGAACCTGGGTAGAAAACCCTATGGTTAGACCATGTGTCCCATTTTGGATCCTGGACATGTGAATACCATAGATAAATAGGAAAATATATCTATTTTTGAATCTGAAAAACAGTGTGAGGCTGTGCCTTAGTTTCTCCATGTGAAGCTGGAGTGGCCTTGAAGCCTCCATGAACTTGCCATGGGACTGAATGTGTGTGTTGTTGCTGTGTCTGGTCACTAAGTTCCTGATCCTTTTACAGCAAAACCAGTACACCAGGTTTTGGGTGGCAGCATCCTTGGCCAGCCCTTCTTCTAGTCACCCAGGGCCATGTAAGCAGGGTTGGTGGGGAGGAGTGAGATGAGTGGGCTCTTACTGGTCTGAGGATCAGAAAGACTAGAAATAAAATGCTGCTGCTGTTGCCTGATATGCCTCCTGAGGCTGGGTACTTTGATCATTGAAGATAGATAGTTGCATCTTGTTCATATACTATTCTGCAGATGGAGTAAATCTCAGGTCAGCTGGATGTGACTGCAGGTAGCTGAGACTCATCCTTGTCCTTCCACAGTGGTTGTAGCTCAATCTTCAGCTCCACCCAGAATGCACACCTCACCCCCACACAGAGCACCAACAGGCTGCACCTGGGAGACAGTGAGAAAATGCATGTCCTTGTCACGAGCTCTCAAAGGCCCACTCCCAACTCCCTGCAGGTCTGCTCACTTGCTTCAGCCCATGCTACCTAACTCCTTTGGTAGGGCAGAGTCTGGTGAAAAACTTTTCTGAGTACAGAGCACCATCATTAGCTGGGGAAAAGTGTGGTTCCCAGTGAAATCTCAAAAACTCCTGACTCTGGTGCAGGTAGCAGAATCCCTGTCTTTGGAGAGTGGTGCTGGAGGTAGGGAGGTGCAGGGTGCAGGACACAATCTGAAATGAGCACAGGCAGAGCATATGGGTCCTCCCTGAGGTCCTTGCTGACAGGGCACAGCTGCCCAGTACCTGGTCAAAGAGCTCAGGCTCCACTTGTATCATCACAGAGGACTCCAGGAGAATCCTAGACACAGTGCAAGGCATCATAGTGGGGTCCAGGCTGCTCCAGTGTGAACACTTAATTCAGGTCATGGGTGGGAGCATCATATCCTGATTAGAGAAGTCACAGAGACCCTACAGAGAGTAACTAGGGGCAGTGTGCTGCCTTCTGTCTCTCATATAGCAGGCAAGAATCCGACCCAGGACTGCAGCTGCACAGCTCTGTCACTGTGGGCAGATCACTGCACATTCCCGAACTAGTCTATTCCTGCCCAGGCCTATAGGAGCAGCAGCATTGGCTGTTGCACTGGCACAGCACTGAGGGACTGCTTGGATGGGCAGCTTTTCTACCAGGGTTGTCTCCCTGTGCTCACTGATTGCTTTTCCTCCTTTTTATAGCAGAACTCAGGTGTGGGGTCCTTTAATCTGTTTCACCAGCAGTCCACTAGCCCCAGGAAGAGCCCTAGGAGTGAGGAATACTTGGCCCTGGAATTCCAGCCAAGCTCCCCGTGTGCCCACCACTCAGCTGCCTGCAGGAAACAGGGTTTTTTCAGGGAAGGCATCCGTAGGGCTCTTTTCTTCCATACCTAGTAGTGGCAACTTCAACCTGATTTAGCTGGGGTCCCCCTCAGGGCACAGGATCCCTCTCTCCACACAGTCACACACATAAGTGCAGAAGCCAGACTCACTCAGGGTTGTGGAGTCAGTGTCAGATGGAGCCCAAGTCTCCTGCCTTCTGTTCTGAATTCTGCTTTGAGAAGCACTCACTCTGGGACAGGGATTCAGGCACAGTGGTGTAGAGAAGAGACCAACCAGTCTAGACAGAGGATGGAGCTCTGTCTTGCAGTGTTGAGGGCTCTCAAAGGAGCATACATAAAACTCTGTGGTCCATACCCCATACCTCCTCCTGGAGGATGAGTGGTGGAGAGATGAGTCCGGGCTCATCTCCAGAACCAGGGAGCACACACAGAGCCCTGCATGCTGAACCTCATTCACTGGATCAAGGAGGGCAGAGACTGAGACCTGGTCTCAACACCATTGCCAAGGAATACAGGCAGAGCCCAGCACCACATGCCTCTTTCCCCAAGGTAGTTGGGGAGAGATGGGACCCTGGGCTCACCCTACAACCAGGAAAGGGCCTCTGTCCCACAACTGGGACCTTGGGAGGCTTTCAGGGTCTGTCACATCATGCTTAGAAGAAGAGAACTCCTGAGGCAGGCAGGGCCACCTCTTGTTCCCTTCAGCCAGACCACCCCACACATCCATCCCCTTTCTTCCTCTAGTGACTCAGTCACTCTCCCCTCAGCCCTCTAGGTCATCTGATGCCTCTGAGGAGGACAACTACATTGAGGTGTACTAAGAGAATACCCAGGCCCTGCAGTACACCACAAGAGAGAGGGCAGACAAGTGTCAGTACCCAGGCCCTGCCAAGGGCAGCAAGTCATAACAGTACAGTAGCCATGCTTCCTGCCCTCCACCCACCTCCTGCCCACTGAGCCTCAACTGTGGGGACTTGAACCCTTTCCTGGGAGGTGAGGGCTGACACAGGTGCTTCCTTGGCCCCTCAGGACCCCTGTGACCCAGTGCTTCCTTGATCACTCAAGATGGGTATGATTTCTATCAGCAAAGCAACACCTATACCATTCTAGTGAGAGGTTTTCATTAAAGTGCACCTTTGACCCATCCTCCAGAACTGAATATTGTGAAAAAACAAGCCTATCAGTATTTTCTGTCAAACTGAGAATCTCCATGTTAACCCTTCTCTTCCTGATTGCCCTTTCCCTACAGTGGGTGTCTTTCTAAATCTGCATTTCCTCAGTCTTCTCTTCCTCAGTATTCATCACACCAAAGACTGTACAATCATCCTGACCAGTGGTCCATGACTAAACTCCAATTGTGTCAGAAATAAAGAGACAAGCAGACTCCCTTCTTGGTGTGCTTGCTTTCAGTTTTGATTGTTGTGTGCTCTTCTTTATGTAGAATAAAGTTCTTGTCCTGCTGACAGAGTTGATTAATTTCCCTTTATTGTTTTTGTCCTGTGTTGCCCAAGACCCTGGATACTTTCAATATGACTTTGGGCTCTGGGCCAGGATTTATGCCCAAGTTCCCTCTCAGACTCAGTCCTCTTCCCTCAGCCCCCAGGCCCAGAAGAGGATAAGTTGGTCCTCTGGCTGGGAAGAACATATCAGAAGACCAGGTCAGAGTGAACTTCTCATCCCAGTTTTTGATGGGGACAAAGGATGCCAATGAATGGAAGAGTTAAGAAGGAAGCCAGAGGGCAAAGGACAGGATCACAGATGTGGAAGAGTAACTGACACCAAAATCTGAGGTCATGGCAGGGCTATTGCAGCTGTGCCACAGGGAATGTCACAAGGAAGGAGGAGGAGAGACAGCAGGCAGGAACAGTCATGGTGCACAGCACAGAACAAGGTTGCCAGTCATAGTTTGACCCAGAACTTTGGAATTGGATGTCCTCTGGCCCTGGGGTGATGTACTCTTCCCCAGCCCTTTGGGGCTCCACCCCACCTGTAGCACCATAATGTCAGTCATGTGGGGTGTGGGAGGGAGCATATGGATGGAGGTGATGTGCTGGGACCACGGTCAGCAGCAGGCTGGGCAGTCAGTGGAGCAGAGGTCTCCTGATGGGTTGTGGGGAGAGTAAGGCCACAGAACAGATGCAGGGACACATGCAGAGGGCTTGGTGGCAGATGAGTATGATGCATTGTGGACTGAGTGGTGGTAAAATGCCCAGAAGAGCATGTGGATGGAGGTGGTGCAGGACTGGGTGCTGGGGACTGCAGTGGGCTAATAATGAGTGCAGTAGAATTTCCCTAGTGAGACATGGGACAGCAGTGTGCTGAGAATCAGTGCAATGGAAGTCTCCTGGTGGGCTCTGAGACAGGGTGAGGGCCCACAGTAGATGCGGGGACACTGCCACAGGGGCTGTTCAAAGCTGAGCAAGGTGCAGGTTGGAGCAGAGGAAAGTAGTGATAAGTACAGGGAGCCATGTATGTGGCAGTGGGACCAAAGGCAGTACAGGAGAGCTGTGGCCAGATACTTGGGCTAGGCCTAAGAGCAGGGTCCAGTGCTTCTTAGCTCATCTTACCTCTTTTGAACCCAGCATTCCAGGTGCCAGGCAAGACTTGGTCTACCTCTCCTACTTATAAGGTCATTCAAAGTCAGGTGTCCTCTAAATATCTTCCTCTCAACCTATAAGGAAATCTTGTTTTTTTCACATTGAGATCCTGACCAACATTCTGTAAATATGTTCAGATACTGATGGCCTTTATCCCCCAGTGTTGCCCCTGGACTGAACATGCCACGAGATTCCATCCATTCCAAGCATGTCAGGAGGGGAAGGAAACTGGTCTCAGGTCTTGAATGGACTCAAGTGGGTCCTTTTTGTGGTGACAGGGGCATTGACTAGGAGCATACAGGAAATTGCAGACCCTTAGAAATTCCACCCAGAGGGGACTGCCCATCTTACCTGAAGGGGCTGAAAGTGGGCCCCACCCTGGGCAAGGCTGAGGTGTGATGGTGCCACATATGACTCAGACATTCTCAACATGGTGTCAACACAGAGTCCTCTCCCAAATGATCCCAGGAAGGTCAGTGTGTTAGTCTTGGCTGATGTCACACTGATAGAAGTCTGGTGATCTTCTTGGCTGGGAGCAAGAATAAGTCCTCTGCTAAGGAGTCATTTCTCTGATCTGTTAAGTGGAAATGTACCAGGGTCTGCTGGCTCATGTCTCTCACATGAGAAAGAAGTTCTCTGACATTTTCATGAATGGGGAACTTGGGTCTAAAACGCAGCTTCACCCATTAGCAGGGGAAGATAGCCCCTCATGGCACACTGGTGCCCACTCTTACCCTGCTTCCCACTGTTCAACTGTGCAAGAGAGGATAGTCAGGATGGTGGTCAGGGCTTTTCAGGGTCACTCAGAGTTTCTCTCCAGCTACAGGGATGGGGTGATGTCAGGGAAGGAGTGAGGTGCAGGATCTGCCTTCTCAACCAGTCACTCTTCTGTGTCCAAGTCCAGCCCAGTGGAGGTCACCATCCACGTTCCATTTCTCCAGGTTCTCACAGAGAAGGAAAGAAGGTGGTGTTTGCAGCAGGTATTCTAGGAAGTCCAGACTTCTTAGGACCTGAAAGTCTCCACCTGACAGGGAAGCATGTGCAGTGTTCATTGGGCATGGCTTGACCTGAGATCCTTCCCCCTCCCTCCCCTCTCTTCTTCCATTGATTCTGTTCTCACTGCCATTCAGCTCTTCCTTCCAGGTCCTCCCATCCTGGCACTAGTAATATTGTGCTTTTATTCACAGTGTACATCAGTGAAAAATCCTCTCCCTTTGGTGTTGCATTTCACAAGTTACCAGCATGGGTGTAAACACAGAATCTTGTTCACAGTTACACTTCCCAGAAGATAAGAGACCCAGTGCATGCAGACCCTGCAGGGCATGGGTATCCTCCCCATTTAGGAGGAACTAGATCAGTGTTAGTGTACAGTGAGATCAGGATCTGGCAAACATCAGGCCACCACCATGGCTAGGTGAGACAGCAACTTCCTCACACTTCTCTCCAGTAAAGCAAGGACCCTTCTCTCAACCAGAAGCTGATACAGAGAGTTGCACCTGAGAACCTGCAACAGGCAAATAAAGAGCTCCATGTGCTCCTCCCCTCTATGTAGAATTGGACATGCTCCTCCCCTCTAAGAGGAATCTGCCCACTCCTTCCCTACCCTACTTGGTAGGTGGTGGGCAGGAAAGCCATGAGACCAGATCAGCTCCTCTTCTGTGATCCCATGACATGCTGGTTCTACCCACATAACTCCCACAGCTTAGTAAGGGTACCTGAGAGGCCTGCCGCTCAACTACTGTAATCTACTTGGAGGAACAGGATCCCACATTGGAACAATTCACAGCTTCTCCTCTGTGCAAGGGCTTGCCCCATTGCACAATGGACATGTCAGAAGAGTCATTATTTGAAATGAGTTGAAAGGAAAGAGGTTCTTACTGGGAGGGTTCAGCCCTCAGTGCTTCTGAACACAGGTGACCACCCAGGTCAGAGGGGAAGGGGCAAAGCCTAGGTATGCATCCTGGACAGGGACCAGCATATGTACCAAGGGTAAATGTAATCTGGGCCTTGGCTCATAGCCATCGGCAGAATGCAGAAGCTTGGTGCATGCCACCTCACCAGAGTCAGCTTTGCTTCATTGATGATATGGGGTCCTGAAAGCACACAGAGGAAAATGCCTGAATTGAGCACACCTGTAGACAGTTAGCATCCCATCCCTGCAAATAACAAAAAATGGAGCTCTCACCTTTCATTCAGGAAGTTAACAGTCCTGATGGAGATACTGTTCCCAGAAGAAAGATCAAGGTCTCTCCTGAAGTTGGTGGGTGCCCTCAGATTGGAGCAGGCAATTTATTGTGAGAGAACTCACATTAGAAAACCAATCTATATTTTTTAATACAGTCTCAAACAAAACTAAAAAATGTGATCAAATCAAATTAAAAAGTTTCTGAACTCCCCAAAAGTAATCAAGAATGTGAAAAGACAAACTCCAGAAAGAGGGAAAATACTGGCAAGCAATTCATTTTAACAAGGGGTAAATGCCCAGAATCTATAAAAATTTCCAACAACTCCATAGCAAACACCCAAAAAAAAAAAAAGAAAAGAAAAGCAAAATCAAACAAAAACCACACTAAACAATGGACCAAAGTCCTAAGTAGACATTTTTTTCAAAAGTTACATGAGTTGTACCACTGCAGGTGCCTAGTGGGAGACATCTCAGATGCCTACCTATGGGATCTGGCCAGGAATACCTGCAACCTACCCAGCTCCAAGTTGCTCTGGTACACACAGAATGGTAATATTCAGGGTCCAGAAATTTCTTGGCCCTAAAATATGCAAAGGAAGAAAATGCAAAACAAATTCCAGGAACAGAAACAGATGATGGGCAGCAAGGACAAGTCCCTTGGGGAGAAGTCTCCAATGACTTCTGGGGAGATGAAGTAAGCAGTAAACAAAGATAAAGAGACTGATGGTGGAATGGCAGAGGTCAGATCTCTTTGCCCTAGAGGTCCTGCAACATTGCTACAGGAAAAGTCCCAGCAAGTCAGGGACCAGGGTAGACCTAAGATTTGTTCACTGTTCTTCTGGATAAAAGGCAATGGAGAAAACAGGAGTGGGTCCAAAAAGGTCCTTGTGGGGGCAGAGAAGGCAACAAAGAAAAAGGAGGCAGTAAGGCTTCTCTGGAGGTGGCCTGCATGGAGCCATGGGAGTTGGCCCTCATCTTTATTAAGTTGGAGGTGTGTGAGGAGGCACCAGCCAGAAAGACCAATTGCAGGAAAGAGATGCAGCAGATGATGAAGGGGATCTTCATGCCAGTGACTCTCAAGAATTGACTGCAGTTGCTAGAGTGCCAGCAGGCACAGCAAGGCCCACTGTAAATGGTGCACAGGGAACAGGCTGCAGGGCAGTTCCACTTGAGACAAAAAAGCGGAACATCTGTCTGTGCAAGGTGGAGTGTGTAATGATCTACAGTAATGCACTCTGTTAGTTGGATGCCCCTAAGTGCAAGGGGAAACTCGTAAGTGCAAGGTGAAACTCCAGGTACAGTTGAACCAGTGGGAGAAGTACTCAGCCCATATGGTGGAGAAAGCAGCAGACTCAGTACAAGCAAAACCAGAACCTGTGAAAGAACAAGGCAGCTGAGACCTAGTGGTCCCTGGAGATGGTCAGGAGGAAGGGCTGCAGGGCTCCAGGACCTGGAGTGGCCAGACTTTTCTGGGTGCAGTATTCCTCACCTCACAGGCACTTGCAGGCCCTGAGCAGACCCCAGCTGACACCGGCCAGGGCACCTCCACTCAGACCTGCAGCACTGGTTCCTTAATGCCCAGTGCCAGGGTTTCTTCATCACAACCAGCCTCTTGGTTTTTACTGTATATTTCAGTAAGTCCTCAAATTTTCTGGTGAATCCATAGTTGCTGTAAATTTCCTACCTCACATAAATATGCTTCTCCTGTTTGAGTCATTTTCTTGGGATTAGGAAAAGAAAAAGGAAGTTAAGTTCAGTGGTCCATATTAGAGTCTCAAGTCTAAAACCTTAACCCTATTGTTTAAAACATCAAGATGCTTGTGGGTCGGGGGATATTTGTTCCCCATGAATAAGAACAGGGTAATGGATCCCATGTTTATGATAAAACCTCTAATAAACCACCAAGAACCTTCTCATGACTTCAACTTACAAGGTAATTTTTTTTTTAATTTTCAAAAGAATACTGTGCTTTCAAATGGGCTACAATGAGCTAAGCACACTCAAATAGAGAGCAAGAGAAAAGTAATACCATTTATAAAGCAAATAATTACCCAAAATGTATACTGGATTATTGACTTACATTTTTACCTGACATGATCTTTAATAAAAACAGTGGAATTCTTGCATCATCCAACTGCTCAGGAGGTTTAGGTGGGTCTCTCAATTGAGTCCATGAGTTCCATAAAAGAAGGAACACAAAAACACAAACAAAACCAAGAGCCACAATAAACAATAATCAGTGTTTCTTGAGATGTTAGAAAACACTTCAGTTGGAAAGAGTTGAAATGCTACAGAGAGGTGTTTTTATGTTCCATTTCTCAGTCATCTTTTTTCTTCTCTTTTCCCACAGTTGTGGCATGTTGGAATCATGGATATGCAAAACTCATTTTGCATAGAGAGGAAACTGAGGCCTACAGTGATGAAGGGTGGGGGTCACAGTGACACAGCTGACTAGCAGCAGGACCAGAATGGCAAATCCCATGTGACAGATCCCAGAACTGAGCAACATAGCAGTCACAGTTTGCAGGTGCAGAGAGCTGAGGCAAATGGACCTATGCCTTCACCCATCTTCATTCCAGCCACTCTGTGGGACCATACCTGGTTGGGAAAACAGTGTAAGCAGCCACTTCACACATGCGGTGTATGCAGCTTCTGCAACCCAGAGGCTGGACTGCTACTGATGCTAGGGCAACTCTCAGAAGCACAAAGAACCTTGGGCACTCCCATGAGTCTCTGAACATTCCCACATCCCAACCACTGATGCCGTCAATAGCACAAGCAACATTGCTGCTGCTGAAGAACATTTCAAAGCCTACAATTTCTGAGTGCTGGGACTAATGACATGTTAACTAACTCAGGCTGACTCCTTACTCCCTGGTGAGTGAGCAAGATCAAGTCCTCAAAGGTGGTTTTGAAAGTTAATGATGATAAATCGGACCACTGTCCGGGATGAGTTAACAACAGTTTCACAAATGTGATCAGCCTATGCTTGCCATAGAGTCCTATGGGACTCTCACCTGCGTTAACCCCCCACCCGCCTCAGGGGTTGCTGACCTTTAAGCTGATTGGTATCTGCCTAGCCTTTTTTAGCATAAAAGCTGTGTGACTTCCTCAAAAAATGAGTTCCTGCTGTGACTGGTCTCCCTGACATGTCTGATTGTCCTCTGCTCAAAGGGCTGGGTGTGGTTGGTCAGTTGGCCCTACATTTCCCGGTCTGGCCTTGTTGGGGAGAGCTCACTTCCCTTTTTGCTGGACAAGAAGAGCAAGGGGGCTAGAGATCCCAACATCTGAGCACTCTCTGAGGTTTACATCTGTTACTGTCTACAGGAGAATAAGTGGCATGCCAAAATATCAATGTTACAATTGATCCAGCAAGAGCATACAGCAAATTTATGTCCTGTAGTCTAGATAAAATATCATCATCTCAGGCTCAATTACATTGCTTAGAGCAAGGACAGAGAAAATGTTATTGTGATGGAGGGTGTTCCTCTTTGCACAGGCTGCTCATTGAAATGCACTTACCAGCAGACTGACTGCTGAATGCTGGTCCTCAACAATAGGAAAAGACCTTGAACAACTCCAGGCTGATTCAGAACTATGAAGTCTAGGACACAGAAGCCATCTGAGCTTAAAGAGGTCTCATGATCCCCAATCCTCCCTAGAAACAAGGCCTTCCTTCTTATATCCTGTTTCCATTATGCATCTGCCACCTTCACTCTGTCTTGACACACACCCCTGATCAGACTGTGAATGCCTTAGGGCAAGGGTGTTTTCCTATTGATTAAAGTTTTATTGTGATAAGACACATATAACATGCAAATTACCATCTTCACTCTTTTCAAATACACAATTCAGATATTTATTTTCAGACTCATCACTAAGGATAATATCTAGCTCATGGTAACAAAGCAACCAATGGTTTGATATGCAATTAACTATTTCTATATGTGAAAAAACTCAGAAGAGCCTCCATGAGTGGTGAACAAGGCAAAGCCTAGCAGATTCAAGATGATTGAAAATCTCTACTGGACTTCTTGAGTATCATTGGGTGACTCCATTGATGAGGCACATTGGTGTGGCAGCATGGCAGCCAGCCCTGGTGGCCTTGTCAATGGAGCTGGTGAAGGACTGTCCTCAGCATGTCACTGTGTTTGCTTTTCCACCAGCAGCAATGACCTCCTTGTGACATCCCAAGAGAAATCCCTTCCTGCCACCTTTAGTACCAAGAAGAGCCATGAGTTCCCCCAGCAATGCATGTTCCTTCTGCAACACTGAAGGAGTGGCTCCTGTTGATTCACTTCTGACAGCCATTTCCAGGAAGCCTAGGTCTGAGTCTGAAGTTCTCAGAGGTTCATGCCTCCAGTGTCCAGCTTGGGTTGCCTCCATTGCTTGCCTAATTACTGCTAACCTTTCTTGTTTCTGCTCTGTTATAATTTGGGAAGCATTAAACAATAATTAGGGCTGCAACTGGAGACCCCTGTGGTGAGGAGGCAGAGAGGCAGAGGGACTCTTATGCACACAACAATAGGAAGGCCAGCTTTTCTTTGCACAATGCATCACATGAGAAAACAAACTTTCTATTTTATTTAACTTGTTGGATCTAAGCATAGAGTTCTGTCATATATTTCACAGTTGGATGAATTCATAAGGGTTCTTGTCATTTGACTGAGTTCTAGTTTCAGATGATTTTCATTTGCCTGTTTTTGAGAGTGAGTTGTAGTTTGCTTATACTCCTCATTCCCTGTTGTCTATTGCTAAAACCCATATTTAAATGAATTAGAGGAATTAGAATACATATTCATTTTTTATCACTGTGTAAGATACTGACTGAAGATAATATGACTTATTGTCTTACTGTAGGCAGAAGTTTGCTACAGATCTTATTGGGCTAAAGTCAAGGTGTTAGCAAGGCTAAACAAATTATTCAGTCTTCAGAATAGAGTTCATTTATTTGTCTTTTCAAGTTTCTGCAGGCTACTCACACTCCTTGGCTCTTAGTTTTATTCCTCCATCTTCAAAATCAGCAATGGCTGGTTGGGTCTTAGCACCTCAGTAAAGCTGACCTATCTGCAATCACTCAACACTTTTTTCATATTCAGAAAAATTTCTCCACATTTAAAAACTCAGGTAAATATATTGGACCCACTCAGATAATTCAGAATAATCCCATCTCAAAGTCTTTTATGACACAAAAGGTAACATATTCAAAGGTTTGGTAAGAACTTCTTTGGGGACATTGTTCTGCTTAATATATCCTGTGAACAAAGTAACCACTAATAAATTTGATGTTAATGATAGATGACATATGAATGATTCTATACTTAATTCTGTAGTTATATTTAAATTTGTCCCTCCTAATAAAATTTTACCACTAGTTAACAATAACTGATAAGTTATTATATAGAAGACACTGCTCAAAATACTTTGTATTTATTAGCCATTTAATTTTCAACAATACATCTCCGATCTAGATGTGCTACCTTACTCTAATGACTAGAAAGTAAAATGGAAAGGTGAGATGATTGTACACTAGTTAGTGGTGAATTTGGGCTTTATATTTAAAGCACTTCAGTTTCATATTCTTAACCTTTGTCATGATTTCTCTCAAAATATCTGATCAATGGATGATGTATTGAAATAGCAGCTTATCAGTATGAATCATTGCCTACTGATTTTACAGCTTCTATTATGTAACTAGAGTAAAACAGCTTTTTTTTTATTTTTGCCCCAGAAAATTCTCCCTAATTGTTAATGGCAACCTAGTGTTTGGAAGACATATTTGACAGTAAACTTTGGATTCATAATTTCAGGGTTGGACTCCTCAGTTTATACATTAAAGATTTAAAATAAGCATACTGCAGTAACACAGCCTCATCAATTTTTATAACAGCTCAATTCACAATAGCTGAATTATGGAACCAACCTAGAAAGCCTTCAACAGATGAATGGATAAAGAAAATGTGGCAAACATACACATTGAGCTATTACTCGACCTTAACGAAAAATGAAATTATGGCATTTTCAGGTAAATGTCTAGAACTAGAGAATATCATGCTAAATGAAATAAACCAATCCCCAAAAAACTGAAAGCTAAATATTTTCTCTGATAAGCAGATGCTGATCCATAGTAGGGGGAAGAATGAAGAAACTTTGGATTGTGCAGAGGGGAGTGAGGGATGGGAAGGATGGTAGAATGAGATAGACATTATTACCCTTTACACATGTATGATTACACTACTGGTATGAATCAACACCATTTACAGCCACAAGAATGAGAAGTTATGCTCCATTTGTGCACAACATGCCAAAATGCATTCTGCCATCACCTATAACTATTAAGAACATATTTTTAACAAGAAAAAAATTTCAGGGTTAGATCTGTAAACAACTATTTATTTTGACAAACTGAGTTGATTAGTGAGATAAGATTAAATTCAACATAGCCTACTGTGGACTGAATTGTGTATTCCCCAAATTCATATATTGAGGCCTTAATGCCGATGTGACTGTATTTGAAGATACTGTCTTTACAAAGTAATTGAGTTTAAATGATTTCATAAGAGAAAGGTCCTAATTCAACAGAATTTGTGAACTCAGAAGGAGCAGAGGGAAAAAAGAAAAAGGGAGATAAAGAAATAAGAATCTTGTTTTCATTCAAACATTTTTAAAAAGTTATTTAGGACAAAGATTGCCCCCTACCCTTCCCTACTTCACCAGAAGTCCTGAAGTAGACCTTGAGTGGATTGATGGATTGCCCATACCAGTTCTGGGAAGAGGGACAAAATTCTTCCTTCATAGATGAGACTCTCTCTCTCTCTCTCTCTCACACACACACACACACACACACACACACACGCACACACACACACACACACACACTTTTCCTACAGTTCTGGGTTGAAGCCACGGATTCTCTACAACTAAGCTACATCCCCAGTCCTTTCTATTTTTCAAGACAGGGTCTTGCTGAATTCCCTTGCTAGGTTTGAACTTTCCATTCTCCTGCCTCCGCCTTCTGAATCACTGGGATTATAAGCATGTACCACTGCACCTTGCATAAAATATGATCTCACTTTAAGAAGATTTCCCCAGGATTGGATTCCCCCACAATTGAAGGATAAGTGAGTGAGGGCCCAGGAAATGCCTACCTATAGGTGAAACAAAGGAATCCTCCTTATGGTCCAAAATCTGGAGAACAATGGAGGATGGAGCAAAGCTTGGAACATTGTCATGAACCTTGTGAAATGTTAGGAACTCCACAAAGCATGGCTAAGGCAAGTCCAGATTCAAATGCCCAAGACCTCAACATCTGAGCAATTATATGTATCTTAGAAAACTAGGAACAGGGTAAAATACTGTAGGTTTTGTAAAGTCACCCTTTTTGTTGCCTCTTGGGGAGTAGAAGGTCTTCTCCAAATGGATCACATCTTATGACACAGAAACCTGGGATCTTCCAAGGAATCTATGTTAAATGCCACCAATCTAAAGACAACACAAAGACTGGGGCCATTCAGTGACCATGCATCCAGGGCATTTTAAACCAAAACAGACCCTGCAACCAAAACAGAGCCACAAGGACATCTGACAGAAAACAGAAACAAAACAAATGAACACCTGTAGAGGGCACTGATACCAAGTTTTCCTTCTGTGTTTTGGGGCCCTTTCTCTAGTAATAATAATTAAGATGAATGAACCACATACTCTGTACCAGGAATTGCTCTCAACCTTTTATATTACATTTCCACCAAAAACTGTTAGTTTTTCATCCTATAATAAAATAATTGAGGCAGTATACTTCATAAGGAAGTTGATTTTGGCTCCTGTTGTGGAGATCTGACATCACCAGAGTTGGTGGTGAAATTTTTGATGGCAGTGTTCCAAGATGGTGCAGGAAAACTCATGGCAGGTGTCAGGGAGCATGTGTGTGTTTCTGTCTGATCTCTCTCCCTGTCCTTTTAAAGCAACCAGGATTCGAACATAGTGCTCCCCCTACTGAACTTACCTTATTCTAATCAATTTCCAAAGGGACTAAGTTTCTACCCTCTTACTTTCCACAGTAGGAACTGAATTTGAACCCATGAAGCCTTGGTGCATCAAACTGCATACAAATCATAGCAATCTACATATGGATATTTGTGTCTTTTCAAATTTCCTCTGTTGAAACCCATTTGCAATGTGATGGCATGAGGAGGCAATGCCTTTGGGATGAGATTTGGTCATGTGTAAGGACACAGCAAGAAAATGCTGTCTCTGAACCAGGAAGTTGCCTGTGAACAATAAAGCTATTTTTGAAACAGGAAGCAGTCTGTGAACCTTGCACTTACCCACCTAAGTACTGAAAGAAGAAAATTTCCATTGTTTACAAGCCACCCAGTCTATGATGTTTTGTTATATCAGACTTAAAAAACTAAGACAGAAATGGGAGGAAAAGAACAAAATAAAAAGAGGAAAACAGGAAGCAAGAGGGATGTGTTTTCAATTTTCTGAAGCAAAGCAGTGTTTTCAGAGAAAAAAAAAGATGCCTCTCTTGGAGATCTGAATTCTTGTCATGTTAATAAATGGGCCATGGAAGCAGCTAGCTGAACCTTATTGCTGCCATGGGAGCTATTTACACTAATCCTTTCCCTTGTAGTCTGGCTGGACAAGGATGAAAATCCCCAGCATGAGGTACTAAAAGAGACAGAGGAAGCACACAAATCAATTTGCAGGGTTTCACTTGACCAGTTTTCTTCATTTGAGTCCTATTAGTTCTGATAATATATCCTCAGTACTAACCATTTAGGGGGAGAGAGGTAACCTCCATGTGTGTGGATGCATGTGGGCCCATGTCAGCCTTCAGCACCTCTGAGGGTTCCAGATTCCCAGGGAGAAACCCAGAGAAGACAAAAGAACATAGCATGAACTTCCATGGTAACTGTGGCCCAAATCCCTGGAAATCCACTCTTTTCTTCCTAAATCCTCAATATAAACTTTGAAATGGTTTGAGCATACAAGGAGACTTGCTGAGAAAATATGTAGAGAAGGTGCCCATCAACACCTACCACCCTCCTGTCCCCACCTATGGCCCATACATCCTCTGAATTCCCTAACACCCACACCCACTGGCACTCACACAGTAGCAACTTTTTCTCTGGCGGTGATTTCCTCAGCCAGCCAGTGTGCACCACCAGCGTGCTATCCATGTGACCTGCAAAGATTGCCTTACCAGCAGAGTTTGGGTCCAAGCCAGGAGTGGGTTGGGAGTGGGGGAGGAAGAGATGCCCCCAACCCAGTGCACACAACTAACAGACTTGACCCTTACTGTGGGGGCATCCAGAATTCCATCCAGTGCTTGACAAAGATCTTCTGGAGGATGTTTGCAGAGGCTCATCCTAAAGGGAATTACTGGATGTTTTGCTCCGGAGCATGGTGTTTTTTTGCTGTGTTTTTTCTGATAATATATTACTCATTTCAGTCTGAGCGGATTGCTTAAGGGGACGAGGGGAATACAACAAAAATTCCAGAAAATATTACCTACAATCTGAAAAACAATGGGTCTTTACCACTGACAAAGTCAAAAATAATTTTGCAACCATACAATGAGTCCCTGAAAGCCTCTGGAGAAAATAGATATAGATCTGCCTTTGTCTCCAACAGACTGGTTAAATTCTAATGAGGGTGGTGGGGTAAAAGAATAAGGTTTCACAACATTCCTTCCTTCCTACAAAGAATAGGTCATCCCTATAATAAACATTGGTGCACAATGCCCTGTTCTGGAAAAAAGAGCTACATAAGACAATGTAATATATTCAGTAAAAAAACTTAGCCACGATAACTACTGTGACCGCTGCCCTCCTGTAGCCCTTAACTCAGCAATTTAGATATTAACCAGATGGACATAGTAGAGATGGTCACATGAGACTACTTGTCTATCACTTTAACTGTGAGAGTAATAAGAATAGTCTTAGGTCACATAGAGTTTAGATACTAAGAAAATAAACATTGTATTAGCTCATTGACATAGTTAGATATTCTTAAAACAATTGTGATTAGGTAAGGATAATCTGTAAGGTTGCTGTTTTTTGCCTATGCTTTGGAAACTTCTTTAATATTAACCACAAGACTACCATTATATCCTGAAGAAAAATGTATATAAACAGCCTTCCGCAGAATAAAGTGGGAGTGATTGCACCAGAACTAGAGTCTGTGTCTTTCATTCCCCATCCATCACCGATGCTGTCTCCCCATGCCTCGTTTACCTGTGTGGAACCCATGGACTCCTGCTAGGGTAGGATCCAGGCACCTTACCTCATGCTATTGCAGAAATGAATGTGCACTGCTGAGCAGGTGGGACGATGCTGAAGGCCCTCTGCCTCTAGAGGGGAGCGGAGGAGTGAAGTGGAGGAGTCATGTCCCTTTATGGCAGATGGAGTTTTTTTCATAGAAATTAGACAAGTTTGGGACAGAGGACTGCCTGACTTAATGTCCATTCACAGAATTTCAACTTCCAACAATTCAACACCCCTCTCCAATCAAGGGAGGTTCACCCTTTCTAACTAGTTTGTAAAGCCATATCTCATCCCATGCCTGGCTCTCCTCAGGAATATTGTGACAATTCCAGGTCAATTTTCTTTTCTGACTTCCTTTGATATCAGGTGTGAAACTGGAGACAACACAATGCCAGAGCTATGATGGTGTAGCCTGGACCAGAAATCACCCAAGCTCTGCAGAGGCCCATGGTCACCAGAAATCTTTTAACTGCTGACTTGGATGGGGTCCAGGAGCCTCATAGATAACAAAACTGGGAAGGTTAAGTCATTCCCATACTATATGGCATAGTATTCACATATAATACAGGCATACCTTCTTGCATATTATAAACAGTCTACATATTAGAATAACAAATAGAACATAAACACTATGTAACAAGTTATGCAATAATAACAAATAAAAAATGTACCTCTGTTTATTTAGCACAGGGTTTCACTTGACCAATTTTTTCATTTGAGTCGTATTAGCTCTGATAATGTATCCTCAGTATTAATCATCCAGGGAGAGAGAGGTAACCTCCATGTGTGTGGATGCAGATGGGCCCATGTCAACCTTCAGCACCTGTGAGGGTTCCAGCTTCCCAGGGAGAAACCTAGAGAAGACAATAGAACATAGCATGAACTTCCATGGTAACTATGGCCCACATCCCTGGAAATCCACTCTTTTTCCCCAAATCCTCAATATAAATTTTGAAACAGGTTGAGTTTCCAGGGAAACTGATGGGACTATTTCTAAATATTCTGCAGTTAAGGTTCATTGAATATGAGTTTGTGGAGACTGCACACATGGGGGACCTGCTACACCCTAAACTCCTGAGAGACATAAATATTTAACATTTAAACTCAGCAAAATCAAAAGGGTGACCCAATCTAAGGAAAGCACAACTGATTTCTCTCATATCCCAGGGATGGAGCTGAGTTCCACAGTTGTAGCACCTGAGAAATTTGCTCAGTTTAGCTGAAGAAAGGTATGTGATGAAGTCAGGTGCACCCAGCCCATCTTTTCCCAGAGGATGATCTTCTGCCTACACCTGGACATTTCTGCTGCTCTACATGACTGGCTGTTAGGTGAGGGTAGATTACCTTCAGCTAAAACCTCCTTAGCATCCTATTCCCTTAAGCAAAATGTTGTGGGTTGCTGTTTACAATTTCATGTAGACAACAGATTCTTGATTGGTTACTGTGATTCCATGTCTTCTGGGTACAACTCCTCCTTCTCTGGCTCTCCCTCCCCAAATGTTATTGTGAAATTAACTCCCTTTTGCAACTATTTTAGTACTAAAAGCCTAGCTAAGATAATTCTTTTGTAACTAACAAAGCATCCCAGCCAATCATAGCAGCAAAGTCTCAACTGCCAAATTGAGACAAACACTATTTGCAACCTGCAAAGCTGACTCTAACCAGTGAGCTGTTTTTGACCTTGCATCACTTCTCCATCTCCAAGTGCTGCCTGATCTTATGACCCTACTCTTTTTTTCTCATACTCCTGGATTGTGTGTCATTCTTTTTTTTCATATACTTGTTCAATAAACTACTTTGTTTAACTTGTCAAAGTCTCTTTATTTAACAGTGACTTTGGGATCTAAACCAAACGTTTATTAATTTAAATATAATTATAATTATAAAATATTTAAGCTATAATATAAAATACATAAAATATATTTATATTTACAAAATATAAATATAAAATATCTTTGATGATTATTACCTATTTGCATGCTAAGAAATTATTAATATTTAGATTAAAACTGTTGCTTATCCAAAGTTTGTGGAGCATAATATGGTTTTGAAGATTTTGCCTATTCAAAATGAGCAATATTTAATTTAAACAAAGAATACAAAAATCTAACATCATCAAAACCTTATGAACATAATCCAAATCTTATGAAGATAAAAAAATCTCACCATTACATTTTAAAAATTCTGAAGGAAAAAATAAAGATGAAAGAGTCAACTACAGAAAATAATATGAAACCAGTCTTAAATTTGAAGACACTATTACTGACTGGCAAATTTTCTATCAAATGCCATGCTGGTAGGATTTGTTGTGCCGAGACCTCTGGGTTGGTGTTGTGCCCAAGACCCCAAACACCACCAAAGAGACCACGAGGGAGACTAAGCCATATGCAACTGCAGAGTCACTTTATTCAAGCAGCTGCTCAGACACTCAACACAGACCAGCTTAGCAGGCAATGTCAAGTACCCTGAGCACAAATTTACAAGATATTTTTTACCCTTCAGACAAAGGGACTTGTTTTCTCTTTTATAATTGAAGTGATTGTGTCCTTGTTTGCATTTCAAGATATATTTTGGCTTCCAAGTTTTAGTCATCATAGTAATCACTGGTCTATATGAGCTCAGTGGTGAGGACAGCTTGACGGCAGTCTTGGGGGGGGATCCCCCATACCCCTAGCAACAGCCTAAATTAGCTGCCAAGATCATCTTGTTATCCAGCTAGGCTGACTTCAGCTCATCTGTAGCTTTTCATTTTTAACCCCTTTTTAGCATCAGCAGCTCTGGCAATTTTTTAAGTTAACTTATTGTTACCTTACAGATTTATATTGCATTATTTATCACTTTACAAGTTTTGGTGTTTGATAGTGGACCCAGGGCTGCATGCATGCAAGATAAACTACCAATGAGTTATACCTCAGCTCCTAATATTAACTTTTTAAAGACTCTGTAAATTTTACCTAATATTGTTTTATACATCCCTGGTAGTTTCAAGTTTCTTATGTTTTAATATTTTAACTTATAGCAATTTGAAAAATTTGTGTTTACTTAGCATATGCACTGACAGTGAAAATGAAAAACTTATAAGCTCATGAAGCAGAAACAGAAGAAATGGTGATTGCAAAGGTGGACTTGAAGAAGAATTCATTCTTAAATCAGCTTTAGTACTAATTGCATATAGTAAGAATATTTTCTTAAAACTCTAATGATTAAAATGCTAGACAAAGTGTTTTCAGAGACACCTAGATTAGCAATGTACACAACAGTGTTTTCCCCCCACTTTCTGAAGCTTGTTAGTTTAATTCTGGGGGTGAGTGAGTTGTCCCTGAACATAGACAGGGACTGCTTTATTCCACTCAGCTCAGAATATGCCTCACAAATGAGGGCCTGGTCCTGATGGGTGGGAGATGGTGATTGATCACTTAAGGTGTTTGTCAAACACTGGTCCCTGGTGTCAGAACCCTGTGACCCTGACTGTGATGTCACCTTTGCTGTGCACCCAAAATTGGGTTGTGCAATCACTCCATGCCTTATCTTCTTCACCTGTGCAGCCTGGAATCATGCTCTGATAGCATGGTCATTACCTTTTCTACCTTTTCCAAGGTGGCTTATTGGGTCTGATACCTTGGTGACTAAGGCAAGGCATAGTTTGAGATCTGGCTCCTTGTCAGGCTCCTTCCTCAGAGCTTGGTGGGCACTGGCATCCATGCCTTTTATCAACACACTGTGTATTTGCTGATCATTTGGCTCAAATCCAGACCCCCTCCCTTTCCACAATCATCACTGCCTTTCCCAAGGTTTATTTATGTGGGTGGAAACCTGTGTTGGCAAGGACAGCCAGGTCTCAGCATGCTCTGCTTCCTGAGTTGTCAGGAGCGAGGACGAATCAAGATGCTGGTATAACCCTGTGATGACCTTGACTACCACGTGGCTGCACAGAGGCTGGGTGTGGTGGCACTAAATGCAGAGGTTTTGCTGCAGAAAAACCAAGGGCAGGCATGTGTCTGAATGTTTCCACCAGGGTGCTGAAGAGGTGGATGTACCACCAAGCCTCTAGAGGGGCTAGTGTTAGGTGCAGGAGGCCACAGTCATGATAACATCAGTGGTATGTCATCAGCATTTCTTACTGACTCTGAAGCATGCCCCAAACTGCATTCTCCCTGCCTCCTAATCCTGGGTGACTGAAGACAAGTCAGCAGTGGGCACCATGACCATGTCTTCCCATATTCTTCCTTAGCCTGGCAGAATGACATAGCCCATGAATGGGGACAATGTACATGAAGGTCAAGTGGGGGCTGTTAGGCCTGTGTCACACATCTAGGCCCCAGGAGGCTTCTCAGGGTAACTGAAATAAATGTGTGGCAAGGACTAGAATGAGTTATGTGTGATGTCTGAAGGGTGCCTAGCACAGGGTAGGTAAAAAATAATTGCAATGGCAATTATAATTTTCAATTTAGTGAGAGGTAAGCAAATTTTATTCTAATGAGTTTTAACTACCTTTATAACCATGCATGTGTGAAGCACAGAAAGATTTAGTCAGCTGCTGAGAGTTCACAAGAGAGCTGTGCACAAGATTCTGTCCATGTGTAGAGCTCAAAGCCTCTGTTCTTTATCCCAGGGTCACTGCTGGTTGGGGGTGCAATGCATGCCTCACTCCAAGGTTGCTGAGTCCCAGGGCCTCATGTTGTAATAAGAAGAGATGAATGCCTTTAGGGATCAGACAGATTTTCTTGTGTGCCACCCATGGACTTGTGAAAGCAGGAGATGGGTCCTCAGAAATCCAGCAGATCATGGACTCAGGTCTCAGATGTCAATAGGTCCTCTAGATGCTCACAGCCTGTTAGGGTATGTCTCAGCAGAGACCAGGGCACAAGTTTATGTGGCCTTCCCAGCATGATTGTGAGGGGTGTTTTGTCTTCTGCTTGTGGTGCTGGGAGGTGCTGGGTGTGAATGGCCTTCTTCCCTGGAGCTGGCCATGGGCCATGTGGAGTGAACAATAAACAGGGTGTGCAAGATCACCTTCAACAGAGGATTGGGACATGTCAGGTATTTGTTGTGAAACAAAGTGCTGATTAGAATAGTGGATAGTGCAGATCTAGGCAAGTTTTTGAAGATTCCTGAACAGGACAGGGCAGTTGGCCATGTGAGCAGGTGCCAAGGTGGAAGGTCAAGGTCACAGGCAAGGGGCTGAAGGGTACTTGGTACCTGGAGCACATGGAAACCATCTGGAGCAGAGTGTGTGGCAACTCTGGACAAGTGTAGAAACAGGCAGTGGTTGGGTTTGCTCACCCTTACATCAGGGTCCTCCAGGAGGATGAGTGAGAATGGGAGAATATGGGGGTGGGCAGAGAACATGAGCTCTGTTCCCACTATGCTGGTGTACATGAATGGTGGTGTGGAGGGGATGCTCATTGGCAAGAAGTGTCCCAAGACTCCAGTTGACTGGTGTTGGCCAGACTTGGATATTTTGCAGAATGTTTGATGTGACATGCCAGTGTACCATGCTCGGTGTGGAAACCCAGGAGTATGTCTATTTATTCTCCAGGATGCACAGGGCTGCAGTGTGGTCAGAACCATGGTTGGGTTATTAGGGTGTGTGAGTTATGAGAGCAGAATCTGTATGTTCAGGCTACCACAAAGGGATGGCTCTTGTGTGTGCCACATTTTCCTTACAAATAAGTTCAGTCACAATAGAGATAAAGCTAGCAGTCTGGACACCCCTTGTTCAGATTTCATTGTGAGTTGTAATGAAACCCCTCAGGGTGCATAGAGCAGAGTCTGAGCCAGCACCTCAGCCATTTCTGGGTCAGAGGATTGAGCTCTCAGGTTTTGAAGCCCAGAACAGGGAGAAAAGCCACAAGATGTGTGGGGAAGTTTCCAGGAGTGAACAGGGCAGAGAAGCAGCAGACTGGGAGGTGACTTTTAGTTTGAACAGATAATGGGCATGGGTGAGCTGGCATCAGTGGGGAGCGATTCTGCTGCAACAGGAACAAGTCACACAGGGGAGCAGTGGGAGGGGAAGGAAAGGTGAGACAGGTGACTATGTTCACCTGCGCATAGGCTTGTCTATGTGGAGTCAGTGGTGAGGTGACAGTGAGTCTCAGGGAGACAGGGTTGTGGGACAAGTCTGTTCCAAATGGCCAGGCATAAGGAGGCCTCCTGTGTTTGAGATGTGTTGTGGGACAGATGTGCCATCTCAGGGTCAGGAGAAGCAGGTCATCAGAGGTGAGATGTCCTGGTGGGAGGGGCTTGAGATGAGAGGAGAATCAAGGGAAGAGGGGCCATGTGTGGCTACAAGGGGAGGCATGGGAGACAGAGGGCTTATGCTCAGGAGACCAAGACCAGACAAGAGTGGATAGGGCACTTCACACAAAGTGCATGTGAGGTGGGGGTTAGTCCCTCAAGGGGCCTGTGCTGAGCAGTGCAGGAGGGATGCACTCAGAGGGGCAAGGTAAGCTGAGATGCACACCAGAGCATTACTTAGGGGGCCTCCTCAGCCAGACTACTTCAGTGCTGTGTGTTTGATCCTGTTGGTGAGGCTGTGGACAGGAGAAGTGTCCCCTAGGAGGAGGCCAATAGATGGGGGTTCAGGAAAATGGGTATGGACTGCCTCATAGAGCCAAGTCCTGAGCAGGGAGCTTGTGGAGGGTTTTCTTCTGAATCCACTCTCCTCACTATCCTCACCCATGACTTCTCCAGCCATTCCCTCTTACACCTCTATGTCCATTCAGAGCTGACAAAGTCATGGCAGCTTGTTTTTAAGGGAGAAGCAAATTCTGATATATTCTCAGACACATGTTACATGGAGAGACAGACAATGGCAGGGTGAGGTATTGATAGGTTTCACCACAGGGAGACCAAAGTGAGCAGAGAGAATGGAAACCTTAATGGTTGTTAACCTTGTGTCTGTGCATCTGCCCAAAGTAGGACTGCACATCTTCACAGCAGTGGTAGGGAGTGCACAGCAGATCTGGACTCAGTATCTGGCACCTGGTGGATGTAGGGTGGATGGCAAAGCTTAGCACAGAAGTCAGCACAGATCACTTCACTTTTTCTCTGGAAGCCTGAGAAAGCCCGAGCATGATCAATTATGGCACAAAATCTTCCAGAGAGCATGGTGGAGGCCAAGGGTACTGAGCCTGGTTCAGGGGCCCAGGATGGTGTCCTGGATGCTTTGCCTGCCTCCACACTTGAGGCCGTTTTATGTCACACAAGGGCTGTAGTCCTCCTCCCACCAGTTGGTTGTGGGCTTTCTTTCATTGCAGGATTGACCACTTCACCCTGGAGCAGGCACCAGCACATGTATCCAAATGAGGGTCCAGCCTGAAGTGTTGGGTCAGCAGAGATGGGTAGCTTCTTGGTGACAGAGCCTCCACCACAGGCTCCTGATCTTTTCCTCCCAGAGATAAGCCCTGAGAGCCACTGTCTTGTATGATGCTGCCTGTAAGGCATTGGGTAGGGCATTGCCTGGTTTATGGCCTTGCCACCTCAGACTATGTAGACAGATGTCTGTCTTTATAAATTTCTGAGAAGTGTAATAGTTCCTCCAGTCTAAAATGACCCAAACAGCACTATTTTTTCTTTCTTTATTTTTTTTCTCTTTTTTCCTTTGGTACTGGGGATTCAGTTTCAATTCCCTGGGGCACAGTATGACTCATTTATTTCCCTGTCCATTTTGTTTTTGATTTTCATATAGGGTCCTTGGAACTGACCATTAACTTGTCATCCTCCTGCCTCAACTCCCATGTTGCTGGGATACAGGTGTGTATCAGTGTATCTGGCCTAAAATCTGCAGCTCTCCCCTCAAACAAATGAGTGTACCCAAGTAGATGTAGTCATACAGAAATTTGAGGGGTGCTCAAGGATGATCCCTTGCCTATGCCCACTCCAGGACCCAGCAATCACTTTCTATGTTTTGTTTCCAAGGCATAAGGGGTTGTGATTTTGATCAGCATCATATCCAATCTGTGGGTATTTTTTGTTATTATTGTTTCCTTTTTGTTGTTGTTTGTTTTTTTTTTGTTAGTTTTGTTTGTTTGTTTTTGGTAGCAGGGATTGAATGAATGCAGAGGCACTTGAAACTTGAGCCACATCCCGTATCTCTATTTTATTAAGAGACATGGTCGCACTGAGTTGCTTAACACCTCATTTTGCTGAGGCTGGCTTTGAATTCTCAATCCTCCTGCCTCAGCCTCCTGATCCTCTGGGATTATAGGCATGTGCCACCCTGCCCAGACATGTTCCCAATTGAAGGGACTGTGGAGCTTGCTGAAGAGAGGGAAAGGCATTGCAATTGATGGCATGAAAACTGTGGACTGTCAGAAGTGGGGAAAAGATGACCAAAGCCTCCAAGTTGGGGAACATGCCAGGGTAGTTCATAGTGGAATTTTGACAAATGGTGAGGGGATAGTCTAGAATCCATTGGAGTAGAGGGGCTCATCACCACTCATCCTTTTCCAGTTGACATCTGACCTATCTACACCAGGAGCCACAAGGGCCAGTTCTCCATGGTAGAGGGGTCTCCCTATTCTTCAAGATAAAGGCCAGGGCACCCAAGGTAGATGCTCAGTGAGGGAAGAAATGCAGAGACAAGTTAGAAAGAAGTGGCCCCCATTTTTCATATACTGCTGGCTGAAAAAGCCCAGTGTTTAAACCCTAGATCACAGAGACACCCTTGACATCATCTTTATGGTGGGGAGCAGGCATAGGGCAGATGCCTTAGAACCACCCTGGCCCTGCTTCTCTCTCAGCCTCCATGTGACGTTCTTTACTATCCTTTTCCTCTGGCTCCAGTGCCTCCTGCCATCCTTTCAGGAACCCAAGGACCTGGAGTCCTTTAAACCAGCTTCACTGTGTATGACTGGCACAGTGATCTGCAGGTGTTTGGATGAAGCAGCCAAAGTTTCTCAGGGTAGCATATGTGTCCTCCATGATGCCACCACCATGATGAAGGTCAAAAATGTACCCTCCCTGCAACTCATCTACCTCTGCCACCCTAGGATGCTTGGTAGTGATGGTTGTCATTTCCTGTTTCAGAATATGATGCATACCCAGCATGAAATTGGGTTTCATTTTGCATGTTTTGATCTGAATCTATTTGTTCTGCATAAACACAAAGATCACCCTGCTGGCTGCAGCAGTAGTTTATTCATCTTGGTGAGCCATGTTGTGTGGTGTGAGCGGTTGGCCTTCTGTGAAGGACGCTTGAGTATTGTGGTTGGGCAGTTATGGAGAAGGCTGCTGTGAGTTTGCCTGCACTTGTGTGCTCTGCAGCCTTATCTCCACTCCCCCTGCATATACAGGAGGAGTGCAAGTGGCCAGGTCATGTGAGGCATGTGTGGACCTGCTCTCCTCAGTGGCTCTGCCTGCCCAGCACCCTTGTTCCACCTGCTCCCTGACTGGGTTTTACTGGCATCCCATTTCCCTTCAGGACTCTTAGAAACCAAGACTATCATCTCTATATGGGCTGGAGGGAAGGGCAGATTATGTGTGCACAAGTGAGGCTGACTTCAAGAATTCTGGGGCTCAGAGAGGGATGAAATTAAAGCACTGAAATGGTGGCAGGCTCTGAATTTACCCTGTTGTGGTTTCCAGTTCTTCTGAATCCTCTCAGCTTTCCCCAAACATCCAAATGCACAGAGAAAAGTGATGATGGTCAGAATGGACTGCAAAAGCATCCACCAAGTCCCCCTTTAACTTCTTTAACAGAAGAGTGAAACTGGTTAGAGTGTTTAGTTACGTTTCCACCAGCAGGTGACGGGTTAAACTGCTAAGTGAGGCAGGAGGTTTTAGGGTACCTTTGAGCCAAGCCAGCACACATGCAATCAATATTTCTTTTCTTACACTAGTTACTGAAAGGCTATTAAGTCTCTGAAAAGCTTTATCAAACACCAAACAAAACCCCGAAAGATTGCAAGATTGAAAGGGAACTCAAAGCAGCCTGTCAATGCTTAGAGCCCAAAGCCTTTGTCTGCACAGCTGTTTCTATTCATGGCTCAGATTATGAGTTGTTTAAGGGCTGGGAAAGGTGTCAGAAAGACAGCCTACTTCTAAAGCCAGACCAAGATTTGGATGGTTGTATGAGAATTCTATCTGATTTTTCACACTCACTCAAAACACTTTAGGGCAGCCTAAAAGAAAAAAAAATTGAAGACATAATACATGATTATTCACAGAGATCTAAACCAATGTCTAAAAGATGTCTTCTCCCTAGATAAAAAACAGAAAACTACAATTTCAGGAAAAAAAATTCTCATTTTTTCTTTTCTTTTTTTCCAATTTATTATAGAAAGATGACACCAACATCCTTATATTTGACTGCTGAACAGTTGCTTATGGAAAACTTGTTTGCTTATGGAAAACTTGTCTTTACCCTGTCTGGAAAAAGAAAAGCAAGAGGAAGTCTTTTTAAATGCATAAAATATGACAACCAGTATTGTTGGATGCGGGAATGTATGATATTTGTTAAGATTACAACTAACCAGGACTTATTTCTTGATATGATAACTCTTGTCCCTAGGACTCATGAGGAACAAAATTAAAACTCATAATTATTTGTCAAAAATATTAACAAATATTGGTTTCATGGCATCCTCCATCATTGGAGTTAAAGCAATTTGCTAAAACAACAGTGACTCAGAGAGAAAAAGTCATGCTAGAAGATTTTATGAGTGAAAACTTCTGATATCCCACACACAAATTTTGCTCTACTTCAAATACCTGAGTCTATGGAAGATTTCCTCTTACATCTAGATCCATAGTGGAGGAAGAGGCTCCACTATGAGGAAGTGAATTATAGATGAGAAAATTCTGCTGAAAGTGAAAGAAATCTTTACTCTTCATTTTGGAAAGTTTTCTATGGTTCTCTAATATCTCTATAGGATATGACAAGATCCCTTGTTGTCCCAAGAATCTTCAAAAATCTTCAATCTACATACCAAATAGGAGGAAGAATGAATTTGAATTTTGTTCCAGAGTAATATTTTTAATTCAATCAGCTTATATGGCAGAGGTGGGTGAAAGAAAAACTTTATACCATTTGAATCAATAAAAACTGAGGAATAGATTGAGAAAAATGTATCCGATATGAATGCCCACATCTGACTTCTTAGACCTCTTTATAATTAACATGAAGCTTCTAGGAATCAGAGCTGAAGCCTTTATGAAATGAATTTGCATTTGCTCAGCAAAATCTAATTTGAAAAAAATTCTGTTTCCATCCATGAAGGCGCTGCTGGTATCAGATATATCTTCTTACCTTAAAAATAATATAAATAAATAAATCAACAAGAAAGTGTTTCATATATTGAACAATTGACAAGATAGGCTACCAAGCTATTTTTTAAAAAGGAAAATAAATGAGGTGAAGCCTGCAATTGTCCAAGCTTACTGTCTGACAGTAAGAAAGTGTGGCAAACTCTCTGAGTTGAAGACACAGGCTTCATAACTCAAAGGAGATGAGGTGGTAGTAATCAGAAAAGAGAGTATTGTACAGAGAGAGAACTCCAGAGATCTGCAGTGAGTTCCTCTTGATTATATCTCTCACTAATGAACAGCAGTTTCATTGGAAGACATAAAACCAAGAGCTTGAGAAGAGACACCAGATGAATCAAATGAGATCATTTTGGGAGCTCACACATGTATGAAGGCAGTTTGCATTCCTGTTAGAGTGAAAAGACTAACAGAGTGCCAAGCAGTGTCCTCAGAAAAGTATCACCACAGTGTGGGGCCAAATTGGCCCTGGATAAAATCCTAACAGCTCAAAAGAGAATTTGAAAATAATCAAAATATTTCCAAATAACCTAACTACTGCATTTCATAGTGAAGCTCTCAAAATCCTTCAGGAAATACCAGAACTCCACCATCCAACAAAGTAAAATTTACAAAGTTCAGCATCAAGCCCAAAATTTCCAGGCAAACCAAGAAACATAACAAAAGAAACAAAGCAAGAAAACATATGCCATGATGAGGGGGGAAATAAATCAATACCAACCGATCCAGAAAAGATATAGGTGATAGAATTAGCAGGTAATGACTCCAAGTCAGCTATTTAAAATATACCTCCAATGTCATGAATGTTGAACAAAGTTTAAATATTCCAAGGAGAAGGATAAATAAGATATATATATATATATATATATATATATCTATATGTGTGTGTGTGTGTGTGTGTGTGCAAAAACACACAATCACACACACACACAAACACACACACGTATATAATCTTCTAAAGATAAAAATGCAATATTCTAAATAAAATGTACACTTTGTGGAATTAATAGAATTTTAGACAATACAGAAGTACTAGCAAACTTAAGACATGACAATAGAAACTTTTCAAAATTAAGAAAAGTATAAAAGAAAATATTATAAGAAATAATGGGCAAAAATTCTCATAATTTAATGAAATTTGCTCAAATCATGGATCCAAGAAGTACAATGAAACACACACACACACACACACACACACACACACACACACATAGAATAAAATTACACCAAACTTCATAATCAAATTGCTCAAAACAGTGACAAAGAGAAAATCTTAAAAGGAAGATAAAAGATCTAATGGGCACAGAATAACAGAATAGCTGAGATAAGAATGACAGACTTCTTATCTGAAACAATGCAGTCCTGAAGACAGCAGGGCAGCATCAAAGAAAAAAACTGCAATGAACAGAGACATCTTTTACTAAAGACAAAATGAAGGTATTTTTCAAACATACAAAAGTTACAACAATTTGTTAACAACAGACCAAAACATTTAAGGAAGTCCTCTTAACAGAAAGAAAGTGATACTAAATGGAAATCTGGATCTGCACAAAGTAATGGAGAAAACCAGACATTGTAAGTGTGTGGGCAAAAATGGTATGTGTCCTTTCCATTTAAAATAGGTGGAAATGTGGAGGGCAATTTTATTGCATCAGTCACCTGCTGCTGAGCAATATGTCACACTAAAACTTAATGGACTAAAGCAAGTCTTTATCTTTTCCACTGGGTATGGGTCATCTAAATAGTTCTGTTATTCTGAGCTATTCTTGGCTGATCTTGGAGGGTTCACACTCATGGATCCACAGTTAGCTGGGAAACCAATTGAATGTGCTAACCAAGGATTGCCTTAACTCAGGTGACTTAGCTGTACTTCCTGAGGTCTCTCATCTTCCAGAAGAATAACCTGACTTATCCTCACTACATGGCAAGGTCTACATTTGAGTATGCCCAAATTGCAAAAAGGCAAGAGGCACACTTTTCAAGTTTGTGCTTCTATTATATTGGTTAATCTTCCATGATCTAAAGCAAGACACACGGGCAACCTTGGATTCAGAATGGGAAAGACTGAATTTTTTTAAGTTTCAGGGTAAAGATGTGATTATAGAGAAGACATTAATTGGGGATGTTAATTAAATCAATCCACTGTGCAAATCTACTTTATGCCCATGGATGAATCTACCACACTAAATAATCCATGCACATATACATATGAACTGCACAAGCTACCTAAAGATTTTCTTTGCGTAGATAGTTTTTTAAACTCTTCATTGTCACTCATGATAATCTCAACACTATAGCAGAGTGTTAAGGAGACAGGGAAAAAGTAGAATAGGTACATGAAGAAAGAAGAATTAATGTATTTTGGAAAGACACGTTCACAGCACATTAGACCTGGAATAATAGAGATGATTGAGAAATGCAACCAACTAGGCAGACAGAGAGATAAAGAGGAAAAGAGGGCAAGAAAAGAAATGTCAGACATCATAATAAAGAGACTGATAGTAAAAAACAAAGTTTCTCTGGCTAAAAAGTTTATATCATGCTTTCTTAAAATCTTAATTTAGAACTGCTAGGTAAAATTACAAACTAATTATCCTGAGCATAAGTCCTTAAGGAAGGAAGGGAGGAAGGAAGGAAGGAAGGAAGGGAGGGAGGAAGAAGACAGATACATAGCATAGTCTTCTTTGGGATATACATAAATATTTTTTACTAATTTATAAGAAACTGTTAATGGAGAAGTTGAACAATAGAGATGAAGGTATGACAATAAACTCTGGGGGGGGCAGCCTGCGCTAGTGTCTAATGGGATTACTCTATTGTAGTATCTGTATCACAAGTGAAAACCCAAACCACACATAATTGATTCATTGGAGTGATATAACTAAACAACACCACTATTGCCAACCAACATTCACACAAGACCTTCATCTATATGGAGAGAATGTTTAAATGATAGGCTTCATTTTAAAAACCCTTTTCAAAAAGAGATAATATGTGTTGCTGAGCAATTGGCAAAATACTACCCAAGGGCCAAATCTGTACTACTGCCTCTAAATTTTTGTAAATAAAGTTTTATTGGAACACAGCTATACCAATGCATATTATGTACCACTTCTTTCTTGAGTCATTGTGATAGAAACCATATGGTCCACAAAACTTAGAATATGTATTACTTATCCCTTTACAGAAAAAAATTGTCTCACTCCTGGTTTAGTGAAATGAACATCAATTTGATATTGAACAAACTTGAATTCCAATTTTCCTCTTGCTTATTTTATCTCTGAGCATCAATTTATTCCTCTTTTTTTCAAAGAATTAATAATAAGTAACTTGTAAGGTGTTGAAAGGATAAGGAGACTAATATCTGGCACAGAAGAAAGTGAGAACTATTACCAAGCACATTTATAAATAACAGATATTATTAATAATTTAGTCTTTACTATGTAATTTTTTAAAAAACAAAGAGATGAAGTAACTTCCTTTTTTAAAAACTGTAGTGCATTAAGGACTTAAAAATGAGAGAAAAACCACAGAGCCAAGGAAAAAATTTAAATCTCTGTGATCTAAGGGCTAAGATAGTGTTAGGCAATAGCCACCAAATTGGATAAATTTTATTTCAGGATGAAATACTTCACTGGACTTTTCAAAATGAATGATTAAGATGATGATTTTTTATTCTATTAATAACAACAAAATCCGGGGAACAAATGACTAGAAACTGCTGCAAATTGACAAGAGAAAAAGACAAGAAACCCATTTTAAAACAAATAAAACATGTAGGAGATAATTTCTATAAGGAAAGTCCAAAGAGATGCTCACACTCCCTAGTGATGGGGAAAATACAACATAAAGCAAAACTTTTCTACTTTAAAGTCATTGGGATGTTAAAAATGAGAAAGGGGAAAACACACATGTCCCTGTTGATAAGGGGAGTTAGGCACATCACCCATCCCTGTGGAAGTGACAGCTGCTAAATTTATTCTGGAGGGCAGCCTGGTAATGCCTGATGGAAATAAGAATGTGTGAATCCTCTCACCCACTTCTTCACAGGCAGCCCAGAGAACTTATAGCACAGCTCAATACCACACACATACGGATGTATGGCCAACAGCTTACAGAGGTGATCCAGATTTCCCCTTCACCAGGGGGACTCCTGACACCTAATTCCTAGTTGGTACCATTGAGTGGATGTTAAGTTCTGTCAAATGCCTTCTGTCCATCTGTTCAAAACACATGATTTGTCTCCTTTCATCTGTTGATATGGTGTGAATTACCTGAAGTGATTTTCAAATGTTAACCTTATCTTGAATTCTTAGATACACCCCATTTGAGCATTATGTATTCCACTTTAATATCTTGCTGGATTTGATTTGTTAATGTATTGCTTAGGGCTTTTTTTGTGGTAGTAATAGTAGTGGTTTTGGTTTTGCTTATTTGTTTGAGTTTTGGTGCAGGGGGTTGAATCCAAAGGGGCTTAATCACTGAACTACATCCTTATTCCTTTTAAATATTTTATTCAGAGACAGGGTCTCTCTTAGTTGCTTAGGACCTTGCTAAGTTGCTGAGGCTGGTCTTAAACTTGCAATCCTCCTACCTCAGCCTCTGAAGTCACTGGGATTACGAGTATGTGCCACCCTGCCAGGATTGCTTAGGATTTGCCTCTATATTTATGAATAAAATTGGACTATGATATTATTTTCTTATATAATTATTTTCTGTTTGGGTATCATGTTACATTGTTCTCATAAAATAATTTCATAGAAAATTGGTATATCTTCTTTAAATACTCTTAAAACTGAGCTTGAATTTTCTTTATGAGAACACTTTTAATTATAAATTTAGTACTCCTCTATTAGTCTTTATTATCTAATTGAAACTGCACTATTTGACCAACATGATATAAAAACTTATATTATCTACCTCATTATGATTTTTTTCATTAAATTTGATTTTTAGATTCTTAGGGAGAAAGTTTTCATCACTGTTTTTTTGACATTTCTTCCTTTCTATGTAAACATTTAGAGCTATAAATCTCCTCCCAAGTATTGTGAGAGCTGCAATCCACAAATTTTGATGTTGGGTTTTAATTTTCATTCAGTTAAAAAACATTTCTAATTTTCCTTCATCTTTCTTCTTTGACCAATTATTTATTTAAAAGTATATTTTTCATTTACAAATATCTGGAGATTTTCCAGATATCATTCTTGAATTAATTATCATGTTAATTTTGTTGCCATTAGATATCATACTCAGAATTATATAAATGACTTTAAATTTTTAAAAAATTTGTTTTGTGGCTCATTATATACCCTTTTTTTGTGAATGTTACATAAAAATGTGTATTCTCCAGTTGTCACATATAGTATTCTATAAAAACCAGATGGGTTGGCCTGTTGTGTTGTTCAAATCCTCTGTATCTTACCTTGCCACTTACTGAGAAAGGAATATTGAGTATTTCACTCTTATCCATTTTTTACTTTTTTTTAAAATTTGTCCTTTGAAAATATACCTGACAGTAGAATGCCAACTATAATTCTTAAATTGTCTATTTCATCTTCATTTCAATAAATTTTGCTTTATGTATTTTGTAAAGCTATTTAGTCCATACACATTTTATGTTATTTTTTTCTTAATAAATTAAACATTTTATCATCATAAAATATGCCTTTGTCTCTGGCAATAATCCTTACTCTAAACAATATTTTATTTGACATTAATATAGTTATATAGTTGTAACTATAATTTTCTCATATTTAGTATTGGCATAGTATGGATTTTCTTTCTTTTATTTTTAACCCTTCTATATATTTACATCTAATGTATACCTCTTGCAAACAGTATACAGTTGGGTTTTGTTTTGTTTTTATACAATCTTAGAATTTCTCTTTATATTCTTTGTGTATTCTTATCCTACATTTTATTTCAGCACATAGTATAAGTATGTATATATGCATTTCTATTATCTTACTTTCATAGTCAACTTTCATTCAAATAAATTTTAAAATAAGAGGATAATTTTTATTTTGCCCACCACTTACTATTTCCAGTGCTATTCTTGCCTTTATATAGATCCTTATTTTCATCTTTTTTTAATTGTTTTTGTTTATTAGTTTTGCCTTGTTTTTTGATGGATTCTTGCTATGTTGTCCAGGAAGATCTTGAACTTAAAATTCTTTTAGTCTCATGAGTAGCTGGGTGCCACACCAGTGCAACCAGACTTTGTTTTTTTTTTTTAATTTGATTTGATTTGAGAGGTGTGTGTGTGTGTGTGTGTGTTTGTGTGTGTGTGTGTGTTCTTATGCAAATGTTCTACCACACAGCCACACACTCCAACTCTCCAACCTCTTCATTTGGGTTCATTAATGTTAAACTTGAAGGATTTCCTTTAGCATTTCATGTAGTGCAGATCTTCTGATGAATAATTCTTTTAAATTTTGTTTTTCTGAAAATGTCCTCTATTGGCTTCACATTTGAAGAATACCTTTACTCTATATAAAATTCTAAGTCATAGTTTAAAGTGCTTTAAAGTCATTTTTACCATCTTATGGCTTGCACTTTTCCCAAAATATAGAAAAAAATCATTCTTATTCATTACCATCCTGTAAATGATGTGTTTTTTCTTTCTGGATAATTTTAGTATATTTTATTTATCCATTTTTTAGTAGTTTGACCATAATGTGAATTGACATTACTTTATTAGGGTTGATCATCTGTGCTGTTTTTTGAGATTTATAAATGAGCACTCCAATTTTTTAAACAATTTTGAATTTTTCTCCATTCTGATATATTTTAAGATTTTTTCTGAAGTGATACCAACATCTTGACTCATTTTGTGCATCTAAATTCTATGCACTCAAATTCTATGCTCATAGAACTATTTAATAAAGTCTGACAAGTTGTTGAAAATATGTTAATTTATTTTTAGTCTATCATTCTTTAGCTTCAGTTTGCACAGTTTGTTTTGCCCTTTATTGTCGGGGTGCCCGGGATCCCTGGCCCTAGGTGTGGTAAGGCTAAGATGGCGCTTGGCAAGCTGCCAGTATGGTTGGCTTTTGCACAAACAACTGACATCATTTTGAGGAAGTTCCAGGGATTGGTTGAGTTCCCTCGTGGACAGTGCATAATCACTGCATGTCTGCATTTACTGCCTGTATCTGTTCATGCTCTCCCCTCGTGCTCAAATGCTAATTGGTTACAGTAATGTATATATTGGAGTGTAAGTTCCTCAAAGGAGGAGAACAAAGAAAGAACTGAGAGGAAGGGGGTGCACGCAATAAAAAGGCTGAAAAGAATCAGGTGTCGTGTCTCTCTGCGGGCGGGGAGCGCGATAGGTGGTGCCGAAACCTGGGAGCCTTACAGGTAAAGTAAGGGTAAGTGTTCATATTAAGACCTTGAGTCCGAGCGGTGATATTCATTTTAAGACCTTGAGTCTGAGCGGTGATATTCATTTTAAGACCTTGAGTCCGTCAGTGCAGGGATCCAGTATAAAGTAAAAGGGAAGTTCCAGGCAAGGGAACAGTTCATAATAATAAAATCAGGTTAAAGTTAGTTCATACAGTAGTATCAGAGCTGTGTGTGTGGTGTGTTATTTTTGTGTTTGTTGTGTGGCTTGTTTGTGTGCTTGGAGCTCTTAGTGCTGTAAGATTTAATCATAGAAACAGAACTGTCTAAGACTAGAATGCAACAGCCTCTTAGGGTGTTGCTAAAAAGTCATGGAACGCCACTAAAAGCAAAAACAGCTCGAACGTTCCTTGATACCATAGAGAAGGTCTCTCCGTGGTTTTTAAATGAGGGGCTATTAAATATTCCACAGTGGGAACATAATATAGTAGCCATAGTCCCCACAAGTATTGGGAGATAATTGTTTCATGGTTTTCTGCATTCAAACCTAACCTGATTTCTCAACCAGGAAAAAAAAGGGTTAAAAAGTCCTGGGTGATCCTCCCTCCCCCATGCCTGGCCTTGTCAAAGCCTGCAATGGAATGTAAACTACAGCAGTCTCAGCGGGAAGGGGGGAGTAACCTGAAGAAAAGAAAAAAAAAAAGGTGTCCGTTTTAAACTTCTACAACTTATTTTCTAGGATTCTTCGTTTGTTTTGTTTTTCTTTAATGCTGTATTTTTGAGCTCATAATTTTGATCCTGCATACCTAGGTTAATGATTTTTTTTCTTTTTGATCAGTTCTATTTTTTATTCAACTGAAGTTTTTGAACATCTGTTTCATTGCAATGAACATTTACCTATAAAGTTTCAAGGCCTTTGATTTTATGTTATTTATATGTCGTGCTGTCTAATGTCATGTTTTGTCTGCGTCAATACTGAGCGCTCTTAAAATTAAAATTTAAAATGGATCCAAATACTTTTATTCACGTGATTTAAAGGGTTCAATTCAAATTGGGTAAACTAATGAAAGTAAAATGTCTTTGAAAATAACTCACAAGTCTCTAGGTGGTCAAGCAAATAAAATATTGATGTTAATAAAATGTCTAATATCAATTGCTTCTAGGACTTTTCTTCAGCAGGAAAGAGGCAACAGATCCTGTTCAGGACACTTGTCTGATATCTTGGTTTTTATAAAATAAATAAATTGGAGTTAACATGTATGGGATTACTCAAATGTGTTTGTAGAGACGTCTGGTTAATTTACAAAGTTAAAATGCTAATTGTTAAATAACATCAAGTACTTTTAACTCCTTAAATTACATGTGGTAACATACTTAAACATTATTGGTGTTTTTATAGGTTGGTAAATAAAAAGGGTTTACGATTACTTTGTGTCCTCACTAAACTAAAAACAAGGTTACTAAAAGTTATGTCCTAACAAGTGAAATTCTATATATAAAGGGTGCCAAAATTTCAACTGTGTTTCAATTAAGAGTACTATAAATAACAAAATATTTAATCTTATTAAAATAGAGTGATTTATCTAAATTCAAAAATTTCATAAAAGTTGTATCAGAATGTAAACAAATAGGGGTCAACAGATAGAAAAAAAAATAAAGGTTCTGGGTTTAAAAATATATTTAATAAAAAGAAAAAAAATGTTTCTGGATAAAAAAGTCTGTGTATAACAAAGGACAAGTTTCAACAAGTCTGTGTGTAACTAAGTTGGTTGTATGTATGTAAAACAGCTAAAGCTATTTAAGGTTTTTCCTAAGGTGAAATACTAATGTTCTGATATAAGCCAAAGTTTAATCTATATGGTAAAATGACATGGTAAAATGGCAAGGATTTCTTAGAAACACTAATTTACTCTTAACTTTGTGTCTATTAAGTTTTATTCTTTAGAACACTTGTCTTAAAAATAGGGGTTTATACAATTATGGTTAAGCAACTGTTAAAGATTGTACTACGTTATAAAGTCTAAATTTTTCTTTAAAAACTAAAATTGGTAAGAACCAATTCCTCACTAAAATTAAAATAACTCTAACCACAGATTTACCTTATAACCCACAAAAACAAGGTATTGTTGAACATACACATCTCACCCTCAAAAATGCTCTTTATAAACAAAAAGGGGGAATAGAGGAGACCTTCAGGTCCCCTAAAGATAAACTTTCTCTTTGTCTCTTTGTTTGGGGTTTTTTTAACTCTGGGTAATAAGGGTAACCCGGTGCTTTACTGGAGCTGCGGCTCAGTTTGTGTGTTTCCGCGGAATAAACTAACTTACAACCTCTTTTTAGTCTCTTAGGAGGAACAGTTCAACTATGTAACAAAACAACTGCTTCTTTCAATTGTACTTCAGATTTGTGCTATCTCTCAATGTTAAAATGCTTCTAGGTTCCTGCTGGCAGACTTAATGTGTGTTCCTACCTTCCTACCAGTCCCAGTCTCTGTTACAGATGCAGAATTGCCAGTGTTACTATCAAGAAACAGGAGAGAATTTGGCATCACAGCGACTATGGTCACTGCAATAGTGGTTTCTGCAACAGCAGCACTAGCAAGTGCCATACCTACAACAACAGCAGTCAATCACTTGGCCGAAAATACAGCTGCAGCCTTACAGACTAAAGAAACTCTAAACCAACATTTAAGAACAGGCATTCTCCTGGTGAATCAGAGAGTGGACCTATTACAAGAACAAGTGGACATATTACAAGAACTTTTGGGACTGGGATGTGTTTACTCTTTAAGAGCTGTTTGTGCTACCCCCATTGTATATGATAATTCCAGCACCGCAGCTGGGTTATCTAAAAAATTGTCAGCCTATCTTACTTCTACTTGGTCGTCTCAATTTGATAATCTTACCTCACGACTTAGGGCTAAAATTGTCAAAGTTAATTCTACTAGGGTACAAATTGCTTCTATGTCTGAGCTGGCTAAATGGTTTTCTTCTGCTCTCAATTTTGTAAACAGTGGGCAAGCCTTGGTACTTTGGGGTTTTTACTCCTCTTTGGTATCTTTTTCCTCACCCGCCTGGTTGTACAACTACGAGCCACCCAACAAATGGACCAGATTATTTTTCATCAGGCCATGACTGCCCTAGAGGCCGGCAGTTCCCCACAAGTATGGCTCACGATGCTGGACCGGTGGTCAGAGATGGGTAAGGAAGGAGGTGACACTGTACCAACCTAAGACAGGAGCTGTAGCATGCTCTGCAGTTATCCAATGACAGGTAAGGATGGTGGTTGACAACTCCGCCTAAGACAGACATGGTCCCAAGCCTTAATTTTATAATAAAAAAGGGGGAGCTGTCGGGGTGCCCGGGACCCCTGGCCCTAGGTGTGGTAAGGCTAAGATGGCGCTTGGCAAGCTGCCAGTATGGTTGGCTTTTGCACAAACAACTGACATCATTTTGAGGAAGTTCCAGGGATTGGTTGAGTTCCCTCGTGGACAGTGCATAATCACTGCATGTCTGCATTTACTGCCTGTATCTGTTCATGCTCTCCCCTCGTGCTCAAATGCTGATTGGTTACAGTAATGTATATATTGGAGTGTAAGTTCCTCAAAGGAGGAGAACAAAGAAAGAACTGAGAGGAAGGGGGTGCGCGCAATAAAAAGGCTGAAAAGAACCAGGTGTCGTGTCTCTCTGTGGGCGGGGAGCGCGATACTTTATCACTAATTTATTAATATTTCATCCTACAATGGATTAATCTGTTCATTGTATGCAGTATTTCTTCAGATTTTACATTTTTTCATCCATAGACTGACTATGATCTTTTTTATCCCTCTCATAAATTCCATTTTTAGGTTCTCAGGTCATCAGGGTTTTTTATATGTTCCATTTCTCTATTAAAAGTATTTTTTACTGATTATAAGATTTTATATTTCCCTTATACCTTTGAACATAAATACTCTTAAAACTAGGATATTTAAAACAAATGTTTCAAAGAGCTGATATCACTACAGAAAAAAATATCTTAAAGATATCAGGGTTAATTTTTCTCTTATAGAAATGAAAATCAAAACTACCCTAAGATTCCATCTTGCCCCAATTAGAATGGCGATTTTCAAGAATACAAGCAACAATGGGTGTTGGCGAGGATGTGGGAAAATAGGTACACTCATTCATTGTTGGTGGGGATGAAAATTAGTGCAGCCACTCTGGAAAGCAGTGTGGAGATTCCTTAGAAACATGGAATGGACCCGCCATTTGACCCAGCTATCCCACTCCTTGGTCTATGCCCAAAGGACTTAAAATCAGCATACTACAAAGATACAGCCACATCAATGTTCATAGCTGCTCAATTCACAATAGTCAGACTGTCAAACCAACCTAGAAGTCCTTCAATTGATGAATGGATAAAGAAACTGTGGTATATATATACAATAAAATATTAGCTATAAAGAATAACAAAATTATGGCATTTGCAGGCAAATGGATGAAATTGGAGAATATCATATTAAGTGAGATAAGCCAGTCTCAAAAATCCAAAGGATGAACGATCTCACTGATAAGTGGATGATGACACATAATTGGGGTGGGAAGAGGGTGAGAATGGAGGTAGGAGGGACTGTATAGAGGGAAAAGAGTGGTGGGAGGGTTGGGGAGGAGGAAAAAATAACAGAATGAATCAAACATCATTACCCTATGTAAATATATGATTATGCATATGGTATGCTGCTACTCCATGTACAAACAGAAACAACATGTATCCCATTTGTTTACAATAAAAATAAATCTAAAAAAGATATTAGGGTTAATATTTTTCAAAATTGACCAAAAATTTGGAGTGCCCTGGTAGCTTTTCATTGCTATGACAAAATTCCTGGGAAACAAACTTAAGGTAGGAAAGATTTATTTTTGTTCTTGGTTTTAGAGGTTTAAGTTCATGCTCCATTCCTCTGAGCCTATGGTGAGAAAACACCTTGGCAGAAAAGCATGGTGAAGTAGAGCTGCTCATCTCATGGTGGCCAGAAAACAGGGGGAGGTGGTCTGAGATAAGAAGCATCCTTCCAGGGCATGCCCCCAGGGTTCTACTTCCTCCAATTAGGTCCCACCTCCTACAATTTCCAGTACCTTCCAATAATGCTACTTAGCCATGTTTTGGTCAGCTTTTCTATCACAATGATCAAAAGTCCTGACAAGAACAACAGAGGAGAAAATGTTAGTTTGGAGCTCCTAATTGCAGAGTTCTCAGTCCATGGGTGATAAACTCCATTGTTCTGGGCCTAAAGTGAGGTGGAACATCATGGCAGCAGAGTGTGACAGAGGAAAGCAGCTCAGGACATCATAATGAGGAAGCAAAGAAATAAAACTTCACTCACCAGGGACAAAATATAAACCCCAAAGCCATGCTCACAATTGCCTGCCTTCTCCAATCACATGTTATCTGCCCTCAGTTACAAACCAGTTAATCCATATTAATGGATTAATCCACCAATTAAATTAAGGCTTTTATTACCCAATCATTTTGCTTCTGAAATTCTTGCATTTTTCTAAAGCATAAGCTTTTGGGGACACTTCATATCTAAACCATTACAAGCTATGAATCCCCCAAAGGATTAAACCACTGATGAAGTCAGAACCATCATGATCACTACCCCAAAACCCCACCTATGAATATTGCTGCATAAGAGATCAAGCCTTCAACACATGAACTCTGAAGTACATTCCAGGTCCAAATCATAACAACTACCCATTTATGAATCTCAAAAAATAGCAAGCTGGATTAATCCACATTAAACTGTGTCAATGCAGATTGTGATCAAACTACTAAAGAATTGATAAGAAGAATATACTTATCTGATAAGTCTATCATATGTATAATTTAGGGATAAGTTTATATTAAATTATTTTTCTTCTAATTATGGAACATATTTTGTGCTTCTTTACATGTCTCATATATATAGATTATAATATAGATATAATGGACAGTATATTTTTGTGCATCTGAGTTTCAATGTTTTCCTGAATGGAATACTGGGTTTTATTTCAGTCCACAAAACAATTCCTTGTAGACAGTTTGGTCCTTTTAAATCTCATTTTGTGATATTTCAGAGTAGATCAAGAGTATCATTTGTTCTAGGGCTACCATAGTCTTTCTTCTGGAAAATGGTCTTTCTGTGTTTCCTACTGAATGCATAGGTCACTGTACTCACTGTTTGGACCTCCAATATCTCCTAACACTGTCTTAAGTTCAGATCAGCTGACAGTCCCCAGTTTGTGCCCATTATCCAACACTTGTCCTTTACCAGGCCAAATTGAATTGCATTCTACAAGTTTACAGATTAGCATTAGAACAACACATATTTCTGACTATCTTTCCCCATGTAACTCTCTTCTGCTCAGTATACCTCCTATTCCACAAATATCAATTTCCTCAGTAGCTCCAACCTCTGACCTCTGAATTCTTGGCTCACTGAGGATGCTAGGTTCTATTGGACTTGTTGTTTATGCCCTGAAGTCTTAGAGTGTTTCCAGGCAGAAACCCACTGGCTTGCATGTGATATAAATGTCTCATCATTTATGTCATGGTTACCACATTCTCTGTCATTTTAGATGCACTTTCCAGGGTCAACTTAAAGCAACCAATTTGCCTTTTTCTGTGCTAGTGTAATAGCCCTAGTCAGGTATTTTTCATCAAATTCTGATTTTAAGCACATCATAGCATAAAACATCCATTTATAACTTTTTTTGTTACATTCAGTATTCTCCTTATATTTTCCAGTTTGAAGTTGGTTTTAGAATAAGAAGATGAGTTGGAGACAAGCCTTCCAGGAGGTAATTAATCACTTGCAATCACCACCTATGGCCATTTACAGAAGGTGAGAATAAAGTGAAGAAAAGAATTGACTTCACCATTCTTTCAGGGTTATTGCAAATACTGCTAAGGTTAACCTCATTAAAATTGTTATCAACTTTTCTTCCCCATCAGGATAGTTAATTAATTTGGCCTCATATTTTAAGATTAAGGCAATTAAGGAGAAAAATTAGAGTTAACTTGTCCATACATGGGGTAAACTAATTTCTTTAGGAAGCTGTTAATGGACCCTAAAAATTGTTCTATGAAAATAAAATTGTTATATTTTTTTCTGTGCCCTCAAGTTAAAAGGCAAAAATCATTAGTGTGAAGATATTTTATCCAACCTTATGCATTTGTTCTGAATGTGTTTTCTGCTTTCTTTCCATAACTAATTATTTCCATAAAATAATAATTTTTATTTAGAAGATTCAGGTTTAAAAAGTATTTTATAAAAATTAAGGCAAATTTTCAATGAAAATAAGCAAAATTATAAATACAAAATACCTAGGACCTTCTCAGGACCTATTTAGGGGTAAATAAATATTATAAATTTGTTGTTATTGACACTTTCATTAGCAAATTGCATTATTATAATCTTCTGTGTTATATGCAAGGACATCACATTGTATTCTATCTTATTATCAGTGATTTTGTGTTATCAGTGATTAGTTCACTCTATTTTCTCCACCCTTTTTTTGTAGCATCTACATGACCAGTTTCAATACTAATCTTTGAGAATAAAATAGTTAATATTTTTAAAGCAAAAGACTGGGCAAATTTTCTTAGAAACTCAATTAATCTTGAAAGTATTTTATGAAGAAGCTACCATACCATGTTTTCCAAATTTCATAGAGAGGAACACTAAAGAATAGAGAGGCACATCACCAACCTAAATGTTGGAACCAGTCCATGCACCCAGAGCCAGGTTCCAGAACCTGGGCTACTGACCGTTGTATTCTCCTGCTGCTCATTTATTCATGGATGTGGAGGTTTGTGAGTATATGCATGACTTTAACTCAAGTCCTGGACACCAAGGTATTATAAGTGTCTGAGTTCAAGGACAATTTATCAAATGCTGATTGACTGGTGCTGCATGCTGAGAGCCCATGGGATCCAAACCAGCGCTCCAGAGGACAGAGGGATTTCTCTCTCTACTTTCATACTAATGGATTCTCAGATACAAGTTGCAATGGTGATGGGCAGGAGCTGCCCTAGAATGGAAAATAAAAGATGTTTCAGGGAAAGCTGCTTGGAAGAATCATCTGTGAATAGTCACTTATTTGAACCTCACTGGAGATGTCCCACTGGGTACTTCCAAGACTCAGTAAACATTTATAACACCCCTAAAATTTCCTTTAGAGCAAACAAATCAAATTGATCTCTATTTTTGCTATATTATCCCAGTGATTTTATTAAGGCTAGAACTGCTGATGGGTATGAAAATATGACCCTTGGTATGAATAAAACAAGCACATGCAGATAATCAAGGCCCCTCTTCTTGTTTCACTTAATGAAGTAATGAGTTGCAACTATGTGATGAATACTACATATAAAAATACCTACTTATAATTTGGGTGGAGGTGTACCAGGGATTGAACCCAGGGGCACTCAACCACAACATCAGCCTTTTATATATATTTTGTTTTGAGGCAGAGTCTCACTAAGTAGCTTAGGGCCTTACTAAGTTTCTGAGGATGGCTTTGAACACATGATCCTCCCTGAGCCACTGGGATTACCAGCAGGTGCCACAGCTCCCAGACCTACTTAGAATTCTGATTATTCAGATGCAATAGGTCTGAGGTGAGTCCATATATTTATATTTTAATAGCGATTTTTATGACCAACCAGGATGGAGAACTGCCTTAGATGAGAGAAGAGAATGACTTGTCATGGAAGTTAGAGGGCTTAGAGGGCACATAAAGGAAAAACCAGTCAAGTTTGTGGTATTGTGGGATACAAATGACTTTTTGGTGTAAGTGGAATTTAAGCTAGAACTTCAGGAAAAGGAAAGTTAAGTAGCTCAGAGTAAATACTGTAAAGAAATAGCAAATTCAAAAATTCACAGGGCCTAAATAACAATACCTGGCAAAAGTCAATTATAACTGGATGTTTGATTGACTGGGTGGGGCCAGTAGGGCTGAGGGTGATGAAAGGAGGTACTACTGAGGTGCAGACTAGAGAAGGATGCTGATTTTAGTGGTTTCAACCAGAAGCATGAACAAGGTGTGTTCTGTCCCCATCTCCTAGGTTATCCACCTGAGACTTGCCACATCCCTCAGAAAAAAAGGTCTCCCTGCTGCCTGTTACTCATGGAGATGTTAATACAAGCTTTCCTGACTTTCTGCAACATAGACCAGCAACAGTCATGAAAAAAAAAAAATAGAAAAAACATGTGTCTCTCGTAAAAGTTATTCTCAAACATTTTCACATATGAATTCTGTTTTCCTATCTGCTTAATATAAACTCTTATGTTATACTCATATCTGTATTGGAAGACATTTTGTGGGCAGAAATATTCATTTTAAAATTAAATTTTAATTACACAAATAATACATGAACATATTCTCTATATAACTGATTAAAGCAGTAGACAGAAATTGTCTCTCACTTCTTTGCCCATCCTGATTCCTTCCTCAAATGTAACCACGTTCACCAATTTACTGTGTATTTCCATACTGTTTAATATGTATTTATAGAAATTACAGAGCATTATTTTATGTTTTTTAAAAATATACATAAATAGAATAAAAATGGGTTGCTGCTTCTTCCACACAATTTTTCATGGAGATTGAAAAAAATACATTATTCAAAATAGATAACTGATAAATTAAAAGCTAATGAATTGATCACAATTTCAAAGTTTAATGATTTCAAGCTCCTCCATGCAGTAGAGCTAAGTTTGAATCTTGGCTCTACTACTTACTATTATTTTCACTTTGGGTAAATCATAACTTCCCTTAAGCCATTTCTTAACCTTTAAAATAGAGCTGGCACTACTTAACTCATAGGATTATTACAGTAAAGCACCAAGAATCATGTCTGTTCTAGAAAAAACTAATGTGTCAATTTGATTTCCCCCTTAACTTTATTCACTCATAATTAGTGGTTCAGCATCCCTCTTCTTTCAGTCAGATGGGATATTGAGAAACACAATCTTCCAAATGACTCTTGGAAATGTCCATGTGTATGTCCCCATTAGTGTGACCAAAATCATGATGTTCACCTCTCTAGGTGGCTCCTCTCCTAAGGAGCTTGTGTCTGGTCTCTGTTTCTTGGCCTCATCTTTGCACCTTGGTGGCTCATGGTGCATACTGGACACTTCTGCAGTTTAAATCCTATTGAGGCTGTCCTGGATTAAAGTGCTTCACTTGTGATTAACCTCTTCGTTGCCATCATCTTATACACTAGCTCCCAATTCCTCACTAGCCCTGATTACCAAAAACCCTTCCCATTGTTCAAAGTAAGATTCATCATTCTAAGGCTAGCATTCAGGGCTTTGTACCATCTGGCACAAAGTAGCATTTCCAAATTTATCTTTTCTTCTCTCTATTGACTCATGGCAAGTTTCTGGGTCTTGCTTTTCTTGCCCTAAATATCTCAAATACTCTGTCTCCCAACAGAATGTGTCTGTATACATTCAGTTTCACCAAGTCAGAATATAATGTAGTAAATTTAAACACAGGATGTGGGACCAAATTGTGATAATCAACTTTGTATTACTGTAACAAATTACCTGAGAGAGTCAATTTTTAAAAGGAAAAGATCTATTTTGACTAACGTTTTTGGAGATTTCAGTTCATGGTTGACTGGACCATTGTTTTGGGGATTGTGACAAGTCAGCGTATCCTGGTGGTAGCATATGGCAGAGAAATCTGTCACCTCATGGCCAGAAGTGGGAGAGAGGAGGAGGATGGGGCTGGGATCCTATAATGACCTTTCATGACATGGTCCCAATGATCAGAAGATTCACTAGACCCCACCTCTTTAGGGTTCCATCATTTCCTAATAGTGTCATGTGTGAGGAACAAACCTTTAACATATAAGCATTTGAGAGACACTTATCCAAAGAACAGCATAAACATACCTTAGCTTGATCCTGGTTCTGTTCCCAGTGAATTGTGTAGCATTTATTTTTTAATATCTCTTTATCTCACTTATCAAATAAGGATAATAATAGAAATGACTTCATAGGATTTTAATAACAAATTATGATCACATATGTGGGAAGTTGGGATAGTGATCAAAGGATACAAAATTATATTTAGGTAGGAGAAGTTCAGGGAGCCTATGTAAAATATGGTAACCATAGTTACTAACAATGAAGGGAATTCTTGTAAATTTCTGAGAAAGATTTGAAGGGTTTTCAAAAAATAAAATGAAAAGTGTGTGAGGAACTACATATCTTAATTAGCTTGATTTGGCCCTCCTGTAATGTGCACATATTTCACAAAATATTTTATACATGATAAACAGATATAATTGTGTTTTATTTGAATACATACATAAGAAGATAATCCTATACATATGTTCACTCCTTCATGTTGCCTTAGATCCTTCCCATGAAGAAACAGAGTCACATCAGTCCCCACACAAACCACCAATCTCCAGGATAGACAATGCAAAGTCAAAAAATCTTCCCCATTCCCTCATTCCCCTCCCAGCCCCGTGGGATGTGGGAGAGCTTATCTGTGACCAAGAAAAAGATAATGTGTCTGAACAACCAGGCAGAAGACTGGTGCTAGCCAATCTGCTACTCTCAATGTACTCAAACCTCCTTCAAATGACATGGCTTCCTTGGGGTCCACCCTGATTCCTGCAAGATATACATTATTCCTGAACAGCAGTAGTATTCCAGTCATGCCTCTTTTGAGGTAACTACAACTTTACACTTCATTTCCCTTGATCAAAAGTTTTTCAACCCCAAAAGTCTGCAATTGGTTGTCTGAATCATAGCATAAGTATACCTTAGTTAAAATCCTAGTTCTGTCTCCAAAGTTATATCAGTTGTATAAGAACATCTCAGAGAAGTAGTTTAGATATAAAAATAGATATTTCTAAAATATGTTGAATTTTTGTGAGATATAGGCACACACCACTTGAAATAAAAACTCCATGAGAAACCTCAAAACATAAAGCACATATAAATGGCAACTTTCTTGGGAATAGGGACTAACTTACTTTCTGAGACTATCAGTGATGTTAAACAGGACAGTCATAAAATTTATGTGAATGAAACCCAACAGTCTGTGATGTGGCTAATTATCCCAAAGGGAACTCTATTTCCCATTTTCAGGATGTTCATGGGTCTCCATGCAGTGACCCTCAGTAAAAGGAAATTCTGTTATCTTTATTACAGAGAAGCTACTCTACACATTACACATGCAATTAGTAACCAGAAGAGGGAGAAAGAATCAGCATAATAGGAAAGGCATGGCCAAGATCAGCTTCTGAAATACAGATAAAGTCTGTCTAGACCTAAGTCCTAAAACATAGCTTTCTAGACTAATGGAGAAAGAATTTTAAGGATCAAAGAAAGAAACCTAAAGACTGATGTCCCTGCTGCAATACTGAAGCAAGCTCTAGTAAGAGAACCCACTGTCTCAAACACAATAGGCATTATCTCAATGCTTGTTGAATGACTTGTAGACCACATCCCAGAGTTATGAAACTTAGAAGAAGCTTGAAAAATCATCTAGTGATTGGCAGCCCAGAGATGTTAAATAGATTACCTAAGATCACAAAATGAATGAATGGAGGAGACCAGACTAGACTCAAAGACTCATCTCTCCATTCAGTGTTCTTTTTCTGAGAGTCAAGATGGGTCTTGATCTCCAACACCTTTCCTTCTCACCTTCCAGTAAGCCATTAGCAACTAGGCTCACTAGTAGGTGCCCAAGAATTTATGAGCCCGTTAGTCCATCTGATCCAGATAAAAACCTGAAGACAACAGGGGCCTCCACAAAGGCCATCTGAGCCAGGAGTCTGCTCCTGGCTTCTTTCCTACAGTGCTCTGTGATAGTGAGAAAATCATATTTTCTATGCTACTACTTTCAGCATTGTTTCTAAGCAAACATTTGTGTAACCATCACAATCCAGATACCTGTTTTAGGAGGGCAAATTGAAGCATACTCTAAAAAGAGAGTATGTAAAAGAGAACTGTTATGCAAGCAGTTCTCTGAGCAATTAAGATCAGTTAAACCTTTTACAAAAACTAATTCTGGTTTAATTTATTCTCCCTCTTTTTCTGCTATCATGGTAATTTTTATATTATTATCACCCTTATTATCACTGTGTTTAAGTAAATAAATGATATATCCTGTACCCCAGTAAGCCTGAGAGCACTATGAAAGTTTCCAGGATTCATCACATTTGATTACACAGACTGCCATAGAGATGGTGTATCACTGACATGTGATCATTGGGTATCTGACTTTGTAAGGGACCTTGCCAGTGATCACTCTTTTAGGACAATCAAATAAAAGGTCAAATTAATTTACTAATTTTCCAGTTTTATTTCATTAACTACAGTCATACCCAAATATTTTCTATGTGTCCCCTCTGGCCCCACATTTAATCTGACTATGGTGACTCCACCCAACTGAAACACATGCCAGTAAGATATTTAATGAGCTGTCATTCTTAGAAACTTATTTAACATGGAGATCATGTTTTTAGCTCCAAAATTCTTAACACCTAATTATGATATTATGATTATTATTAAAGAGAAATAAACAGATTATTTTAAAGAAAATGTTTTTACTAAGCTCCCATAAAACCAGAAAAGTATAATCTAAGAGTTAAAATGTTTTAGTATTATTATCAAATAATTTCTTCAGGGACCAGAAGAAAGTAATTGGGATTCCCTAGTAATCCTACCATTAATAAATGAACAAAATATGAAACAGATGAGCCACTGAATTATTGAACCCCAGGTATATCTGCTACAAATTTATGAGTCAAAAATCAAAATTGCATGAATTTATAAATATATAATCTTCACAGATATCACATAAAAATTAAGGAAATTATCCAACATATCAAATGCAATTCAGTATAACATCAAATCATTAAACAAAAATCCTCTACCAAAAAAGAACCATACACATTATGATCATGTGCAGATGGAATAATGGCCAGATGGAACAGTAAACTCTGATGCTTGGCAACATAATCTTTGGCACAGCGAGTAAATGTCATGCAGAAAATCAAGAGGAGTCCTCATAGAATCATGCAAATAAGGCTCAGAAAATGCATCCTGAGAAAAGAAGAAAAAAGGTCCTGGATTTTAAGTAAAGTTGACCAGATAATATGGGTATGACAGAAAAAGCAGGATGCTTAAGTGCAGTGGAGTCAGGTGCTATCCATAAATGTAGTACCCATTAGCTATGTTGTTAAAATGTTAGGTCTTTTATTTTCTCTAGAAAATGAGAGTCACAACACCCACATCAAAAAATAGCCATGATTCAACAGAGATTCTAATCCTGGACATATCAGAACACCTGCCCTCTGTCCTAACCTGTAAAGAAAACATTGGTTTGAGTGAGCACTTTAGAGAATACAATTTCTCACATCACATAATTAGTACAGAGCCATAGATTCCTGCCTTCTCTCTAACTTGTGCAATGGACTGGATTTCAAAGTGGCTACCTGTGGCATATACAATGGTCTGTCCATATCATTCTTTTGCCTAGGCAATAACTGGAGGAAGTTTCTGAGTCTCAGGTACAATTAGATTGAGATCTTGGAACTGGGTCCTATCCAATTTGATTCAGGTAGAAAGGGATTGCCACCTCCAGTCTTGCCTTGAACATCCTTTTGGAAATAATTGTACATCTTTCAGTCACTGGTTTTCTACCCTGTTATGTTAAATTATTTTTCTGTCCCTTAACAATGGTTTTTGCCAATCCTATAACTTCCTGGTTGATTTTAATGATTAAAACATAGCCCAATCCAGTTTTCTGCTTAAAACTGCACTATTGGAAGATTTCCCTTTCCCAGCACAAGCTAAAACTATGGCACAAGCTTCCCAGCATAGGGAAAGCATGAGGAAAGCATGTGTATGGCTGCCCCTCCCTCTAGGTAGAGACTCTGTTGTTGAGATCAGGGAGGAAGGATAGGATGCAGACTCTTCCTTGATGATGGTCCATGTGTAACCCAGGAGGATGAGTCTCGGACTTCACTCTGATTCATTTGGGTTCTACTCAATGTTTGCAGCCTCCTTTGCTGTGTTGGTCTTCACATCAGTGCATGATTTTCTTGGGATTAGTGCTAATCTAGTTCTCTCCAGAGATCATTCTAGGCAGAAATTCTTTCTTTTACAAGCCTTGATTGCTATACAAGTCCCTTCCCTTATGTTTGGTTCCCTTTGCTAAGTCTATCAGTCTCTGGGTAGCCTGAACCTTCCAAGGAGAAGTGAATAAGATGTGGGGGAGACTGCTTCAGATTCTTCTTGGGCACACATTTATCCTAGTCTTTTCAAGTCTGTGCTTCTGTGTGATACAAATGGTATCACTGAGCCAAGCCAGGTTCTGGTTCTTGTATTTTTGTGAAAACTCATTTCCACTCTCCCAAGTGGGCCAGAATATATTTTAGTTCAGCAAGTATTTCATCCAGGAATCCAATGACACTTCCTTTAAGAACGCCTGATTATTTTTCTTTATTAGTACATAAAAATTGTACATATTTACATGTACAATGATATTTTGATCCATGTATACATCATGTAACTTTCAAATCATGATAGACACATCTATCTCCTTGAATATTTATCATCTCTGGTCACCAGAGATAGCTTTCCCACACCTCTAGCTTCTGTCATCTGAGGCAGATGCTGTCCCTCAGAAAGTCAGGCCTATTGGCCCATGAGATAGCACTTTATCTAAATCCAGAGATGAAGAGATTGAAGTCAGATTCACTGTGGAGGTGACTTTGTGATCTGGGGATCTGGTTAGATTCCCCCATGCATGGGGCCCTTGACAATGATACTAGGAGAATAGACAGCCACAACACAGCCTGGGAAGCATCACCACACATTTTCAGGAATAGGATATCAGAAAGAAGTGTGCAAGGCTTTTATTTCATATGTTCATTTACTGCCTTTTCTCTTTAAATTTACTAAGAAAGCAGTGTATTTTGTAACTGAGAGATATTCAGAGACTGTACTTATCTGCAATTTGAAGATGTAGAACATTGAAGGCAATTTAGTGATGAATAACCATATCCCATTTCTTGTTACCTCTAACACCAGGATAGATTTTACCTTCTCTTGGAAGGAAATTAAGCTTTACAAGCTGCCCATTCTGATTCTTGGAAGAAGTTGTATTCACTCCCGGCTCTCAAATGAGAATGGAGTTGTTCTTGATGAATTCAAGCAACAATGAACCTCTGCCTATTCCTGAACAAGCAAAGGCACTTTCTGTCATTCTTTGAAAGCTTCAGTGATTCCCACCCTGTTGAGTCCATTGAGGATGTCCTCATGTCTATGTTTCGCTATGACATTTGAGGGGTGGTTGATGCCAGGGGTTTTTGGCACCACAGTTCAGAGAGACAGCAGCAAAGCACATAAACCAAAGCTAGTCTAGAAAGAAGAGGGAGGATCATATTGAAAACATGTAAAGCCTGGGTAGTTTTCTCATTCATCTTTGGATTATGGAAGATGGTCTGCTGTGAGTTGAAGGATGACCCAACAGCAATGAAGTGGTCTGTAACATCAAGACCTTCTCCTTGGGTATGGTGCATAACTCAGAATTACTGCAAGCACCATAGTGTCAGAAGCCATCAATTGTCCCAGACTCACCTGCTGGGCTCAGAGCCATGAAGCATAGGGTTAAAAAATCATCTTTCTCCCAGACAGAACCCACACTTACCTCTTTATCATCCAGATCCCCAACCCCAAACCTTTCCATTGATTAAGTCCAGTTATTTCTCCAGGTACAGAGTCATGGCACAATATAAGAACATCATTTCTCTTCCTCACAGGTCACACCACAGAGAAGTATTTCCTTCTCTTTCAGATGAATTACTGTCTGACAGCACAGATCCTTCCCTTCCATGTGTGCTGCATGCAAAATGAGGGACTAGGGAAGCCTGGACCTCTCCTTTCTGAGTTAACCAGTTATCTCCATCATTTCTGCCACTTGGTCAAAAGGTTCTTCATGCCCATCTGTATCAGACTACTCTCCAACTAAGCCAGAGGATGAAACTTGGAAGCATGTCTTGTCTTTGAATTGGAACCATTTTAGAACTCCTGAATCCCATCACCTTAAAAATCAGGAGTTCACTATGGTGATAATCCTTCTCTTGATTTAAAACCTTCCAAGGAAATGAAGCAGAATCTCCCCTAAAGCTGCACTGTCATTTCATTGATGGAAACACGTAATTGCTAGAAAATGTCTTCTGAAGAGTAATGCAGCATCTACTTCTTTATAACTTTCACTTATGGGATCACAAAACATGAAGTATTCCTTAGTACGACAGCCATTAAAGAAACCAAACATTGACTCTGCCCTCAAGAGGACATCTCTCCTGTGATCCAATCCTTATCTCTTCTCAATTTCTCATTTAAATATAGTTTTCACAAACACTTTCTTTCAATTTTTCTAGAAGAACCCTGTGAAAACATGGGGGCTTATATGTGTGGCACATACCTATAATTCCAGCAGCTCTGGAGGCTGAGGCAGGATCACAAGTTCAACCTCAGAAATTTAGAAAGGCCCTGAGCAACTTAGCAAGACCCTGTCTCAAAATAAAAAATAAAAAAGTAAGACTTGGAATGCGATTCTGTGGTAAAACACTCCTGGGTTCAATCCCTGGCATTGTGCACACATGTGTGTGTATGTGTGTGTGTGCGTGTGTGCAATTGTGGCAGTGTAACCAATACTTAGCAATGATCATATCAGTGATACATGTGGTGGAACTCTTGCCTTCCTTTGCCTCTTCTTATTATTTACACAAATAATGAGCAGAACTGATTAAAAGCTGCATTACACTTTGGTTCATATTATAATAGCTTATCAACTAAAGCTCAAGCAACAGCTCTAACAAATATTTTATTTTAAAATTATATTTCCCCCTATTTCATAATGCAGTTTACTTTTTCAAAAAATCCTTAGTAGTATTTTCTGTTTACTCCAAATTATATTATACTCTTTGTTTCATCATTTCAATTTGTTTATCTCTTTTAGATTCTGATTCTCATCCACTCTACTGAATTTCCCTTCTTGCCTCCTATCATGCCGAAATGTGATCAATGAGTCATGCCCTCCTTCAAGTCCAATGGGAACAGGAAAGTGGAGGCTAGAAATATCTCTTAGATGAAGGGGACCAAGGGAGCACCAGGAAAGGGAAAGTACTAGGGAACAAAATTATTCAAATTATATTATTTTGTGCACACGTATGAGAATATAACAAATCCTACTCTCATGCTTTATTATAATGCACCAATAAGAAAATATGTAGATAAAAATATCACTTAGTCCAAAGCTAATATGAATACATTGGCCAATATTCTCTGAATGCATCTACAGGTAAATTCACACATTTCACCAACTTCACTTACATGCATTAAACACTTCCAGTCTCTGCTATATATCAGTAAATACAAACTTCTATAACCTTTTCTCCATGCTCAAGAGGCTCACAGTCTAATACAGAATTGTCCATTTAAGCAATAAACATCAGTTTCTGTGATGGGTGCTAAGACACAACTGCACCTGAAGTCTCAAAAACTCAAGAAGGAGCACTGGATTCTACACAGAGAAGTTGATGAAAACTCAAAAACAGTATAAGTCATTTTCCTTTCCTCTCTCCTCCATTGTTTTTTTGGGGGTGCAGTCTCATGATTGTGAATAAGTACAGACTTTGGCTGCAGTCCTGACAATAAGGGTGACATATAAAGGAAAAGTGTCCTCATCAGTGAGGCACATGTGGCACATATCATCCATGCAGGGCTACCAGGACCTTTCTGCTATAGAAGGATAATCAGGAAGGTCAGGAAAAAGGTCAAGGAGCAACACAGATGTTTTGTGTGGCTTGCTACTCCAACCCCCTCACCCCAGCTATCCGCTCTTTATTGGATACTCTGAATGAAGGAAGGTTTTATTTTTATATATTGAAGTGTTCTTCTGAAATTTTTGTCTCACCAAGAGTCCTATATGCTTACCTAAAGACTTCAGAGTTTTGAAATCCAAATCCAACTCAGACTACTTTTTCTGCTGCTTTTTTGCTGTCATCACTTATCTAAAGCAATATTTGCATATTGCCTAGCTGACTCAAGGAGGATCATGTTTGAAAATAAAAAGAGAAAATGTTGGTTAATATTTGCCAAGTATTGCCCTGCCTTGGATGAGCTGACAACCATTGGTGGGTGAGGAGAGGAAGAGAGAGCTCTGTGTGTGAAAAATGCATGAGAAAGCATAGCTTGTCAGTAATCTGTTCAAGACTACACCAAAATCTAGATATTCCCCACCTAGTCAATTTCTGTAATTGAATCATTCAAAGACAAAATCCAAACAAAATTAGATCAGTCAAGCCAACTTTGTTATTCAAGACTTATTATTTTTCATATTTCCATCTTTCCAGAGGACTCACAATCCATGTTTAAATATTTTCTTCCTAAACTTGGCCAGGGATTGATATCATCTTTATTGATGTGTACTTTTCAGAATTTATCTCATTCCCCTTTTTGTAAACCAGTGATTTTTCCCATTTCAGTCTTTCAGCATCTTCTTCCTTCCCAGCAATTCTACAAATAATGCAAAAATTTTAAATATTTATCTAGCATGTATTATGTTACAGATACTTTCCTACTTGCTTACCACCTTTAAGTTTCAGATTGGGAAGTCCCAGCAGCTCAGGAGGCTGAGGAAGGAGGATAGCAAGTTTGAATCAGTCTTAGAAACTTAGCAAGGTCCTAAGTAAGTTAATGAGACCCTGTTTCCAAATTAAAAAAAAAAAGACTGGGACTGTGGCTCAGTGGTTAAGTACCCCTGGGTTCATGTCCTGGTATTTAGTACCAAAGGGAAAAAAAAAGAAAAAAAGAAAAATCAGATTAATAGCCATGCTTTGCATCTCCTCCAACACAGATATAATGTCCTTAATGTAGGCTATGGAAGCAAAATAGACCTTATTCTTTTTACTTTTGCTGATCAATTATTCACCATCTACACAGGATCAAGTCCATCCCTTCCTTGTTCTTCAGGAGTTAGATATGGATGAATGAAGCCCTCTGTTTTCTGTAGCACTTTTCACTGTTTCTCACAGTTTTGCCATTGTGATCTTTGCAACTTTGTTTCCATTCTTGGTGTCTGGCCTTAATATGAATCATTAATTCAGTCTTTCACACATGTTCTCTTTAAGATTCAGTTTGAGTCAAATGTCTGTTATGGTCCAACTAATTATGGAGTCTTCAATACATAAAATACTCCACAATCATAACAAGTAATAATGTAGATCTCTACATTCTCACATGGGAAATCATACTCTTGGATGAGAATGAGACAAAAAAATATAAAGCTAAATCTTATTTGAGTTTTTCTAAAAATCATATTTAATAGAGGTAGTATTGTATAAACATTATGTCATTAAGTTTCAAATTTTCTCTTAAAAACATTGAGCCCTTGTAGGCTTTAGACATCAAGAATGGGACACAAGAATGGGCTACAGATTCCTCTTGTAGATGCAGGGGACATAAGTACTTAATAGCTTTAGTGAAATAGTAGAATGGAAAGCCAGGCTTGGTGAACCCATCACTAGACAGGCTTCACAAGAAGAAGCCCAGGTAGAATTATGGAGGAGACAATTCCAATTTTTCTAAACTGAAAAACAATGGGAAGGAAAAACCAGAGGTCCAAGAGATGACAAGAGTTCTTGAGCATTTGGGCTTCAATTTTCAGTCTAAGCCTGAGCCTAAAGAGGAGAAGTTGTCTTCTGTAAGAGAAAGGAAACACCAAGTTTATGGGGATGGTCTTCCCCCTGTCTGATTCTGTGAGGGAATGCTGTCAATACAGTGGGATCTGTGTAGTTAAGAAGGTGGAGTAGGAGAGAAACGGAGCTCTAATTTAAACTCTTTAGCCTCCTCCCTTTTGTGAGGCAGGAATACCTTGGGAGGAGAAGCAACAAATGCCAGATGGATCTATGCTGCTTGCTAGATTCTTTTCTTCATTAACTTTTTTTGTGAGCATCTAGACTTCCTTAAGTCTTGACTGAGTTCACAGCCAAGCTACACTACAACCTGTTGACATCTACTTGACTTCACCTAGCTTCCACAGGCTAGCTTCTTAGAAGGAATTCAGGAGATATGAAGGGGTTAGTTTTACAAACCAAAGCCAATGGTAAAATGACATAGTGACTACATGGAATAAAAACAATGGATTTAGAAATAGCATGATCACCACCTCAGAGATGGTCCAATAGTAAGTATGGCTACCATGTCCAGGAATTAAACAGCCCTCGTGATCACCAGATTGCATTCAACCTCCTTTTGTTTTATAATATGTGATCTAATCCCTGGTATCAGAAAATAAGACAGCAACAACATACTGAACATCAAAATAGATGATAATAACAACAGCAAATATGTATTGATCACCTACCATGTTCCAGGCACAGAACAAGCACATTATAAAAATGTCCCAATTAATTTTCATAGCAATCCTATAAGACAGCTATTATGATTATTGCCACTTAACAGAGACTAATTCACCCTAAACAAATTTCTATTACACATTTTTCAGATAAATTTTGTCTTTACTCAAGATGTACTCATTAAACAGCATTGGAGAAAGTCCATAGCAAGCATGTTCACACATGGAGAAAATATCTGACCACCTCATCTTGTTGTAGAGTGGGGCATGGCATAAGAAGGAGAAGTGCACATTTCATTCTTAAGTCATTAAGAAATCATTACCCTATGTACATATATAATTACATGAATGGTATAAACCTACATCGTATACAACCATAGAAATAAAATAATGTACATATATAAAATAAAAATAAAATAAAAATAAAATAAAAACATATATAATGGGATAACATTTCAAAATAAATCTTTTGTTATAAAAAAAAATAGGATCAGTCAGGCAGGGTGGTGCATTCCTCTAATCTCATTGGCTGGGGAAGCTGAGACAGGAGGATAGCAAGTTCAATGTGAGTCTTAGCAAAAGTGAAGCTCTAAGTAACTCAGTGAGATCCTGTCTCTAAATAAAATACAAAATAGGGCCAGAGATGTGGCTCAGTGGTTGAGAGCCCTGGATTTTAATCCCTGGTACATTCCCACCCCCACAAATTAGAATCAAACTAAATATGCTCAGGGATATCCAAAATTTCAACTCATCAAATCTTGAATTAGCAACAACACTAACAAGTTGAGAAAAGGAAAGATAAATAATTTATATATTAATAATACATAACACAGTATATATCTTGATTAAATGAGATAACAAATATTATATATCACATATCACATACTAAATATTACATATTGCCACTATATATTTTGTCTTTTGTATATTATATAAGCCCAAGGGCTGTGATCTGCATGTCTCATAGACTCACAGAGAGCACCCTCCAGCTGCCAACATAATATGGACTCCACAGAGTTGTGAGTTAAGACTTCATCTACTTCATCATTTTTCTGCAACAAAGGTGTCACAGAAGAACAATAAACCAATGTGACTGAGCTCAAGTTTGCATGACTTGACTGTGCTTCTTTTACACAATGAGAGGAGAAATAAACACCACTGAATTTGGATATCAGTATCTAAAATGACTGAGGTGTTTAGAAAAGACTAAACAGACATGCATAAAGAGACACATATATTTTACTGAAGATACTGTGGCCATGTCAGTGGTATCTGCATTCAGGCAAGCAGGCATTAAGGTAGAATTTCAGCAAGAGACAGAAAAATAGTAATTCCATTTGAAAGGAGAATGGCAATTCCATTTGAAAAATATCTCTATGACTTCAACCTGTTTCTTCAATTTATTTTAATCACTATTTCAACAACTTTTATTTTGACATGCAATCATTAATTATAAAAAGCTATAAATAAAGAACTTGGAAAGCATATTACTATGTTCTGTGAAGTGATACTTCAATTTATAGGATAAATTTTTTGAAGAAATGTGACATCTGATAAAAGCAGTGCCAACGAACAAAAGAAAACAATCTTGAAGAGCATGTAAAGAATGAGTTTCTGCAGTATTGGGCATAGATCAGAGAGTGAGAGCTGGGTTCCATCTAGAATTTCAAACCCACCAATAATTTACAGCCATGTCTTCCAGTTACAATTCTGAAAGAGGAGCTTGAACATGATGGTAATAATTCCTCAATTGCCCACCAACCAAGAAGATATGAACAGGCCAAATAAGACAGAGATAGACTAACATAGACTCAACATCCCCCTCACAAACTTCCCCAGTCTATTGGCCTACTGTCAGCTCCTCCAATGACCCTGTCACAGTCACATGGGCTAGTGGTGCCCAACACCATTCTCTCTCACATCTCTGTTTTTACGTGGGCTCCTCACTCCCTGAACACTTTACCCTGGAAACATCTCTCAGCTTTAAAGATTTGTCTCAAGTGATACTTCCTCTGTCTCCAAACCCTCTCTCTCTATGTGCCTCCACTGGTCTTTGAATATACATCTCTAATGACATGTACTACATACTGTTCCATGGACTCAATTTTTCATGGCAAGCTTCTGCATTCAATAACTATATAGTAAAATGATATGATAAGCATTACTCTGCCTGGATATATGGTTTAAAGAACACAAACAAATCTTAACATGAGACTTCTGAGAATATAATATGTGTATGTGTAAATGTGTATATACATATACACATACATTCACACGTATTTACATATACCTGTAAATATGTGTATATACGTACACATACATTCATTTATACGTAGATAAACACATACACATATAAATTATGAAGAGTAGAAGGGAATCAATACTTGCTTGCCTAGACATACTCAACAGCAAGGATACTCTTATTGGTTTTCTACACTCAGAATGACCTGGTGTTATGCATGAGAAAGGTACTCAATGTGAGCATACTGAATAAATTTGTAGACTTGAAGATGAGGGTTTTGATGTGTGGGAACTGTGCTCCCTTTGTTTTCTATATGAAACACATGGGGCAGTTTGATTGTTGACATGACACAGGTAATTATTTAACAGCTGTAGATTATTTTATATGATAGGATACCATTCATAAACACCATTCAAAAATCTCCCTGTTCTTCCTTAGAAGTAAATTGGAACTCAACAAGCAATAAAACTTTGAGATTCACTTTTGAAAGATAAGACTCCTTAGCTCCTAAAAACATAGTACTTGTTCCAAGAACTTTTTTGAATACAATTTGATCAACTCAAACCGAACCAGGAGTTGTGGCTTTGAAATAAGTGATTATGTGTAATTCCAAGCAATGTCATTAAACTGTCCCTTAAAGTATATGACCAAGATGGAGCTTCAGTTATTATTTAGGCAGCAGGAAAAAGTGAAATTTATAGATTTCTTTATCATCAGTGATAACAGTAATGAGGATGAGTGAGTCCTGGGTTCTATCCAAAGTCCTCTCTAAAGAATTAGAGGTTGAAGCAGAAAATTAAAATATGATACTATGTGAAAGATGTTTGGAGAAAAATTGTTTATGACAAAGCATTATCTAGATTTGTTTGGATCATTTTCTTCCCTTGTTTTTTCATGTTGTTCATGTATCTTCCCCTCTAGCAGTGCAGATCTGGGGTATTGCAGATTTCCCCCTATAGGTTTATAGTGGCCCTATAGGTTTCCAAAACCCTTTCTTTAAGGGGAGATCAATGTTAGCAGTGCCCAATTCAGACACTATGCAATCCTAGACCAAATAGCCCCTATGAAGACAATAACAAAATTGTCATAATAAACAGAATGAGTTCAAATATTATCTTCAATAAAACAAACAGTTTTGCAATAAGGTCTGCAGTTTCAAATGAAGGACAAAGAGGATGCACAGGGGTGTAGAATGTAGCTGTTAATGGGATAAAAAAAGAATATACAGAGGTTCTAGATAATAGAAAGAGTGAAATTGTAATCAAAAGAAATTGGATGTTAGCATGCAAAAAAGGGATAAAAAGACTCTGAGGGAACAGTTAAACAAAAGGAAAAGAGAGCAAGAAAAGTAAAGAAGTAAAAACTTAAATTTTTCAATAAGGAAAAAAAAGAAAATTTACAGTATAACAGTCATATAGTAATGACACCTCCCAGAGACCAGTAGCCTGATGCATGAGAGGTACCTGACAATGAGCTTCAAGCCTCCAGCAGGCGTCTCAGGATGAGATTTGCCCCACCTAAAGATCGGAGCTATGGCTTCCGATTATCCAAGATGGCCACTCTGGCTTTGAAATGTGTTGGCAAATGGGGAGCTGCAGCTCAGGGTGTGACCATGGTGAGCAGGAGGTCCTGGAGGCGGGATGCCATTGGTCAGGCAGGGTTCCTGGAGGTCTGGCATGTTTGGTGTGGTTGTGGAATCCCAGAGGCCAGTTGCAGTCAGTCTGGGGTCCAGGTGATAGGGCACAGTCAGCTGGTCTGGGAGTCCTGGTGACAGGGAGCAGTCAATCAATGTGAGGGCCCTAGAGGTAGGAAGTGATCAGTCGGGCTGAGGTATCCTGGAAAGGGGGCTCAGTCAGACCAGCCAGGGGTCCTACTGCACCTAGCAGTTGTCTCAAAATGGTGGCAGCCATGTGTAGTCAAACCTGCATGCACTTTAACAGTGAACTTCCAGGCAACAGCAGGCAGTTGGTGCTCCACTGGTGGTGAGCAATCAGTTTGCTGACTGTTTTTGGACGAATCTTATGCATTGGGTGATGGATAGGTGTAAGGTAGGCAATGGACAGGTGAGAGGCAGGCAAATGGTGGATGATAGGTGCCTGACAGTGAGCAATCTGCACTCAAAAATGGCGTCAATATGCTGGCAGATGGCAGGTGATCACAGCAGAGAAATGGGGTAAACAGCAGGGGATCAATAAGCAGCAAAAACTGCCTTACCAAGAAACTGATATCCTCTGCTTGAAACTGGAATTACGGAGGGACAAGGAACGCAGCCTCCCTCTATTCCACCATCTTGGATCTCCTCACAAAGCATTATCAAAGAGACTAATTTCCTGCTTTATATTGCAGGCTGATGTTGCTCCCTGATCTCAAGAAAACTTTGAGCCATATTGATGAGAATACATCCCCAAATTTTAAGTTGCTCCATGAACACTCCTCCCTCACCCTCAAATAGGAGAAAGAGGAGAAGTAAATCAACTTTGTAAAACTCTGTAATCCAAGAAAACAACTCAGTTTAATTGGTGTTCTTTCCTTTCCAGATTTTAGAATCATGTCATTTCTAAGTCCTAAATGATGACTTGAATAACACCATGTGCTAAAAATTCTTTTTCCAAGAAAAGTGCTATGTCACTACTGCTGACTTCCATTTGTCTCCAGTATGCATTACTCCCTACAGAAATACTTTACTTTCTCCCCAGAGATTTGAGAAAAAGACCAAAATCAGCTATCAGAGATTCCCAGTTCTAGTCCAAACTGCACCACTAACAAGACAGTAAACCACCTAATATTTTAATAACACTTTCAATTTGTATGAAGTCACTGTTTAATTTGATCCCTCTAATAGTCTTAAGGATCAGAAAGGATGTAACCACCATCTGGGAGATGAAGAAATGGAGGTTTCAAGAAGTTACACATTCAGGAGAGATTTAGAACCCTGAGGATGGGGTTAGTGACAGCCATTTTCAGACTAACAGGACAGAGATCTGTGATCACCTGTGATCAGCCTGCTGTGTCTCTACCTTTGCCTCCTGCCATGGAGATATCTTTACTCTAGCTTTCAGTTTCTGTGAAGCTCCAATATTTATAATATCATTTAGTCTAATTTTTCCCTTCCTATTTTTGTTATGTACACCAATCTATTAGAGGTACATGTTGGAGAAGAATTTGTCACTTTAAAGCTAAGAATCCAGATAGAAACTTTGAAATGTTAACTGACCCATGTGTATCAACATCCAAGAATACCAAATAGGAACATTCACAGAACCCCTCCCAGACCAGGAATGAGCATTGAATCTGCAAGCTCTTTCTTCTTAGTTCTAATTGTAGCCATGTATTAGTGGGAGATGTGGTTGTTTGCAGAATCAGAGAGGCTAGACCAAAGACTGTAGCAACAGGCCAGGGAAAATTAACCAGCACCTATATTTAAATAAAAAAGTCCAAGAAGGCTCAGAAATTTTGCCTAAGATTCTGGAGGTCCTCTTTGGTCTCTGAGAAACTCTACAAAGCCTAGGACAACCACGTTCTAAGGGAACAGTGCTGGCATCAAAGCTACTCACTTAGGTAATAGAGGTTGTTACTGTCACCAATGCTATTTAAACTCCCTTTTTTGACTCAGTATTCTTTCTGCTTCATCCTCTGCTTCTTGGTTTCTTTGAGTCTCTATTTCCCCAACTGCTGAAGGAGAAGTTGGATAAGATGCTATCTAAGATTTACAGCTCAAATTCTAAAATTGCTTTTCCTTTTAACAGCATCTCAGCCTAGTGAAGATCCCTTCCTCATTACCACAGACACTCGTTTCCTTTTTCCTACTCCATTCTCACTCTCTTCCAAAAAGAAAAATGAAATTTTCCTGCTCAAGACTTAATGGCAGCTCCAAACTATAATTCTCAGTGAGAAATCCTATGCACCAGTCTCGTTGTGGACAAAAGTTCATTATGTATGTTTACTTAAGACCAGACAAGTCTCTCTTTAAAGTTTAATTACCAAAGAATCAGACAGTTTCTATATCCTGAATGCCTGAGTTAACATGGCATTTATTTTGCTGCTGTTCAAACTCAATTTATTTCCCACCCTTCTCTTTCTCTCTACGTGCCACCCTGGTGAATTGCCATATGCTATTTAAAAAATCCGTACAATTCCCAAGCAAGGACAAAAAGCTGGTTGGAGACTCCTTGTCACCACTGGGTCAAGTCTGTGTTGCTCCAGAGAATCACTAATTACATCTTAGGACAGAGAAAAGAATAAGTAATAACTTGACCATCACTTTCAGGGGACAGAAAAGAGAAAAAGAAAGTAAAACCCCCGTAATCAGGAACTAAAAGTGTGTCTTCAGTAGGCAGTGTGTCCCTATAACTTTTAGGGACATTTTTGCAATCAGGAGAGACTTACTGGGTCAGTAAGAGTAGCACATCCACTGTTTTCCAGGATGGGTGAAAATTGATGGGTGGCGGTGAAGGTCAGGTCATTATCCCTGATTCACAGAACAAACTGCTTTTCAGCCAGGTTCCATTCAGTGATGAGACCCTAACCTCTTCCCACACTAATCTTCTTCCCATTTGCTCAATTCTTGATAATTGAAACAAAATTTCATCTACATGTGTTTCTACCACACTTCTATATGTTCCCAGGTAGCTTCAGTCCCCTTTTCCCCACAGCCCCTCTGTCCATGTCCCTTTGCCCCTTAGCTTTTATCACAGTACATTCCAACCCACTTACATCAGTCATAGTCTGCATTTGTTGATTTGAGTTCATAGTCAACTTGAATTCAGTGTCAAATACTCTACACTCTAGAATTCCAAACCACAGACATATAAAACTTGATTAATTAAAGCTAATAGCATGAATTTCATCTTGGTCATTAATAATATGCCTTGGGATGGGAATCCATAAGACAAAACTGCTCCACAGTTACTTTTTAAAGAGCTCATGAAATTTATTTGAAGGAGTAACAGGGATCCAGGAGTGGCATTCTCCATGTGAAAATATTCACAGAAGCTGGCAAGACAGATGCTTGTGAAGGAAAAGTTCCAACCATCACACAAATGAACCATTCAGTTCTCCTTTCAGGAGGCCCGTGCTATGAAGAGCACCTTCAAGTGACATGTAAGAGCCACTTAGCCTTTGGGATCTGTTGCAGTGCTTGGCCCAGGGGCATAATCTTTTTGAGACAATGGGGATTCTAGGATCTGCCAATTTCCGTTCAGCATAGAATTTGTCTAACAAACAATCACTACCAGAACTCCCCTGTGGAGTCAATGAGACTTCCTCAGAGTTGCTCTGAAGTTTGAGGATCCTCTCACCAAATCCTCCCTTCTTTCCCTCTCCATTAGTAGGTGTCAAATCTGAATCACAATCTGCCTACTTCCTCTGTCTATTCCTGCCCGTTCTTCTCTTTTATCTTTCATGGGCTTGACTTCTGATAAAGAAAATCTTTTGCATTTTCAATTCTGTTTTTGTGTTTGCCCGCTCTAAGTCCCAAACTGCCATGCAAGGAGATGTAGACGTCTCAGGTTAGGAGAAAACTAGAAAGGCTATAAGAAAACATACTCATTTGCCTTTTTTATCCCCAGTGCCTGGGGAGATGAAAATGACACAAGTACAGGTTTGGATTAATGTGTGAATGACACACTGGTAGCCACCAAAACAAGTTCCCCATTTGGTCTCCAGGGAGTAAGCCACACAGGTCACTGGATAATATACATAGTAACCCTGAGTCCCTGCCAGCAGTTACTCTCAGACCTTCAAGAAGGTGAAAAATTTTGGATGTTTTTCCACCATGGAAGGGCTAATGTAGCAATTCCAGGCCCTCTCTGCCTGGACACTTGGTGTCCTCCTCATTCACCTCCACGAACCTCCACATTGATGGGTAAGGTAGGCATTGGGTTTTTCTGTAAATATTTGCAAGCACTCTAAGATTTACATAGATTTTTAAAAATCAATCAACAAAATGAACAAAAATCTATGTGTAATTTCCACCTGGTATCAAATTCCCAAACCTAACTGAAAGCTACACAGTAGACTCTGTGTTATCATTCAGATTTCAGCTCAAATAAGATTTCTTGGAGAGATCTTCTAGGATATTCCATGACATCCCACATCCCATAATGCTCTTTTATTTTTTCATGGAACTGACAACTCTGAAATTTTCTAAATTATTTGTGTACTAGTTTAGATTGTATTTCCTGCTCCAGAAAGTATACTTCAGGAGAAACTATCTTATCCACTCCTGTGTCCTCAGAAAATAGAATTCCATAAATAGATTGTAATGAGTGACAGAAATGGCCTCCATTTTCTTGGAGCATGGTTGATCTGGGGGAGCAAGAATTTAGAAAGTGATTGCAGAATCTTTGACAACCTTATTTGAGGAATCTGAATTTCCACTCAGAGGCCTATACTTTTTCTTTCTTATCCTTTATTCACTATTCCATTTGCTGAGAAAAAGATCGGTTTTAAAAGAACCATGCCAGTTTCAACTCAGAGGAAATTGTTTTTGATACCAATCTAAGTCTATAGTCAGTGTGTGGGGGGAGTGGGATAATGGGAATTGAACCTAGGGCTTTGTGCATGTTAGCAAATGGTCTACCACATCTCCAGTTCTATAATGTTTTGTTAATCATTTATCTTTATCAGTAATCAATTTTTAAACAACCTTCCCAATAGGCTTATTTCTTTATAAATTATTTGTTTATGCCACAGTACTAATGTATTATGTGCATTTTAAAACAAATATTGAAATGTAAAGGGATGAGATAAAAACAAATAGAAACAAATTTTTTTTCCTGTTTTTCTCTTTTGGATCACCTTGTGCATTGTCTAGGATATATACAGCCTATTTTGGGCATTGAAGAACAAAGTACATTTTGCCTGGAAATAAGAGAATGCCAGGGGTTAGAAGAGGGATGGGATCTAAGTACAAGAGGAAGCACAAGAGAATTCTTTGGGGTGTTGGAATTGTTCTAAATCACATTTGTAGTAGTGGTAATGAGAATTTATCCAAGTATTTAATTCCACAGAACACACCAAATCCAATGATTATTACTATTTGCAAATTTCTAAAGCTCACCAAAACAAAGAGAAAATGAATCTAGAGAGTAAACAGACACTGGCCATTTTGTATTTCTAACCAGGTGAAAAAGTCTGTTAAAAAAAAAAAAAAAGCCTAGTTTTTCTATTCACTCCAGAGATCAGAATCACATGAAAGCACAGAAAATAGTGCACCTTTTAACACCTCACTGATCCCTGAATGCCATATCCAACTGTGGCAGTTGATTACAACAACCTCTCTCACTCCCCATGCTCTTCTGCAATATGACCTTGAGCTTTCCCCTTGCATTTCCCTTGAATCTGGTCTTGCCTTAAAGACTTGCTAATAACTGAAACACACATGAACTTATGGAATAAGTCAGAAAAGGCCATACAGTTTCTGGCCAGATCTCTACAGTAACTTCTCTTATAGTCTCCATGTGGAGAGAAACTCAAGTCACACAGAGAGGTCACACTTTGTATAGTTGACAACCCTAGATGAGACCAGCTTTGGGTCATCCTATCCCAAGTTGGAACTTCTGGAAGTTGTTGCTACCAACTCTTTGAGTCACCCCCAGATCTCTGAGTCTTTTCAGCTGAGGCCACAGAGAGTGTGGCAGCAAGCAAGTAGACCCAGAGATTCCATGATCATCATAAAAGAGTTGTTGCTTGCTACTAAATTTTGTAATCAGTTTGATAGACAGGTACTACTTGAATCCTACAAATTATCCAATCTACTCTTCTTCATTGCTAGTAGAACTCATTATATTGGAAGAGCTCTGATAAAAATACCAAATTGCCCAGCTTCCCTTGCAGTTTACTGTGGTTTAGTAATAGAATCATATCCATTGAGAAGGAAACAGAAGTTGCTAGTTGATACTTCTAAAAATTAAGAAAATCATAAAATAAATTTTTTTTAGAAACAAAGCAGATAGCTGACTTCTTTAGCCTTGTGGCTCCCCCTGACCTGTCTCTCTCTCTCCCTCTCTCTCTCCTTTCTTCCTACCTGGCATGTCATTTTACTTCCAGAAGGGCAAGAACCATCTTACCACTATGAATTGAAAGCCACAGTTTTGAAATGGCAGTGTAAAGTGACAGAAATATATTGATTTCATGGTGATTTTGTGGGGCCATTATGACTAGACTGAACTGCTGGTCTTTCTGTTACAGAAGAAGAATACACTCTGTGTGCAAAAAAATTGTATATACAACCAAACACAGCTGATATCAAAAATATGGTGCAGCATGTAAGAGAACCTAAAATTTGTCTTTGTTGAATTTGACCAATCAGGCCTGGCTTCATGGTGGCTACAAAGGGTTCCATACTTGGTTTAAGGTTTTGCTCTTCCTGTCTTTAAATTTTAAATAACTTGATATTTAGGTGTAGGCTTTGTAAATTAGTCCAAGGAGCAATGAAGCATGCGCACAAGCAGAGGAGAGAGATGTTCGCATGTCTGCTGCTTACCTGGTAGTGCTTGTGATGTTCCATAAGCACAGGATGTCAAGGACTCATATTATTTAGATGCCCAGGGAGTTGTAAAAACTGCACTATGTAGAGGCACTGTATCTAAGACTGCAGACGCAGGGAGAGGCACTGACAGCCCCACAAGACCACTCTTCCTATTTGAACTAGAATTTGCTTTGAATGCAGAAGGAAATGCCATTTTGTGAAAAATGAATGACCAAGAATTCTACCAGATCCTTGCTTTCTCCCACTGCTTCCCCATGAAAGCTAACCATCTATGCTAAAAATGGTGACCTAGAACACTATGAACTGAATTATGTTCCCCTCCCCCAAAATTCATACATCAACACCTAACCCTCTGTGTGCCTATGTCTAGAGACAACGTCTTTAAGAGATATTGAAGGTGAACTGAGGTCATGGAGTGAAAAGAGTAAACTATAGGACTGTGACTTTATAAAAGCACAAAAGAGAACAACTTTCTTTCTCTCAACCATGTAAGCACACAGTGAGAAGCACCATTTTGCAGCCAGGAAGAGGGCCCTCACCAAAACTCAACCATGTTGGCACTCTGATCTCAGACTTTCAGTCTCCAGAACTGTAATACACAGATTATCCACCCAGTCTAAGACATTTCATTAAGTCAGCCTGGAATAACTGACACATAAGATGAGCAGGAAATATGGGCAACTCATGACTCCCCTTCCTACCAGCCTTCTTCATTCATCAGTAAGGCAAAGGGACAGAGTATCAGTAGAGAGTGCTAAATTGTGATGCTCATTTCCATTGCTCTGCTAGGAAAAAAACACCAAAACATGTCAAGTAATGAAATCCAAACTGTAATTACACTGATTCCACAAAACAAAGTGCTCCTGTATTTACACTTAAAACCAACATTGCATAAGATAAAGACTATGGAAGAAAGGCAAAAGTCTTATATTTTAGTACTTTTAACAGTGGTTTTCCCTGTTTTCTGAGCAATGGAGTCCTGTAAATTATGCAGACAGCCCTATGACTAAAGAAGCTTACTGGAACTTTGGGAAGTGGGGAACCCAGATTTTAATGGTTAGACAGGTGATGATTCCTGCTGTGCTCTGGAAAACCATTGTATTAAACTTAAGACTATTACACATTGGGCTGCAAACAAATTATCAGATCAATTTTTTAATTTCATGGGAAATGGTAAAAAAAAAGTCACAAGGTTGGGGTATTGTCTCAGCTTCCCTAGAAATTAAATTGGACAGCAATCAGATACTGCTGCTGTATATCAGAAGTTGGGCTCCCAGGGCTGGATGATGACAAAGAGAAGAGAGGGATAAACCTGGGAAGTGACAGAGGGCACTCAATGACCCTGGTGATGTCTGTAGTATAAACAGTTACAGGTGCACAGCTGGTAACTAGGCTGTTATATCTCCTAAGCTATGTGGACTTTCTCAACAGTCACACTGCATGACAAAACTGTGACTCTGTGATGCCAGTTGGAAGAAGGAGAGGGAATCTATGTACTTTCTCTCCCCTGCTTCCTGTTCATCAGGAAAAGTTAACTTCTCTGTTTTTCTTAGATACATTCTGTCACCCAGGAAGTCACATCCCATGCCATACAGTGTGGCATTTCAAGCCAAAACAGTGTTGGGAGGAGTCAGAGACTTTTGGCATGTGAATGGTTGCCTGTGGAGGTAGCTAAGGCTGACCTAGAAGTTGAGGATCTGGAAGATGTGGGATGGCACTTAAGATGCATCCATTAGAGCAGGTGTGTGGGGGTCCTTCTTGCTCCTTCCAGCAGTGTCTGGAAGAGACAGGTGAATTTAGTCTGGAGCTATTAAAAGTGCATGGAGAGAAGGAGGAAAATATTCATTTGTTAAGAGAAAGTTCTACCAGTACCTGACAATTTAAGTTAGGTGCGAGTCCCACAAATTAAAAAGGCCAGGTTCCTCAATAACCCCAAAATAAAACTGATAAAAGAGGCAGCCACCAAATTGCAAGCCTTTCTCAAACACCTACCTTTACTAGTCCTCCAGGGAGAGGAGGGTAACCTGCCAGCAGGGAAGGGATTAAGATGTTGCTTGCCACTGATGCCTTCTGCTATGATTGCCTCAGAAGAGAATCCATTAACCTGAGAGGCAGAATGGTGGTCACAGCACTAGGAGCAAAAGGGGATAGGGAGAAGCTCCAGAATTAAAAAAACCTAAGGAAAATGCATACTGCTGTATTCTCACATGTAATGAATCAGATGGATGCCTGCCAAGAACTTTGTGGGAAATTTTGCCAAAAATACTCCAGTCTGACCACTAGAGGTAGTTTTTAACCCCTGAGGCAATCCCAGGTCCCTGAGTTCCAGTAACAAGAACCAGTCTGTGGAAGCAGCACAGTCCCACAGAGTGGCATCCTCCCCAATGCACTGCTCAAACTTGGCCTTGGGTTTATTGAACACTCTTTCCTTGCCAAACGTACTGAGTGAACTATTATGAATCATTTACTAATTCAAAAAACAATGCAAGCTAAACAGGAATGTCTATGTCTTATACATAAAGAAATTATAAATAAATTGAGGTTCAGAGAGGTTATTATGACTTGCTGCTCATCACAAAATTATTAAATCTCAGGTACCTATGACTGCAAACCAGGCTTGTTCTGTGATAAAACCCAATTCTTTTTCACTTCTTCACTCTCAGCATAGATATTATAAATTGTCAGACAGAGTAACTCTGCTCAGGGGTCACAGATGGGCCCAGGTCTGGTCTAATGAGTCACTTTGAAGTTCTTAACAATCTGTGAAAAAAGATCCTACATTTTCATCTCGCACTGGATCCCACAAATTCTACAACTAGTCCTGTTTCTTCTCATATGTAAAACCTTCTGGCAAATCACATTTATCCCCTTTTATAACTATGTTTTCTGCTTTAAAAATGTGGGAACTACATGGAGTAGGCCCATGGTATGTGTTTTTCTACTCCAAACCTATCCCCCCAAAATACTACTCAAGACATCCATTCCTTTAGGTTAAATTAAAAAAAAATCCCATTCAGAAGATTTATGCATCCTAAGATCTCTCATCATGCACCTTGAACCCTCTTTATTTCTCTGGCCTTAGCTGTATAGTCTCCAATTCCAATTCTCATTCTTTTAATTACCCTTAATACTGCCGTAAGGATGACCTTTAATAAAACCTCCAAATCTATACCAGCAAATAGGTAAATTATTGGGTGATTATTCACAATGCAGTATTGCTCACCACAGGCTACTCTAAATGTACTCTAATAGCTCATAGCCCACTATGAGTTTATGGAATGACATAAATTACCCACTTGAGAGGTCACAGTGCAGGAAACAAACTGGAGGCCTGGAAACCTCAAAGCCGAAGACAGAGAGGGATGGGGCATAAGCTACTTGTCCCCTGGGTGGCTGTTGGGATCTGTCCCTGGGTCAAAATTTATGAGTCCAGGATCATTAAATTTGAACACATGTGAATTTGTACAGCTTTCCCAAATGGAGATTTTGATGTAGTGCCTATGTCAGGGACACTGCACCAGGGATGACATATCATCTAGAAGGTAAACTGGAGTTCTTCTACTGCCAAAACATGAAAATAGAAAGAGAACATGGTTGCTATCTACATAGTAAAAATTCTATGATACCTGCTTAAAATTGGCTGTAGGTTTACTATTGCTCTTAGGATCAAATCCATCCTCCTCACCACTCCCTTTCTCTCCTGGTTCAGCCTCTCCAGCCTCATTCCTTCCTACTCATGTGCCCTCCACCTACCCACTCCACTCTAGTCACATTGATCTTGCCTTTTCTTGAGAAAATCAAGATTGTACCCATTATGTGACATTTGTACTTGCTATTCCAGCTAAGGGTCCATTCTTACCCGTGATTGCACCACTATTACAAATGCAGATCATAGCAAATTCATCTTTATGATGGAGTGTTCCTTTTACAGATATTACTTACTTATTTGTACATTTATTATTTGCCTTCCCCCTCTAAAATCTAAGCTCCAGGAGAACATGAACTTTACCTGTCTTGTTCACTGCTGAATCTGCATTTCCTAAGACAGTTCCCTGGCCCCTAAGAGCAATTAATAAATATCAGTTCAAGGAAAAAATACATGCATGAATATACCTAGAGTTGCAATCTATAGTACAGGTGCTAGAAATTGGTGGGCATTGCAGGGGCATGGCATTGTTCAAGTGGAGCTGGGATGAGATGGAATAGAACAGAAAGAAGGATGCAGAGAAAGAGAAGGACAGGTGAGGTAATTCCCTATAACCCAGGGCACCATGAGCAGAGGTTCATTCTGAGGAGCCTCAGTAGCATTTTGGAGGTAGAAGAATTCTAGGCAGTCATAAGAAGAATTAGTTGAGATGTACAAAGCTGCTTGGATGGATCTTATGACACAGAAATATTGGAAAAATCAGAAACAGGATGACATCTCATAAAATGCCACTTATGTAAGTTAGTAACAAACATCTCAAAAAACTTCACAAGACAACCTTCATAGGTAAACTCATGGAAAACATTAGAGGTACTATCTGGGGGAAGAATGAAATGGGAGTGGGGAAAAGGAATACAGAAAATGAGTTCAGTTAAATCAAGGGAAGGTATGTGCAGACTGATGACGAATATTCTCCATGAAGTGGTAACATGCTTTGCTCAACCCTCCACAACTGACATACAAAAGAGAAAAGGAAAGTCACTTGCTGAGCCAGGTCACTTTATGCAGAGCATTGAACTTCATGCAGAGGACTTACTGTCCAAGTAGTTAAGTATCTCTGAATTTTTCCAAAGGTCTTCATATTTTTCAGTCTAAACTTAAAAATATGCTAAACAGTAAAGCTCCAGACATGGATAATGGAATAAAAGGGAGACAAGGCATTCAGTAGCTAAAAGGATCATGTCCTGTCCCCAAAGATAATCCCAAGAAGGCACAATAAAAAGAAAGGAGAAAATAGAGGAGCTAGAACTTAGGCCATACCATCATCAAAACAGCCATTTCATGCACAATTAACCTTGCAGTTAAAGAAAGTAACATTTCTGCAAAAGCAGTTATTTTCCAGACTCAAGCCTCGTATTAGATTTACAATTTTTATTCATTCAATCATTGAACCAATATTTATTTAACACATATTAAGTATTGGGCTTTTTCTCAAGTCACTGGAGATACAGAAATGAACAAAATGTGATGCCTCATTTTCATGGATTATATGAAGACAGAGTAGCTCTGCAAAGAATTTAAACTGGATGACATGAGGCAGTACCCAGATGGCTTTTGATATTTGGGCAGGTAAAGAAGAACAAGATGAATTACTATGTTCCAGTCCTTGGTGAGAGCATACCCCAGCTCTTTCTCTTCTGGATTGTGTGATATTATGGAAGTTACTAAACCATCAAAGGTCTTAGTTTCTTCATGTGTAAAATGGGAATGATAATTTAACCCAACTCAGGAAACATGTAAAGATTAAATGAGTTAGTACACATTTGATGCTAAAGGATTGTTCTGGGCACATGGGAAGCATTTAATAAGTGTTAACAACAATGATAACAATGACAATAATGGCGGTGATGATGGTGGATATAATGATGGAAGTGGTGATGGTTTCTTAAGCAGAGACATTTTTTACAAAACTTTGAGGAAGAGCATTCCATGCAGAGGGGGAGGGCAGGTAGAAAGCCCTTGTAATCTGTAAGAAGTCTGGCACATTGCAGGAAAAAAAAGGCTATGGTTATTCAGATCATAATGGGCAAAGGGAACAGTCAGAAATACATAGTCCAGGATGAGGAGTTGTAATTTTATTCAAAGTTCAGTGAAAAACCATCAGAGGATTAGAATAAGAAAGTGAAGCCAGGCATGGTGACACATGCCTGTACTCCCAGCACCTTGGGAGGATAAGGCAAGAGGATTACAACTTCAAAATTAGCTTCAGCAATTTAGTGAGGACCCAAGCAACATAGCAAGACCCTTTTTCTTAAATATATAAAATAGGGCTGGGAATGTTGATCAGTGGGTAAGCTCCCCTGGGTTGAATCCCCAGTACCAATAAAAAAAAAAAAAAAAAAAGAAAATAAAAAACAAGAGAAGAAGGAAACATAAAGAAAAAGAAAAGAAAAGAAAAAAGAAAAAATGATGTAATCTTTACAAAATCCTTACTGGCAAGACTGTGCTGTCTCCATTTTACCAGTGGGGAAAGAAAGGCTCAGCATACTTTAGTAAATAACTAATGCCTTATGGGTATGACCTGGTGGGCCAAAATTTGAACCCAAGTCTATAAAGCTTCAGTCTTCCATCTTGCCAAGAGTTTTATTTTAAACCAATAGGATTCCTCACTAGTTGCCTTCCTACTGCAACTAGTTCCCATTAGTGGAAACCACACTTTACAAACATTTGGCTAAAACCAGCATGGTCTGCACTTAGCTTTCTGTGCTTTACTCTCCTTGAAAGTCTACAAAGGAACCCAGACTCAGCAGGCCAGGCATTCATGCATACAAACTGGATATGACATCAAACTGGCTTTCTCTGAGGATGCCAGACTTCCAGCAACATTACATGTGCCTTGATACAACCATAGCTTACAAATTGCCACCCAGCTCCTGGAGTCTCTCAATATTCCCTTTCTAATTGGCATGTTTGATTATATGGGGGAGAATTTCTCCACTTCCGTTTTCTTCAGCCAACTTCAAAGAGTGGTAAAGAAGAAAGAGATATAAGACAAACAGAGGAAGGTGGAAAATATTACCATGGTGATAAAATGAGCCTATTCTTTATTCCCAGACTAAATGGGGCATTCCAAAGAGTACACTCTTCTGTTCAATATTGTTTTGTTTCATTTTTTTTTTTTTTTTTTTTTTTTTTTTTTTTTTGCTGTGTTTTACCCCTGTGAATTACTCTTCTCAGATATGGTAGCCCTAAGACGCAAAACTGGCAGAGCTCTTAGAGATTTGCAATCTTATTATGCAGCAGTATTTTTTAACCTTTTCTATTCTTAAGTAGACCTGCAAATTCATTTTAACTTTTCATCAATAAATGATTACTACATTTAAATTCATAAAACATTTATCAATGACACATCGAGCATGTTTATGTGCTAAGCACTCTGCTATGAGTTTGCCTCCCTTATTTCACTTGAATCATCACCCTATAAGGTGCAAGGGAGTGGAAAGTGCTAAGGGATGTGGGTGGGATCCTGAACTTGCTGCTCAAAGCTGAATTCTGCTCAGTAGGACCTAAAGACACTTGGACTAAACCACTCATGGCATTGAGAAATTCTACCTTCCTCCTTACGCTGGGTACTGTGGGGTATTCACAAATGAATCAGAGTCTTTTCCTTCAAGGAATCTCAGTCATAGAGATACAACTTACCTAAGGGAAACATAGTGATATATAGATGGTCAACACATGTTCTTTCTCTGTCCCTGTCTCAGTGGACACTGCTTATCAATTACATGCCTGTACTTGGGATGCAAGTGGTACTACTGGTTGAGTACTACCTCTGGCTCAGCAGCAACAAGTATTTATCTAGCATATTTTGTAGACAGATCTGGGGAGAACACTGGTTTTTGGATTCATTCCATATCATATATTTATGGAGAATTTTCTATGACTTTTCTCAAACACCCACTTTCTCTGTAGTTCTAGTAGTGCTCTGTCTCACATGACAAATATCTTTCACCCAGAAACCTTTTTTCTGTTTTTGTTTTTGTTTTTGTTCTGGAGTAGTAAATGATTGGGTCCACATTGCACAGAGAAGCCAGGCTCTGATTGAGCAATTTACTGTAATGTATCCAAAAAGTTCAGGTTGGACTAGGAACCTGGGGTAGTTTAGATCATCATTCTCAATGTTTTACCTCTTTCCAAATTGTAATTATATGTCCACACCCTTTTTTCAGATCACTTTGAATGCCTCCAAGTGTGGATAGAGGTCACTAACCTGTTTTATTGCTGCTCTGGTTAGTCAAGTGACTTGTTTCAGTGAATAGAACTTCAGCAGACATGATGTCACCAGCAGCCTCACATGGTTTTCCTGTCTTGCTTTACCTTAGAGTACTGCTATGATTTTCCAGGAGAAATGTCAGCCATAGAAGGTGGCTAGTCCAAGGAGAATGGAGAAACATGTTGACTAATCTCAACCCATCTCCAAATGTGGAGCTATGACCAGTTGTTTCCAAAGTCAGAGCTGATCTGCAGACCTGCAAACAAGAAAATATATGCTTATTATTGCAAGCCACTGTTTTTTCAACAGCCATAACTGAACAATATAGCAATCTCATATTCTAAATCATATGTACATCTCCCAATATGAACAATTCAAATCAGAAAATTAAAAATTATTATATTCCCTAAAAATTCTGGTTACAGAATCAACAGTCATCTTATTGATCAGAGTTTTAATGAGGCAAAGCATACTCACTATTGGTGTTTAGAGCAGAAACAACTTTACTACAGGAAAATAAATACAAGAAGATTACTTTCAGGAAATCTCTAGGTGCTGCCATCACAGGGAAACTTCTACCCATAGTCTCAGTTACCCACATCACCAAAGGAGGTGATCCTCAAGAGCATGCTCAAAAGTCAAAGGCAAAACATCACCACAGCCATCTTCAGCATTCACAAAACTGCCTGCCAACATTAACAGAGGAACACTGGAATCTCCTGCCTTCCACCTTCCCAATTTCAAATAGGGGCTTCTATGGATGGAATATATGAGTATTCTTCAGACCAGGGAGGCCAGTCTCCAGGTTTATTCTCTCTTACAGGAAATCTTGGAAGAGCTGGGATAAAATCTCAAATAGCATCTTATGTAACTTTCGAATACCTTCCCTGGTCTGGGCACTGTACCCAGGTCTAGACTCAGAGATAAACAGACAGATGTAGGCTCCAACTTTACAGAACACACAGTCAAGGGGCAATTTTCCTCAAAAACAGTAGAACCCTTGTGAGAAACAATGACTAAGCCTAATGTGGATTTTACAGAGCATCAAGGGATCAGAGATGAGAAATTCTTAACCAACTAATGGAATGAGTCAAGGGGAACTCAGGGAAGATCTCCCAAGAGATATTTATACACACACGCACACACACACACACACACACACACACGCACGCACACACACACACACATCTGACTAATGCAATCACCATGTAGCCCTAAGGACAAATATGCAGAGAATGAAGTTCCAGAGTATTAGGATGGGTTACCACAGAAGTTCATGTCACTAGATCTAGCTGTCCCAAACCCAAAATTAATTTTGGGAGCAACCATATAAGGCATCAATTTATATTTTTCCAAAATATTGAGATTAATATGGTGTACTACAGGACACTGGAAAGGAACCAACATCTGAGACTTCCATTTAAAGACATACTTTCCAAAAAGTATTAATGCAACCTGGGTGTCCTATGCCAATGCACTGTGCTACTCTTTTCAATTAAGCCTTAGTGTGTGTATGTGGCACGCAGGGTTTACCCTCATCCTTTTTCATTTCTTTCCTTTACTTGTGAATTACTTTCAAGTCCTGACACCTTCAAGAAGTCCTAGGGTGCTATATGTTAATAAAAGCATTTCCAAATGGACAGTAGGTGGGTAGGCAGTGAATTAATTGGAAATGGCACAACACTATGCTTTAAGAAAACCCCTGCCATTTCTACTTTTGTGATTTCCCTGCTGGACAGAATTATTAATGTTCTAATTTTTTAAGAGAAGCTAATATTACTGAGTCACAAGATTCCAGAGAGTTTTCACATGGATGCAAGTAATAAAGGTCCATGCCTGTTTCAAATCATTTAACCTGGACTTTCACATGGAGAAAGGACAGCCACCTTAAACATACTTTTACACAAATTCAACCAACATTGATTTAAGCAAAAGAGGAAATTTAAGGTCTCCTGTGACAAAGAAGACAAAAGATTTCTTGTTTCAGGCATGCATGGATCAGAACTCACACAGTGCCAGCAAGAATCTGCTTTCAGTTCTGCTTCCTCCTCTGTTGTTTTGTTATAAAGCATGGGCAAGCCATCAGTTCCAGCCTTTCATTGATCCAGGTTGGCCATGCCAGGCAAAGAGGATACCTCCTCCCTGGTAGTTCTAGCTAAATTCCTAGAGCTTGTGCTCACTAGGCTACCCTGGGTCATGACTTTTCCCTGACCTATCTGTGTCCAAGAAAGTGGTATAATCTGATTTGTCAGACCTAGGTCACATGTGCCCACTTTAGTTATCTCCATTAGAAGTACATAAATGGAAGGACACACATATATACTTCACAAGAGATCTGCTACAATTATTAATTTTTTTGTGGTACTGGGGATTGAATCCAGGGCCTTTTGCAAGGTAGACAAGTACTCTACCAACTGAGTTAAATCCCCAGCACCTCTACAATTGTTAAATAGAATAGTAGCTAACTTGTGTTTCATAATTATGTCCCAGGTGCTGTGCTAAATGCATTTTCTCACTGAGTCTGACAATCATACTATGAAATTGATAAGATGATTATCCCCATTTTAATCATGAAGAAACCAAGACCTTTGCCATTCCCCCAGGAGATCAGCTTCTTTCAGGTTGTCATTGTCCTTTTCTATATCCAGACCATATCTGTTTGCAGCAAAGATATAGACAGAGGACTGTCACTACTCAGGAAGAACTCAATCTGATAAACTGTCTCTCTTGAGAATGCAAGTTCACCCCTTGTACTGAATAGACCTATTCTCTTTGGCAGGCTTTGGTGACAGGGTATCTTCATAAGAGGAAACATAGAAGAAGGTCAGTGGGACAAACTGAAAACAGTGACCCATCACTATCATTGATTTTGAGGCCAGAGCCAATATTCACTTTCTCTCTCCTTCATCCTTTATTAAATCCCTCTCACCTTCGACTATGACCTCAACAGATCTGGGTGACTTTCTAAAAGTGGAAGTTTCACTTACAGGGTAAATGATTGCATAATTTGGCCAACTATGCCAAATTCCCCTCTAGAGTGCTTACACCATACTGAATTCCCAGCAGCAATGAATGAAAAAGGTTGTTTTCCATAGCTTTCCCAAAAGAGTCTGTGCTCCATGATGGCATCTCTGTATAATTTTGATTTTAGTTTATCTTATTATGGGTAATATTGAGGGTTCTTTAATACACTTAAAAAGTCCATTTGTCACTCAGGTGTGTAATCTCAGTGGTTCAAGAGGCTGATCATGAGTTCAAAGCCAACCTCAGCAACAGTGAGGGACTAAGCAGTTCTGTGAGACCCTGTCTCTAAATAAAATGCAAAATAGGGGTTGGGGTGTGGCTAAGTGGTTGAGTGCCCCTGAGTTCAAACCCTGGTACTAAAAACAAAAAACAGAATACCAAACAAAAGAAAAAAATCCATTTGCCATTTTTTTCTGTCATCCTTCTGTTCATATCCCTATTAAATTTTTAAAGGGGTGTTGATACCTGTCTTCCCTATTTTAGAACATCTTTTAATTTTAGTGGTATTTACCTACTATAAAAAAATTGCAAATTCTTTTTCAAAACTGGAAGGATAAAGAAATTGAATGAATGAGACACATGTCAATGTAAAAAGTGTAAAAAGGAGTAACTTGTGTATCTGTTTGGGGGTTCATGGAACCAAGGCAGGGTCCTCACTACAAAGAAGAGTTTATGTTTCATGTATAACATTGGAAGCAATTGAGTATTGAGTTTGAAATTCAAGAAAGAGGTTGGGGCTAGGGGCATAAATTGGAAAATTTGAAGCTAAAGGTGTAATTTGTGGTGTTTAAAAACATGAACCTGCAATTAGCTACAGAGTAGAAGTAGGTGTTATAAGCCTTTAGTGGCAAATGTTATACATGCAAACCTACTTTACATGCTGAGCTACACCTGTGCTGCTTCTCTGACCTAAATCTTCATTTTTAATTGACAGCCACACCCTTTAGCAAAGAACATCTCTGCCACACTGTAGCCATATAACATGTCTAACCATTGAGAGAAACTCACTGAGTTTTATTACAATTCTTTCTAAGGAGAAATAAGAAAAAAATGGGGTCATATATAAAGCAACATGCCAAACCATTACAATGTCTTCTGGGAAATTGGGAAATTTAATTTTGAAATCTGGGAATTTTAAATTATTTAATTCAGAAAAAGGAGAATAGATCCTTCCCAGAAAACAGAGAAAATCTGAAGCACTGTGTGGTACAGGAACCCCTGCATGTTTGGTTTGCAACCATAGCCTCTTTATTTCCAAGTGTCTGGAGCATCTGCTTTTACTGCCAAGATGCGAGGTAGCCAGAATGCCAGTTTAGTTAGGGGTGGAAGAGATCTGCTAGCAGGGAGAACCAGGTTGCTGGAGTCCTGGAACCTCATTCTCCCAACATCTGGAGTTGGTAATTAAACCTCACCCAAGTAGACAGTTCTTTACATCAGTCTAATGATCAGGTCTATCTCTGGGCAAAACATTGTGCATTTCCAATAAGCATTACAAATATTATATAGCTCTTTGATTATATTATTTCAGGGTGAAGCCACTTATTTTCATCCTATCATTAAAATAAGAATAGTGGGAAAGTCACAGACATGTGTCATACAGGGAAAGTGCACTGGGGAGGTCAAGACTTCTCAATTCTAGTCTCTGTCATAACTTGGCATGAATGTGGGAAGGTTAGATGGAATGTTTTTATAATTGAATAAAACTCAATGTTAGGAAGGAGAAAGAGACATTTACAAGCTATCTAGCTCTACTTCCTTGATTTGCAAGTACAGAAATGAAGCCCTGACTGAGTTCTCTTCGGGAAATCAACCTCCTTCCAAGAACATGCATTATAGTCTGTTTTCTGCCACCAGATTAAGAGAAAAGGAAACCGTCTCCACATAAGTGCCCTGTAATTCCAATGACTGAAAAAGTTTGCTGTATTCTCAAGTGACAAGTTAGCAAGCTCATCTGGCTTCAGATCTAAAAGCTCATTCTATTCCACAGCTCATCTGAGTTAACTGTGATCATTAATCTGACGCACTTAGATCCACTTTGGGAGACAAAAGAAGAGGGTACTATTGAATCATTCTTCCCAAACCCCAACAACCTTCAGCCATGGAAAACCAAATAGTCATTTCAATATACAGGTATCCAGAAGAGCTCATATGAACACATCAACACCCACATGCTTATTAGCCATGATATGTTTTGAAGTAAATAACCACCCCTGGAAGAAAATGGGGCCCTTAGAAGAAGGGAACAGAGCCAGGTTAATTTTCATGAATAACTGAGAAAGAACTGAAATAAGAAATTAAAATGCTGAACAGAAATGCCAACCACACTGGGGCACCTTGGGGGAACTAGAGAATACAATTTTCCAAAATCATAACAAACCCAATATTTAATCCAGAAATATTTTCTTCTCTGAGAATACACACAACCTTACTTATGATCTGGGTGCTCCCTATTCTTCCATTAAGTAGCTGTATAAACACTGAACACATTACTTCACCTTGCTGAACTTAGGTTTTCTCAACTGTAATACATATTTGCCTGTGGGGTTTTCCGGGAACCCCAGCCTCGGGCATGGTCAAGATGGCGCCTGACGCTGAGCCAGAGGTGGCCAGCTATGCAGTAAACAACCAGCGAATTCTAATGATTGGCTAGTTAACAATGTGATTGGAGCATGCCTCCCCTCGTGTACCCATCCCGCGCCTGCAGCTGTCTGCATTTATCTCGTGTACTCTCCCCTGATTGGCTGAAGTGTATATAAGCCTGGTGGGTGGGAGAGTAGGGAGAGAGAAGCTGAGGAAGGGACGGAAGAAGCGGAAGAACCGGCAGTGACGACGGCGGCCGCGGCAGCAGCGGGAGCGGAGCTGGAAGGAGGAAGTACGCGGGAGTGGAAGGAGCTGGGAAAAGGAAAGCTGAAAGTGCGAAGAAGTTAGGGGTAAGAGAAGCGTAGGAAAGAACCTGTGCACAATAAACTTCCAAAGCTTCAGACGTTTGCCGTGTCTCTCTCTGCGGCCAGAGGGGACGTGACATTTGCCTACTATTTATTTGTCCTATTACTAGTACCAGTCACTATACTGATAAAAGAGAATAATTCACATTGTGTAGGGTCTCCTCCTTCAAGAATGAGGGTACCAGATGTATTCAGTGACTTGAACTTCACAAAAATTCTGATAGAGCTGTGATTATACCCATTTCACAGTTTAAAAACTGAGGTACAGTGAAGTTAAGTAATTTGTTTGAAGTCACACAGCTAATAAGAAAGGGAGACAGGATTTAGACTCAACCATTTTGATACAAGAAATTTCTTCTACAATACTCCCTGGTGTTTCACTACACTTTAAGGACAAAGTTCAATGAGGATATGTTCAGAGACAAGAGGAAAATATATCACTTCTTAAGTACTGAGCTAAGTTGCCACTCCGGAGCCCGCTGAACTCCAGAGCTCAGGCATTTAACCCCAAGAGGGCCATGAGTAAACAACACATTCTCTCTCAGAACAAAGAACTTTTCAAAACACAGAGTATCTTATTGTCTTCAGTAATTAACATACATACATCCAAAAAAAGATGTGAGACACACACAAGCAGGACACAACCCCCTTGAACCAAAGGGAAATGTAAGAGCTTATTTGACACTGATAAAGGTTTTGTACTTGCTTCCTGTGGCTGCTGTAAAAAATGACCCAAGTTAGGTGACTTAAAATGGCAAAAATGTATTGTGTCAGAGTCTGAAGTCAAGGTGTCCCCAGGGTTATATTTCTTCTGCTGGTGCTAGGAATCAATCTATTCTTTATCAGCATTCCTTGACCCATGACATGTTGCCTTCTCCTCTTTCTTTCTTCTCCCTTAGGAGAATACTTAGGATAGCATTTAAGTTCTACCTGGATAATACAGGTGAAGCGCATCTCAAAATGCAATGACTCTCTGTTACAGGTGGTCCCTACTTCATGAAACCATCCAACTCACACAGACCCCAAAAGATATTTATAAGATGAAAGCTTTCAGTGCTACAATCCTACAAAAGAAAAAGATACACTTTGTGCTACAGTTCAACTCTCCAAATCCCAAATTTTGCAGTTTTCCAGAGACTTCCTAAATCCATGACTCAGCTTCCTGATAATGAGGATAAAGGATTACACACTCAGAATAAACAGCCAACCCCTCTGACAGACTAAACTCACACTGGGCCCTTCAGGCAGGGCCATCCTTCAGAATAAGCTGAGGCTTTGAGGCATGAGTCATCTTCCAAGAATACTTATGGGGACTAGGTGTGATGCCAATTTGCAGTTTCTCAAATGTGCTGCTGATCTCCGTTTACCTTTGATCAGGAGAAATGGCAGCAGTCTGTCAATGTTCAAAAGTTGCTCAATCTCAACCTTTGTTATAATCAAGTTGGCTGTGAACTTTCCAAAGAGAGTGCACACAAAGTAAGGCTCTGACAAAACACAGAAAGCAAACTTTAAGCTGGTGGCCGCCAATCTGGGAAGAAATCATAAGTGATACACCACCCAAAGGCATCCACCAGACAGCAGTTAAGCATCTTGACAAGTTTGCCTCCAAATAGAAATTGAAAGAGAGTCATGGAAATAGCATCTGGAGATGGAATATGGCCTTACACTAATCCAGGCTCCATAATTAAATCTCAGAACCATGGCAGCAAAAATTGAAAAATACCAGGTGCCTCCTGGAGAGTTTTCGCCAGAGAGGCTTTTGTAAGGCATTTGGCCAATAGCCTGGGGATGAAAACATTGGTAAAGCTCTCCAAAGGAGATCAGAATGAGCTGGTGCTGCTTTTCTAGCCCTTGAACAAGTACTGGCTCCTAAGTAGATTTAATTTCCACCAGGATCCTTCAGCTGTTCATGGATTTTGTTGATCAAGGGATTGTCACAGGCACAGAGCAGTCATGGCAGCACTAATGACTCCCCACCTTCCTGTATCAATATACCTCCCAGCTACAGTGCATCTCAAGGTTGAACCAGAGAGATGACTTCAAAGACAATGCCCATGTGACCCAGCCAATTCTTCAACATGTGCAGAGTGGCAGCATGAGGTACTGATGTACAGAGGTGGGCTCCGGAGTAAGATGGAACTGATGGTCATTCAGCACTATAATTTAGAATCATGTGATTTTAGGAAGTTACAAAACCCATTCAAGGTATGGGATATTATTATTTTTTTAATTGTAAACATATGGGATACATGTTGTTTCTCTGTTTGTACATGGAGTAAAGGCATACCATTTGTGTAATCATAAATTTATATAGGGTAATATTATTTGATTCATTCTGTTATTTTTTCCTTCCCCCACCCCTCTTTTCCCTCTATACAGTCCTTCCTTCCTCCATTCTTAACCCTCCTTAACCCTAACCCTAAACCTAACCCTAACCCTAATGCTAACCCCTCCCACCCCCCAATATATGTCATCATCCACTTATCAGTGAGATCATTCGTCCTTTGGTTTTTGAGATTGACTTATCTCACTTAGCATGATATTTTCCAATTTTGTTCCTTTGCCTACAAATGGCATAATTTTATCATTCTTTTGGTGGAGTAACATTCCACTGTATATATATGCCACAGTTTCTTTATCCATTCATCAATTGAAGGGCATCTAGGTTGGTTCCACAATCTGGCTATGGTGAATTGAGCAGCAATGAACATTGATGTGAGAGTATCTCTGTAGTATGCTGATTTTAAGTCCTTTGGGTATAGGCCAAGGAGTGGGATAGCTGGGTCAAATGGTGGTTCCATTCCAAGCTTTCTGAGGAATCTCCATACTGCTTTCCAGAGTGGCTGCACTAATTTGTAACCCCACCAGTGATGTATGAGTGTACCTTTTTCCCCACATCCTCGCCAAAACCTATTAATCCTTGTGTTCTTGATAATCGCTATTCTAATTGGGGCGAGATGGAATCTTAGGATAGTTCGTTTTGCATTTCTCTTATTACTGCAGATGGTGAACATTTTTGCATATATCAGTTGATTGCTTGTACATCTTCTTCTGTGAAGTGTCTGTTCATTTCCTTAGACCATTTGTTGATTGGATTATTTGTATTCTTGGTGTAGAGTTTTTTGAGTTCTTTATGTATTTTGGAAATTAGCGCTCTATCTGAAGTATGAGTGGAAAAGATTTCCTCCCACTCTGTAGGCTCTCTCTTCACATTACTGATATTTTTCCTTTGCTGAGAGTAAGCTTTTTAGTTTGAATCTATCCCAGTTGTTGATTCTTTCTTTCATTTCTTGTGCTATGGGAGTCCTGTTAAGGAAGTCTGATCCTAAGCTGACATGTTGAAGATTTGGACCTACTTGTTCTTCTATAAGATGAAGGGTCTCTGGTCTAATTCTGAGGTCCTTGATCCATTTTGAGTTGATTTTTGTGCAGGGTGAAAGAAAGGGGTTTAATTTCATTCTGTTGCATATGGTTTTCCAGTTTTCCCAGCATCATTTGTTGAAGAGGCTATCTTTTCTCCATTGCATATTTTTGGCCCCTTTGTCTAGTATGAGAAAATTGTCTTTATTTGGGTTTGTGTCCATGTTCTCTATTCTGTACCATTGATCTACTTATTTTGGTACCAATACCATGCCCTTTTTGTTACTATTGCTTTGTAGGAGAGTTGAAAATCTGGTATTTTGATATCCCCTGCTTCACACTTTCTGCTAAGGATTGATTTAGCTATTCTGGGTTTCTTATTCTTCGAGATGAATTTCATAATTGCATATTCTATTTCTGTAAGGTACATCATTGGGATTTTCATTGGAATTGCATTGAATTTCTATAGTGCTTTTGGTAGTATGGCCATTTTGACAATATTAATTCTGCCTATTCAAGAACATGGGAGATCTTTCCATCTTCTAAGGTTTTCTTTAATTTCTTTCTTTAGTGTTCTGTAGTTCTCATTGTAGAGGACTTTCATCTCTTTTGTGATCTTGATTCCCAAACATTTTATTTTATTTTATTTTATTTTATTTTATTTTATTTTCGAGGCTATTGTGAATGGGGCAGTTTTCCTAACTTCTATTTCTGAAGATTCACCACTTATGTATAAAAATGCTTTGGATTTATGAGCATTGATCTTGTAAGCTGCTACTTTACTGAATTCACTTATGAGTTCTAAAAGTTTTCTGGTGGAATTTCTAGGTTCCTCTAAATATATAATCATGTCATCAGCAAACAGGAATAGTTTGAATTCTTCTTTTCCTATTCGTATCCCTTTAATTTCTTTGGTTTGTCTAATTACTCTGTCTAGAGTTTCAAGGATGATGTTGAATAGAAGTGGTGAAAGAGGGCATCCCTGCCTTGTTCCAGTTTTTAGGGGGAATGTTTTCAGTTTTTCACCATTAAAATGATATTGGCCATGGGCTTAGTGTAGATGGCCTTTACAATGTTAAGGAATGTTCCCACTATCTATGCGATAATATTCATCTGTGAATACAGATTGTAATATAGCCAACATCAGAGCAGTATTGTAAAGAATAAATGCCTCTGTGACAAGACAATCAGCTCACAGCATGGGACATGGTAAAAGACTTCAAATGATGTTAATCTCTATTAAAGTAATGATGATTAAATGGATAAAACATGGATGTGGCCATCAAGATGAAACATGAAAGGCTATTCATGCATACAAACTCCTAAAAGGAGGGCCAGCAGCACTTGGGGTTTTTGGTTTCTTGGTTTTTATTTTGTTGGCCCAAATTGGGGGTAGTATCATCTCTTTCATCTGATCTTGGAAAGTAGGTAGGAGAACAAGGGCACATAACTAGCACAGAGAGAAGCTGGAGCTCTCAGGGAGCCACATGCTCTGTTCTCTCATCTAACCCCAGATATGCTAGCTTCAGGCACTGTTGAGACTTCAGCAACTGCTCCAGAACCCCTTCACTATGACTTCCCATTTTTGTAGGGTTTCCAAAAAAGCAGCCTCTCAAGTCAAGAAAAGGAGTGTGAGAGCAGGCCCCAGCTGCCCATAGCAGCTGCACGGCAGAGTTGCAAACAGCAGATACGGCCTCTGGAAAGCTCTTGTGAAATCAAGTAATAGCCCCTCCCACCCAGGTTCAAGGACCAGTCCTTCCCAGCTGCCTCATTTCCAGACCACCTTGTGAGAGCCCTCAGGTTCATTCAGTGGAAAGTCCTGCTGGTTTCCTAACCCTTCCTCAAGGCAATCAAATGCAGTCTTATTAAGCCCCAATTTTGGTCTGTGTAGAGATGCAGATCTCCATTAAGTATGAGAAGTTTGATGAGCTTTGGAATCCATGGTTTTCCCACTCCTTAGCAGCATAACCTTGGGTAAATCCAAAAGCTCTGCACCTCAGTTTCCATAAGAGGAAAATGTAAATGTGTCCATAATCATAGTTTTTTTTTTTTGACTCTTGAATGAGATAATGTTCAAGACACACTCACGTGATAGCACAAATGCACTGTAGAGAAACTTAGCTGGACTCAGTGCTGCATTTAAAAAGTGTTAAACCAGATCTCTTCACTCAGATAGATACCTAGGGTTTAACAACTCATTCACATGGGGGAAAATCTTCATCATCTCCATCTGAACTATACAGTATTTACAAAAGTATTACAACATATTTGAATTTAAAGATAAAGGACCCACCTCAACTTTTCCCCTCCACCTATAACTCTAAGTCAGAATTTACACCCACAATTATATACACTGTCCATTATGTTATTAGTGTAATATTTCTGGCCATAATGCTTGATTCCATCTTTTGGAATTCCATTCTATGTCTCCTTAACCTAGTTCTGATCTTCCTGTCTTCCAGATACCTCTTACCTAAGCCATTTCTACAAGTTCTGTTATTGGTCACTTATGTGTTAACCAATACTAAACCATCCAACTTGCACTAGTCTGTGCTTGCAGTAGTCCATGCTTGCACGAGTCTAAGCCTAGAGACACAATAATTACCAAGAAAGGTATCCAGCATCTCTGATCCTCAGAAAGTCTAAATCAATCAAGGAAAGTAGATGTTTCAGTGAAAAAATCAGTACATGATTAGGGTGATACTAGCTTAAATCAGGTAAAAATAATCCAGTCTAGAGTAAATGGAAGAGATTGATAGAGGACAGTTTCTAAGAAGAAGTGATATTTAGGTAAGACTAAAAGAATGACTGGGAATTACCGAGGGAAGAAGAGAGGCAAGAGCATTTTGAGAAAGACAATCCAATGGTACATCTTGACCACTGCTTCAGGGCCAGTTCAGGTTTCAGCAGCCCAGCAGTCCTAGTCATCACTGCCATTAGAGTTAACATTTTGTTGAAATAGCTGCCCCTCTCAAGAACCAAAACCTCTCCAGGCACCTCCAATTCACTCAATGAAAGATGGAAAAAATGTGGGTTGTCCTGAAAAACTCAAACTCTCTATCTGCAAATGCTGGTGGGTAGTTGTTGATCATTGCCAGAGTAAGCCCACAGAAATGAAGAGTTTCTTTCTTTTTTTTCTTTCAAGGGACAAACCCAAGACTGCCATCAAGACTAGGCAGAGAATGACCCAGTGAACAAGATCATGCCATATCTTTTCTTGCCAAAAAAATAGACTTTCTCAGTTTCCACTCTAGATGAAAATGTAATATTTCAGTTAGCAATTTCAATTTCACAGCTGACCGGCATCTGCAGAGACAGAGAATTCTAATAAAATTGCAGAAGCATTTAATACAATGACTGGCAGATGGGGAAAGTGTTTGTAGCAACTCTATTTTTCTGATTATGGTAACAAAACATGGAATGCACTTTTCTAATGGATCAACACTGTTTCATTTACAATTTAAATCTGATGACTAAAAACAGAGTTTAGGACTTTTGGGGGGAAATGCTGTTTACCACCTCAATGGTCTAATAATAGATAGATCCCTTTCCCCATTCCAATCAGACAAATTAGCATTCCAACTTCCATACTTAATGAAGCTACACAGAGCAATTTCAAAAATTGAGTGCAACATTGCATCAATAAATAATTTATGTGCACTTGATTTGGAAATTAAGCAACAATGAAGTATTCTTTAACTATAATAGAAAGTCTTTTAAAGAAAAAGTAGGCCTACTGGGACATTATAAAACTAAAAGCCATTACTGATAGAAAGGAATGAGGCTTGTGAGTACCAATTGCAGGGAAAATAGCCACTCAATTTTTTAACAAGGAAATGCTTTGTCACCTTCTGACCAAAACCCAGTCATCTGTCAACACCTTCTAAGTGGTCACACTGAAGGAAAAGCTAATGATAATCATAAAGCTAGATGTGGTTGGTGTTTGCTTACAGCCTCATCCTGGGACACTGGCCAAGTTTCTTGGGCCTAAGTTTCAATCATGAAACACCAAAACATGTAGCATTTGTTTTCAAGTGTTGCCACTTGGTCTAGATGCCAACTGGCTGTATAAGTATCAGAATTTCTGTTCTTGCTCTTATTGTTCCTTTTAATACTAATTCTTGGATTGCTGTGCTCCAAACACCAAAGGCCCCCATTCAGTGGCACTGAGGTAGGGCCTCATAATTGACTTCCAAAAAGTTCTCCAGGGACTGGATTTTGGAGCCACTGGCCTACCTGCCTTCCAAGTCTAAACTGTGATCTTCCAAAGATACAAGGAGAAGCCCAAGGCACAGACTTGCAATTGATGAATCCTGGTAAATGTTCAAGTACATTTTCAACTAACTGACTTTATAACTGTCTGCATACATTATGAAATGAGGCATCCTGTCACTTGAGGCACTGATGTAGGCTTCTTTACTTGAGTTTGGTAATTCCTCATGTCTTCAGACCCAGCTACACAAAATCTGTGTGAGCCACGTGCAGGCTTGGCTTAGCAGACAGGAGAATCCAAATTAAAACTCAAGAGCTATTGGAACAAGAGAGTAAGGACAGAGAGCAGTTTATGTGGAGCAAAGGCTACTTTTCTTGGAGCCATGACAATAACTGAAAGCTCCCATAGTCCCTGAAGATAAATGAAATGTACCTAGAGGAAAATGGTGCTTTGTCCTAAACCAAAAACCCAGATTTCCCCTACCAATGTTGAGGCAACTTGTAGCAGGATGTCCCTAAATTGTCTTCCCCAGCTATGTGCTTTCCAGCCTTTAAGGAAGTTTAATATACAAATGCTCTCAAGGGTAAGAAATATACTAAGCTGAATAATTTGTCATCTAAAATCTTCATGAATCATCCAAATGCCTCATTTTTGACAGACTAGAGAGGGGTCCTAAAAGAAAGAGCTTCAGAATGAGCAGAGAGAGGGAAAGAGGCAGGCTTCCTGTGAGGTGGCAAGAGGGAAGCTACAGGGAGACCTGTGAAATAGGCACCAAGTTCCACTTCATATATTTCCTGAGAAAAACCTTGCCAACCCATAAGATAAGGAAAATATCACTTTGTGCCTTCCCACTTCTCAGAAGATTGGTGAGGTTTTGCTTGATGTTGACTTGGCACATCCCAGTGCTATGAAGAAATTAACTGTATAGGTCCACTATGGTCGCCTTTCACCTGGGGCAGTTAGAATGTCAAGCGTTGATTATGATTGACAGGAGAGCACTTAAAGAATGCCATTTTCATCATTTTGTTACCTGACCCACTGCCAGTGGACTCTCCCCAGCCTGTTTCCAGTCTCATTAGTTGCCATGGATGCAGCCCCTTATCTAAATGATATTTTACTCAACATCTGCCCGGCCACCACCTCAGAGAGGAGTGTGAGTTCTCCAAGGAGGATTTGGAAAACATCCTAGCCTGTTCCATCATCAATATTATTTCTTCTAGTGTAGTTTTCAGCTCATGTGACATCTACCTCTCTTGTTAGGGATTCATATAATGAGACCAATGAGTAAAGTATATTGGGTCTTAGAAAAATTTCCAACTTGGTATCCCCAAAGTTGGTTAATAAATGCAGAGTACAGGAACATGACTAACTCTTCAAAATGAGACTCTGTCACACAGAGTAACTGCTCATGCCAGGCACCATGCTACACCCAATTTGTGTCCATTTTTAATCTTTGTAAATTATGAGAGGTTAGATTATCCCTGCCACAGAGATGAGGAGATGGGGGTCAGAGTGGTACAGATCCATGAACACCATTACCTACATGGTAGGTGCTGATATGGCCCAGGCCTTTTCTCTGAGCTATACATCCATCAACTCATTTAATCCTCACAGTAATGTAGCAAGTAGACTTAATTGACCCCATATTACACCTGAGCATACTGAGGCACAGAAAGGTAAGGTGGCTTTCCAGTTACATGCAACTAGTCTGCACCATAACCAAGAATCAGACATGCTCTATTTGCCCCTGAGTCTGTATGTTTAACCCTACCTCTGTATTACTCTCGAATGTCATTTGGTCATAATGATAGCAATTAGAAAAGGCACTCAAGGTAAACCCGAATGTATTCCACCCACTTCACCTAAACATGTTTGCTTTCAATACAGACCAGTATGTAAATTCTTTGATGGCACAGACCTAGATCCAAGCACGTTTTCAAGTTAAGTGCTGAAATCATGGATGCTTACTAACCAATTTACAATTGATTTGAGGCTTCATACTACAGTCCTTTCAAAACTACATTTAAGAACATAAATGAACAATTAAACCTCGGCTCTTTACACTTACTACAGGCAGAGGTCCTTAGTGCTGAAAGATGGACCAGAGTTAGCCAGCAGGAAACTACAACAGGGTAGGGGAATGGAAGAGTAAGGAAGAAGGAGGAGGAAATATTGAATGAAGAAAAAGTTCTCCTGCAGAAGGGAGAGAGCCCATTACCCTCCCACCCACACCCTTCTTTACATAACTCCAGAGAAGCAGAGATTTGCCCAAGGATGAAAGGTTCCAGAAAGAAAACAGAGACCACTCTAGCCCCAGATTACCCACATGAAGAGCCCCACTCTTGCCTGGACCAAAAATAGGACAACATTGGAGAAATCTATGAAAGTCTGAAATATGGTTTAAAAACAGAAAATACAAGTTCTAGAAGATACATGCTTCAAAACTAACAAGACATGTCAGGACAAACCATCTCGGTGGAGATGAAAAGTGTCTTCCTCTAGATTTAAAATGAAAAAAGAAAAAACACCCGCTTTATCTTCTGCCAGCTATAGCCTTGTGACTCTTCAAGCCAGTCCGCAATGACGAGGTGATGTCCCTTCTTCTTCTTGCTCTCTGCTTTGTTACTTTTGCAAGACTTGGCGAAATGCTGGTGCATGGCCTTTCCGTCTCGTCTCATGAAGTTCAGGGCACGTTCTTCTGGCTCTGGGCTGAGGAACTAACTCTGCATGGAACAGATTTCTTCTTCCCCACAATTTGAGGACGCGCACCACGGTCGTCCAGCTGCACCACCAGGACACAGGGCCAGCGCAGCTGCCGTCGAGGGATCCTGCCACACCGTGCTGACCGCCCACCCTCTGCTCAGGAACTTCCGGGGCGGAGACTCGGGTTGACCTGTGCGGTCCGCGGAGAGCAGACCACACCCCTCCACTCCCCGGAAGTCTGGCCCCAACCTGCTTTTGGAAACTTCTCTTGCTCGCTCCGCTGCAGACACACGCACGTGTCCTGTGCGTTCCTACCTGGTGCCTATTTTCTCCCGGCTCCCTCCTGCTAAAATGCCGCCCCCAGACCGCCTCACGTGTCCAGAGCCTCCGGGGTGAGCGATAATAATAAAATTGGCCAAAACTCGAAAAAAAAAAAAAAAGGAGTAGGAAACACTTAAGTTCCAGGAATCCTGTTTAGGCATCCTACATAGGTTATTGAGTTTAACCCTCACAGCAATCATTAAGGTGCATAATAATATCCCAAGGCTATATTGCTTATATGTAGAACAAATCAAAACTGAACTCATGCCTATCCAAACTCAAAAAGCAAGTTCTTTTCTTTCATTACCCTAAAAGTGCCTCTTCTAAGTTCAGTTCCTCAATTTCACTTCTATAGAGCTATAAAAAAAGAAAATAAATTGACCAACCTCTCTGTGTCCCTTTGCTCATCTATAAAATCAGGATAAAAATATTTTTCTCAGTCTTTTGCAGATTAAATGAGAAAATATCTGCAAAGCACATCAAGCTGTGCTCAGCACGTGATGTCCACCCAGTTGTCAGTGCTGCTCATGGTGATAGAGTGATGATGAAAAGGACAATGTGCCAGGAACTGCACTAAGTGCAGGTGTTAAAATTGCACCTTAGGCCAGTGTAGCCTACAATACTCCTTGAGCATCTCCAGGATCAGCAGGAGGCTTTATGGAGCTGAGCAGCACTTCTCAAACTGGAATAAAAAACACCTGGGCATCTTGTTAAAATGCAGATTCTGATCTGTTATGTCTGGCAGGGGACCTGAAATTCTGCATTTCTATCAAACTCCCTGGCCCAGAGACCACAGTTTGAGTAGCCAAGACCTAAAGAATGGCTTTCCTATTTCCTAGTCTCTAAATTTTCTCCCTCTCAAGTGCCTGAGAAAATGAAAACAAGCTAGGGGGACATAAATCATCTTCAACAACCAAATGTCAAATAAATTAAAGTCTGAAGCACTGAGACTATAAAAGCTATTGAAAGCAGCTTTGCAGGGTTCCTGTGACTGGAAATTCTTTCTGCATATTCTCCTGGCAGCCAGCTAATGATCAAGAAGAGTGAATACCTCCATTTTTCTGTCCATACTCCTGCATCAAAGAAGCAAGGATGAATCTGTGTGGCTCCAGGTCCAATTGGAAGGCTTAGCCCTGCAATCTATTGAAATGTCCAAATGTATTCCCAGAAAAGGGCTAGTCCACTTACTTTTGTTGGAAGATTCAGAGTCTTTATCCACTCACTGGGTTCCTTTGAAATGACCCTCTTAGCTGATTTTTCCCCCACCATCAGTGTTCTAAGGTAATTCACACTATCATGAAGACAGATGATAGAGAGTTCATTTGTCATTAGGTGACAACAGGAAATGGCACAGATTCAGATAAGCAACTGGAATCAGACCATGCAACAGCTTCCAAGACTCTCCTCATTCTGAAATAGCATTGTTTAAGATAAATTAAGATAAAAGAAGTTTATTGAGGGGGCACTATTCTTTCCAAGAAAAACTGGTCTTGTATCGAGTTGGGACATAGAAGTTGAGAAATATTTCAAGCATGACTCTGAAAGAAACGATTCCGTCAAATATTTTATGAGCTCTAAAATTTCAGTAAGTTACCCAGTCACTTATTTCCAGAGTCCTCTTCTCAAGCACAGCATCAAGACCATCCACACCCAAAGGACAGAGGGAAAACAGGGGGAAGAAATCAGGAGCAAGGGGCTTGCACCCTAAGCTCTTGGACAGAGCAATCAGGGATCATATCTGGTCTTTTTACTGCATGGGTTTAATAACTTGTCATGGGTACTCTGAAAGAAATAAACATTGGATTTTGCCTGCTTTCTACTCACTTCTCCCTTCTTGCAGGGGGTAACCTAAAAGGTCTCATTCAAAGCATACAAAGAATGCACATTGGTTAAGAACATGGGCTCAGTGATCCAATTTTGGGGGCCCTCACAGTTACAATCAGTGTGATCTTGGATACATTTTAGCTCTTCTTAGTCTTGTTTTACTTATTCATGAACTGGAATTAATAAAGGTACAAGTTTCTAAGGTTACTGTGACAATGAAATAAGGTAACATATTTATAAAGTGGTGAGCACAATGCCTGGCACATATAAAAAAATTACTGCTCTGCCTGAACCAGCTTCCCAGTTGTGAGTAAAGAAGGAAATCAAATTTGCAAGTTTCTGTCTCCTGCAACCATCTTGCAGCCTCCATTTAGATATTAAGTCACAGGATGACTAATAATAGAATTCAACATGCAGAAATCTATGATTCTTCACTCTTTGGGTCTCATCATCTCTATTCATGAAACAAGGTGATTGCATTAAATCGCTTACCTTTTCAGTACAATAGGGGCCAGATTGGTATTATTGAGCAATTTTTCACAGATGCAAACAAATCACCCAAAGACCCCCTCAATGAAGTCATGATGTAGACTGAGTCTGAGGTAAAGCTGCACGAATGGCAACTCTATCATACTACTTTGCCTGGCAATGTGCATATTCCTCAATCCTTCCCATTCAGGAAGGTAATACCATGAACCAGACACTGACCCAGGTGCTTAATGATCAGGATGCTTAGGTGAGAAAGCTGTGTCACCAGAACCAAGATGACCAGTAACAGGACCAATTCAGGTAGCTTCATAATTCATGAGTGTGAAGACTGGTGGTGTCAGAAACTATGAGTTTTGTTTGACTCCTAATGCCATAAAAAATGTTGGTGATGCCCCTCAGAGTAGCTGCCATGGACCCCACTCATAAGTAAAGAAGAGCAGCCACAGTAACTCCTATGATGACAACTTCCTGTACTGCCACAAGCGCTCAGATGTCTACTCTGTACCAAGCACATACCAAATACACTGAATTCTTTCTATGGCAATTCCTTGAATTGGGTGTTATTCTCAGTGGGCTGAAACCTCAGTCCTCTTCCTGCTATGGCTTCTTGTAACAGTAGCTGTCTCACTCACAGCTTTTTTAGCCTGAGATGTTATACTTACCCAGATGAACCCTTTCTGACCATGGCTATTTAGAACCCAAACTAGAACTTGTTCCAGAGAATTCAATTTCATGGACTAATTGAAAAACAGATCAACTTAACACATTAAATTCTACAATGTTTCTCACTCAAATTTTCCATTACAATCATCACCTGGTGATGGTTTTAAACACAGGTGCCAGGCTTATACTGCAGACCCAATAAATCAGGCTAAGGGGAAGTGGGCTGGGTATAAGTATTTTGCAAAGCTCACCCTTTGGCTCTGACATGAAGCCAAGGTTGAAAATTGCAGCTTTAGAGTAATAGTTCTCAAAGTGTGGTCACAAAGCAGCAGCAGCAGCATCTCTTGAAAATGTGTTATAAATACTATTCTCAGATCCCAGTCAACAACTACAGAATCAGAAGCTCTGTTGAATGTGCCCAGAAATCTTTATTTGAATAATTCCCTGTATGGTTCTGATGGACACTACAATTTGACCACCATGGCTCAAGACCCCTGTTTCTCAAAACGTGTTCCATCACACTGCAACACTGGGATCATTTCCAAACTTACTACAGATCCTGCCCCAATCTGGAGTTAATGAATCAGAAACCAGCCAGGTCTAGTGCATATGCCTGTAATTCCAGTGATATAGGAGGCTGAGGCAGGAGGATGGCAAGTTTGAGGACAGCCTCAGCAACTTAGAAAGACCCTTTCTCAAAATTTTAAAAGGGTGGAGGAGTGACTAGGAATATACTTTAGTGATTAAAGCATCCCTGTGTTTAATCCCTAGTATGAACATAAATATTTTTTAAAAAGAATCAAAATTAACATTTTAAGAAGGTGTCCAGGTGACTTGTATGCACAAAAGTATCTGAGAAATACAGGGGGGGACGAACTTCCTGAATTTTGGTGGAAGAAGTCAAAGTGGGAAACAATGATACTCAACCAAGTTGAGTTGTGTTCTGTTAAAACAGAATTTATCAGGACCACCTGAATAGCTCATTCAATCTATTTGTACAGACATCCAGGGACTTCAGGAGGCAAAAATCACTGCCATCAATGAGAATATGTGTGTTCCTCAGTGTGGTCAGATAGAAAGATAGGATTGTAAAACAGAAATAGAAGCTGGTAGGAAAGCAGAGTGACATGGCAATCTGGAGATATAAAAAATCAGAGGAAAATAGGGATAAAAAGAGCTACACAGACAGTAGAGAGAGGCAGACACCTTCAGGGAGAGAGCAAATAAAAAGAAGCTGACCTGTAGAATTTCCCCTGAGTCTTCTCCATTCCCAGCTTGGGTACCAGGTCAGCTGTATTCTCACAACAAACAGTTTTTTTGAGATGGTTTAAAAGGGTCTCTACCCTGTAACTGAAACTGCCATTTACTGGTGATGAGTTTTGCTTCCTCAAGTGTTAAAGTATAACATCAGAGAAGCACGCCAAGGCAAGCATATTAAGCAGGCTTTATTTAAAGGTAATATACAGGTTTCTCCCTGGAGGGGGAAGGGGACCATGGCTGATGTTCTAGAGTTCCAAGAAGTGAGTGTGCTCTACATCTTTTATAGGTTAAGGTCTCTTTTGCTCTCCAGTTCTCTCCCCCCTACCTTCTTGATTACTTATCTCTCCTTCCTGCCTACTTGACTAGGCCCAGTTTTGCAGGTGAGATGCAAAAATTGAGAAATTGATGGGTAGGGGGAGAGCCAAAGGGATTCACCCAGTTAAGGGCCCAGGGGACATTAATTAGCTGATCCTTGCCTGTAATCCCTGACAAGTACAGGTAAATTTGGTAATCAATGGGTTCCCGAGATCCTTGACATTCCCTTCTCCCAGGGGCATTCTCCAACTTCCAGAGGCAGATGGCTTTCATTTTATCGATTTGATTGGATCCCCTATTTCTATACTAACTACCTGTCCCCAATTCTGGCTTCATAACTACAAGCAATTGTTTTGTGCTGTAACCATCCAAAGGTGCGCACCGTGGCTGGCGAAAAAGAAGGAATCTAGCTTCACAAGGTGGCCCCATGTCATAACCACATGTTTTCCCTCCAGAAATCCACTCCATGTACCCAAATCAAATAAATTCCAGGGAGAGAGATCAACAAAATTGGTGGCTACATGGTAGGAAAAGCTAAAGTGTCCCCCCTACACAGAAATTTGGGGAAAGGTTGTGGCAAATAGGTTCCCAGGTGCCCACAAACCTTCTCTCTCTTGGCAACACATCTGCTCTGTTTGCACCTCAAGCTTTGCCAAAATGTGACGAGGAGATTTTCGGGCCTGAGGGGAAAGGACACTTTAAGAAAAGAAAGTAATTTAAATAAGGTAAGTGATATACGATGTTATCCAATAAAAAGAATTTTCCAAAATTATAGAAAATAATGTACATAACAAGAAAGTGACTTTTCTTCCCTGTTTTAGTGAAAATAAAGATCCCTATGGATGATTTAATACATTATTTATACTGTTTAGTGGAGAATATCTATATTTATCAATTTTCAATCACTATAAGAAATCATCTGAGGTGATGAATTTATAAAGCTAAAAGGTTCATTTAACTCATGGTTCTGGAGGGTCCAGTTTAAGATTGGGTGGTGCTCTCACAGCTTTGGGTCTCTGGTGAGGGTGCCAGATGGCAATGATGCATGTCCAACAACACTGCTCACATCATGGGTCAGGAGGCAGAGAAAAACTGAGAAACTTTGGTCCCATAATCCCTGTTTTTTTTTTATTTTTTACAGGCTGCATTTTGATTCATTGTACACAAATGGGGTACATGATTTCATTTCTATGGTTGTGTACAATGTAGATTCACACCACTTGTGTAATCACACATGTACAAAGTATCATGATGTCTGTCTCATTCCACCATTTTTTATAATACCTCCCTCTCATTTCCCTCTAAAGTTAATCCATTCTTCTCTCACCCCCTGCCCCCCACCCACATTATATATCATCATGGCACCCCTACAGTGATGTAAGGACCTACCATTAGGCCTCACCTGCTAACAGTTCACAGTACCACCCATCAGCACCACACTGGGGACCAATTATTTAAAATATGGACTTCTGGGGGAATTCAACTTCCAAACTGTAGCAACACCCCTCAGCAAATGTGCAAGCTACAAAATAATATTAAGAGATTCACTTATAAACAACATATCAACATATTGAAAAGTCTTGGGCATTGGACCTATAATCCATGTATTCAGACAACTAAATATATTACCAAATTAAGAAGTCTACTGTATTCACTGGTGTTTCAACACAGAGTGTACTAAACTGATAGGAGAATGCCTGCACTCCCAAGAATGGCTAGTTGTCAGCCTGTCTGTTGCCTCAACCTACTCAACATATGGTTCAGACCCATAAACATGGCTGCACAATTCCCCAGGGGCAAACTAAAATCATTTCTTTTTCTCTCTCATCCTAAGAAATCATAACGGAATGTCAGCATGGGAGATGAATAACCTTGGGTAAGCTACAAATTACTTTTTAAATAAATCATCAGAACTTTAGTAAAAATAACAATGTTCTTTTCATTCATTCATTTAACAAATATTTGTGGAGAACATGAAAGGTACCAGACACCATGCTGAGGACTAAAGTGAGGCCAGTGAATAGGTTTTCTGTTTTCTTTTATCTGGAATCCAGACAATTATGCAAGAAAATAGAAAAAGGCAGATTATGTACTATCATATATATTTATATATAATGTGACCTCATTTCAGTAAAAATGCATAAACCAAAATATTCATACATTTGCACATGTAAAAGATACACAAACAGAAAAAATGTTCCCCCTCTAAATCAGTGGTGAGAAAACTCTTTTTGGTGAAGGGCTGGATAGTAAATATCATCAGCATTGTGAATCATACACTTCTAATTCAGCTACTTGATTCTGTGATCCTAGTATGAAGACAACTATGGAACATTTTGATATAAACAAGAGACGATTGTTGTGTTCCAGTAAAATTTCATTTACAAAATCAGATGGTAGGCCAGATTTGAACCTTAGATCATAATTTGCCAACTTCTGCTCTAAATTATTAAAAGTAGGTTCCTTTAAAAGAGTAAGACTTGAGACAGATCATTGATTTAAGAGAAATTTTTTTTTACCTCATAAACCTCGGTCTTGTTTGAATATTTTGTTCACTACCAATTCCTCAGTGCCCTGCACAATGCCTGGCTCATTATAGACAAGAAAAGAGACTTGTTCAATAAATCAGTAAGTGAAGTTTGACCATTCACATCACATTTATTTTCTAATTTTTTATTTGTTCTAATACATTGTATATGACAGAATGCATTTATACATTTTGACAGATCATACATTTATGGAGTGTAATCTTTCATTTTTCTACTTATACATATTGTAGGATCACATGGGTTATGCAGTATTATTCTTAAAGATAAAATTTAAACTTAAAATACAAGCATTAATTATAATAAATGTAATAATAGGTGAAATACAGGACATGCTGGGGGTGCATAAAAGGGACCCCAGGCCCCAGACCAAAAGTGTCAATGGTAGGTTCCCCAGGAACCAGAACCCGAGTTCACTAAGACCTTCCCTAGTGATATCAAAGAGAAGTTATGCCTTGCAGTGCAGAAGCAACACAGAACTAGACACCACTTATCTTGTACTCCTGCTAACAATCAGTTCAAGTGGAAGGCTCATAAATGTCTGGGTTTCAGTTCTGTGCCAGCGAGGTACATGCTGAGCTCTTCAAACTACCCTCCCTGAACCCAAGCTGGTCCATACCAGGACAAATGGCAGTGTAAGAGTCTGACTCCTCCACTGAGTATAATGGCATCCAGACTCATTCATGAAAGGAAAAATGAAAAGACACTCATGCTTCCTGCTGAAAAAGCTTTTGAGAACAGTGATAAATTATAGATTTGAGCTCTTCCCTAAAATTCTATCTGTGGACAGTTACTGGTCTGTACCAAACAAACCATCCATCTCTTGTTCAAGAGAGCAACCAACAAACAAAGAGGAGAGAAAACCCTGACTCTTTCCTGGAAGCCCACACCACACACAACTCCCCAAAACTGTCACTTATAAGGTCCCCTAAGGAGGGCATTTAAATCACACCTTTGTAATTTTTACCTTCCTTCAAAAGAAATCACAAATAAAGCCAAGATCTGTGGCCATTATTCGCCAAGCTCTCGTCGCAAATGATGCTGGCTCATCCTCCCAAGTCTGATTAAATGAGCTGGACCAGTAATCAAAGACAGGTAAGATTCATGGGGAGATCACACTGACCTAAGATAGGAAATGAGGGCTAGAACCTCATTGTCCAATGACGGGTAAGGATGTTGCTCTGCCGTGGACAACCTAAGACAGGCACGGTCTCTTTTATAAACAGACAGGGGGAAATGTGGTGGGCGAGACCCAGAACCCAGGGTTAGGCCACATGCATCCAAAGATGGTGACTGGCAGAGAGTCAAACAGCATGCTGAATGCACCTTGAGAAAAACAGGAAGTGTTTACCATTGGCTGTATGATAACTAGTTCAGCCACCTAGCACGTGGACAGATATATCTTACTTGTATGCTTGAGCTCATGATCACTTGACCTTTAATGGGATTGGATGGACATATCTGGTTACAATTTTATATGCATGAGACTGCTTTTATATTGAGGGCGTTATCTGAATAAAGGGGGAACCTGCTTCATGAACTTCTGAAGTGTACATGTCATTTGTCCCCCTGGTCAGCAGCAAGCGGCAAAGATCTGTCATTGAAGTAATATTTTAAAACCAAAATGAATAGGTTAATTGATTAAATAAAAATAGGACACATGAAAATAGAGGGGAGATCAGTGGAGTGGAGAAAAGAACTAGCCAGAGGGAAGGAGTAAGGGTGGGAATGAGCAAGGACTGGGAAAACTACATTCTATGCATGTGTGGTTATGTCAAAATGAACCCCAGCATTATGTACAACTAAAATGCACTAATGAAAAAATTTTAAAAATAGATGACAAAGTTTCCAGAGTAGCATAGCATCTTCTTTGTAGTAAACACAGCTAACCAGAACCTGCATTTTCATATACAAAAATTCTCTTTGACCCATAGTTAGTTCTCATTCTAGCTCAGGAAGGGGAAAAATTCTCACTTTCCTTCAGGAATTTTTGTGTGGATCTTTAGTTCCACTAGCTGATAGTAATTTGAATATAAATAAAAGTTAAGATATGATAGGGAGAAATGTGGCTAAGGATAGAGGGGTGTCCAGAAGTCTGTGGTCCCAAAACTAGATCCCTCTTTCAAAAGATTGGATTCACATGTTTCAGAGAGACTGTGTTCAAGCAGTATTGAAGCACTCCATGATTGGTGCTGTCATTAGCTTAAGCTTCATTTGAAGTTTATATGCCCCATTTCTAATCCCTAGTGAGTCCAATGAAAGGATGAACACCCTCCAGTGCTATGTAAATGGGTTCCTTACCAACTACAGAATGTCTCTGTCCATGATCTTGACTTTCCTTCCTGCTCTTTCTCAACAGTTCCCATGAAGTCTTAGGGGCTTCCAAGTCTTTGAAATTCTTGAGGTCCTTCTGCATTCAATGCCATATTTGTCTCTTGACATCATATCTATAGGACAACTTCTGGCAGCCAGGCTCCATTCTGAGCCCTCTAGTGGCAGATAAACTGATCCCTAGTTAGCCTTCTTAAGGACTTTTGGGAGCTTTTAGAGCTATACCTTGCAAGAAAGACTGAAATATCTGTGTCATGCCCTTACTTGTCCTCCTTGACCTTGAGGCTTGCCAGAGATGGAGACAGATGTGGCACAGGAGCAGGGAGGGAGGAAAGGAGGAAACAAGGATGGACATTACTCTCTTCTCCCTGGAGGCACCATTGAGAGGAAAGAAGAGGACATTCCTTGATTCAACTGGGTCTCTGTTCTAGGTCCTAAACTTTTCAAGTATTGCCTCTATGGGCAAAGGGTAATTAATGCAGAGTACCAGGAAGGGTTTCATTTATTCATGTCCCCAGTGATTTTTCCCACATAAGAAGGGGTTATTGTCATAGTGGTTGGTCCCACAATAGTGAATCATCTCCTTGAAGGTTGCTAAGGTTTAACACCCTTGCTTGCCTTGAAGACAGAAACCATGCCACTAACCTGACTTTCTCCCAATTGTTACCTAGGACCAAGAATACAATAAGAATGTTTGAAAGTTTAATGAATAAATCAATGAATATGTGAGTGAGATTTTCAATAAGTGAAACATTACTTTAATGTCCTTATGAAGGGTAGAGCTTGGAGAAAAATACACATACAAAGACAATACCATTTGGACACATAGATGACTGTTTGTAGCCAATAAGAAAGAACTAGTACAGATCCTTTCCTGTGGCCTTCAGAAGAAGAACCAACCCTGCCATCATGTTGATTTTGGATCTACAGCCTCCAGAATGGTGAGATAATCAAGTTCCATTGTTTAAGATACCCTGTAAGTGATACTGCATTATGACAGCACTAGAAAAGTAATAGATGCCCCCAACTTCTCTTTTGACCATGTCCACAGGAGTCATTGATGTACATTTATTATTATTTTTACTTTTTAATAGTTCATTTCGGTAATACATGACAATAGAATTCATTTTGACATAATTAGAAAAGTGTGCAATACAATTTTTCTAGTTCAATGCCCAGTACTTCTTAACTAAGAGGTAATGCAATAGATGAGGGCGGGACTAAGAATCAAACTCCCTGGAGCCCAAACCTGCCTCACCATTTGCTAGGTATAATTAAATTCCTTACTCCTTCTGTCCTCCATTTTAGCACTTCTAAGTGGAGACTACCAGAATAATAGCCCTCCAAATCCACAGGCTCTGCACCTTGACGGGTCAACCAACTCCAGATGAAAAATATTTGGAAAAAATAAATTGCATCTGTGTTGAACATATAGAGATTTTTTCTCATCATTATTCACTAAACTACACAGAATACCAACTGCTTACATAGCACATACATTGTACTAGGTATCATAAGTTACCTAGAAATTATATAAAGTATATGGGAGTATTGTACAGGTTATAAGAAAAAATGCCTTTCCATTTTATATAAAGGACTTGAGCATCTGCAGATTTTGGTAAGTAGGAGAGGATACAGATGCCAAGAGACAGATATACCTCAAAGTCTTCTTGTAAGAATTACATGAGATAATTCAGCATAGCATATGACACACAGAAAGAGTTCAGTCAATGTTAATTGTTGCTTTTGGTAGTAGTGACAGTCAATGGTGACGGAATTATTGTATAGGCATTGTGGTATGTATTAGAAGGAGAACGAGCAGATCCAGATTCAAACTCCAGTTCCATTTCTTACAAGCTTTGTGATTTTGGGCAATTCACTTTACCTCCCACACCTCAGATAATTGGAGATAATCTATAAATTGGAGTAATTATATACCTGTCATAGAGTGTCCATGTAGGTTCAAAGCAAAAAATTATTTAAAGTATTTAACAGTGTCCCTGGCTCAGAGTGAGGTCTTAATAAATAACCACATTTAAATATGGATGCACTGATTCCTCACCTCAGTCCTACTTAGTCTTTTCAACTACATCTTTTCTTGAAGCCTCAGAAAGACACACATTGCAAGGCAAAAAAAATTAACATGGTTTAGCAAAAGCAATTCTTTATGAATTAAACGTACTGTGGGCAATTCCATTCAAATACATTAGTGGCCCGTTCTAGAAAGTAGACTCAACACAAGAGGACACTTCATTTCTAAGCACACATTTACTACAGCCAAAATGAGCCACAGGATTCTCACAGGCACATTGAACAGCATTTCAAGGTCACTTCTTGGAATAGGAAATTGTCCCTCAGTAGTCACACAGTCACATGGCTGGTGTTTTCTTTCTTTTAACACAAAACCCCTTAAGTCTTCTAAGTGAGATTATTTTGCATTCAAAGAGTGTGCCAAAGGTAGAATCACTGACTTCTGAGTGCCTGGGGCTCAGGAAAGCACTGTCTCTCTTCCACATGATTCATAAAACACACCTGTTTCTTAAACATATACATAAAGGAATTAGAGACTTTATAAAGAATTTTTTTTTTAAATTCCACCTTCTAGACCTTTTGAAAAACTTGAAATCACAAATATCTCACAGATGATGGTGCACACCTGTGGGGTCCTTCCACATCAATAGAAAGGCTAGCCCTCAAGCAAGTCTGAGATGATGTATAATGAAGGAAAGTTTACTATTATTTTCATAAGAATAGTTACCCTTACATCTAAAATTTATGTTTCAAGTAGTAACTAAATATTCCTATGAGTTATCCATAAAAACAATGATTAGAAATATTCACTTCAAAATTTAGGAAGAAGGATTCTCTTTTTCCCTGATGGGAGAAGGAAATTAAGTTCAATGCCCACTTTACTTGATGTTATATACACAGCCTACCACTGCCACTCTGTTCTCCCCCCCGCCCCGCCAAGTTCCTCAGCACTTGATTATCACCCTAGGGACTCCTTGGCTTTTAAGCATTTGATTTACAAGGATTATTGGGGAGACACTCTAGCAGCAAAACATTTCCCTCAGGAACCCATACCTGAAGAGATAATAGGGAAAACAAAGAAGGTTATTTCTTAATGTCAATATGACAGGATGTAGGCATGGGAGTGGGAACAAGTCCTAGCAAGAAGTAAGCTCTCAGAGCTCCACAGCCAGCCAGAGGACTAGTGGTCTGGGAGAGGGCATGACATCTGGGACCTCTTTCTCTCTACCATGCTAATTAGCCTCCAAATTCCTTAACTCTTCATAGAAATTGAATAGCAGGAATTTCATCCTATGGAAGTTATCTAGTGAAATTCAAAAAGTTATCATAAAAGAAATGAACCTCCTCTTCCCTGTACCATTAATATGCTCACTAGTTGTTTAATATTCAAACTCCAAAAATACACTAGAGTGCAGAGGTAGGAGAGAATATTTTTCTTTTCATATTCCAGATATACCCATTTTGGGATCTCTTGAAGTTGCATATTCTTTCTTTCTGTCTTGACCAAGAGTTTTATATTTAATCAGATCTCCAACATGGCTAAATAGGAATGATGGCATTCATATTTAATAAAAGTGGAAAACTGGGGTAGACTGAAGAGTCTTCGAAAATCAACATTTCAGATTTCCAAGCCAATAGTTTCAATCATTTTTTATGTCAACAGTCTTTTCAGTTTTATTTTGTTATTGTTTCTATGATTTATTTTTTTAAAATGTGACCCAAGACAAACCTCAAATAAAATTTGTCCATCATTTGGAATTCCCATCCCCCTTTTCTTTCTTACTTACACAAATTGGATTTCTTACTCAGAGCCTATGCCCAAGAACCAGTCATGTCCACAGAACAACGTTCAGTCATCCACTTAGAAAATTGTTCCTGGCATATAAGATCACAGAAGATACAAAAGACACTGTCCCTGTTTTGGGAAAATTGACAGTTTAGCTGGATTCTGCATTCATAGACAGAGATTGCACTGAAAGTAAAATAGAGAGATACCCAAATCTTCCCAAGGGAACACAGCATTATTCCTAGAATAAAGAGAGAGATCCTGGGGTATGAGGTTCATGGATCCCCAAGATATCATAGAGAAATTGTCATGTTCTGGGGACTATTTTAAAGTTATGAAAGATGATGTGGCTCTTTTCTCATTGGGTTTACATATCTGGCATATAAACAGAGATTTTTTTTTTTTTTTGGTGGTGCTGGGGTTTGAACCCAGGTCCTTGTGCATGCTAGGGAAGCACTATACCAGTTGAGCTACATCCCCAGTTCCAACAACAACAGAGATTTAAAAAAAGATTAATTTTAAAAACAGGTAATGAGTGGAAAATGTTATGTTGAAAATATAGGGGTTGACATGATACATTTTAGGTTAGGTGATGGAGAAAATCCTCTCTAAAAAGGTGACATGAAGCTGTGACTCGGAAAATAATATGGAGGCAAGCCAGCCGAGGTTCAGGGGCAGAGATGTCCAAGCAGAAGTCACAGGAGGTGTAATGCTTCAAGGGGGAAAAGCACAGCCTATTCTTGACCAGCAAGATGGTTCATGGAGCTGATGTTGGAGGAGTGTAAAAGGTTAAAGAAGGAGTGTTGACACCCCTTGCAGATACTTGGACAGAGGGCAAGGTAAGGGGTCTAAATTTTCTTTTAAATGTCAACTGATTTTATCAGATGGTGACTGACAGCAACACTGTTTGCTTTTGCAGAAATGGTTGCAGGAAGGAAAGAGCTTGGTCATCTCTCCAATGGCCCATGGCAGTGCTCTGGTGATTTTTGTTTACAGTCACACTTCTGATGGCACTCTGATTCTCCTGTGTCCCTCTGCCTCTATTTGATTGAGGCTTTGATTCAAAGCCTCTTTTGAGCTTTGAATCAAAAGCAAATAAAAAAAGAAAACTCAAATTATTAAACTTCCTTGAATTTCACCAATCACCTGTTTCTTGAATGTGGTCCATGACAAAGGGATTTGTAAAGTTTTTGGTCCTTTGAACAATTCTCTCAAAATATTCTGCCATTTCTCCAGAAGCCTCCCTTCATCCCCTTATGCACCTTAGCACCACTGGTCCTTCTGGAAAACACCAAACTCACAAAAATGCCATATTCTCTGCATAAATTCCAAAACATCTGAAACATCACTCCATTTCATGATTCTCAGCCAGACTGAGGGCTACATGGAGAATTTTGCCTCTTACTTCTCCCATCCCCCATCCAAGATTTAATAATTACTCCTAGTGTCCCATTTTTTGGCCATTTATTGATGGCATTTCACTGACTAATCTTAGCCTTAGTGACATTAGAATGAGGTATTTCAACTTTCATATTCAGTCAATACTTCAAAGAAACAAAAGCCAAAAACCAAAATGCTTCTTACCACCAGGTCATTGAGTAAGACATAGTCTGCCCTGAAGAGCTATGAGGAAAAACAAGAACTGCAAAAATATGTAGTAAAACCCAGGCAACAGTTGCTCTCAATGAAGGGAATAACAGTCTTCATTCAAAATAATTTTTAAGAATTTTGCTTATCTTAGTATACAGATGTGCTTGCAAAGCACAACCTATAAACACCTCAATAAGTGCCTGTCTTTAATTATAACACTTTTTCATACTAGAAAGAATATGCATGCTTATTATGGAAGAATTTTAAAATATTTCAGAAACATAAGAATGAAATCAAAACACCCAGTTTCCAATACCCTAAAATAAAAACTGGGAACATCTTGAAAGATAACTTAATAGAAGATAGAGATAGATGATAGATAGATAGATAGATAGATAGATAGATAGACAGACAGTCAGTCAGTCATGCATATATGAGGTTAATTTGTTAACAAAAATGGGAGCACACTTCTTATGGTACCTTGTAACCTTTGTAGATATTTTTTGTGCCAATAAATATTTTGTTACCAAATGTACTAATATTAGATTTGCTATTTCTGTGTGGACAACATCTGTTGTTCTGTGCTCATTTTCTCCACTTCTCATGACACCCCTACTCTTGGACCCTAGATGGGCACTTTCCAAAATATACTTTTCTCTTACTTTTTCCAAATCCCTAAGGACAATGCAGAGTCCCCATGAACTCCTGCATCCTCCATCAGCCTCACCTCTATCTAACTGTGCATCATTGAGCAAAATTCTTTCCTTCACTGGGTCTCAGGTTCTATTCTAGAGCTGTATGTAAATGAAATTAAGAGCACTTACATCATTGTTTCTTCCTAATACTGTAGATAAATGAGACTAGGAGTGAATCATCCAATCACAAAAGACAGTTGTTCTGTTTCATCCAGTCCAATAAGCATGCAAACTTATCAATTGACAGATACACATTAATTAAAGAATTCTGGACTAAAACAGTATAAGCTGAACTGCTGAAAATGATTCAGATGATCTCCAGATGTAAAAAAAAAAAAAAAGAGAAAGAAAGAAAGAAAGAGGAAGAGTAGGGAAGGAAGGTCTGGAGTCCACTCCTGTTACTGCTGATGACAAGCAGTCAGTCAAGATATCCCTACCTCACAACTTCAGGACTAAGTGAACCATGATGAAGGACAGCAAGAACAGGCAAAACAGCAGAGCTGTCATTGAAATTCCTGAAGACTCACCAGTTTCAGATCTTGACAAATGACCTCACTATGATTTCACTCAGAGTAGAATAAAAGATGCTTCAAGTGTTAAACTGAAACAATTTAAAAGTGTCCTTTGCTGTCTGCTTGGCATTTTCTTCTGAGACCAGAAGAGTTCAGGGAAGCAATGGGACAGGACTTCCTGACATAAGAGAATATTCCCAGATTTTTACAAAATAGCTAAAAGGGGAGAAGAGGACAACCAAAATGAAAGAATAATAAGGGGCCAGTTAAATAAATGGTTACCTTTATACAATGGGCTACTAAGCAACCTTCAAATAATGATTTTGCTGTATGATTATAAATTTCATCACTTGTTCAGAATCCAAGTTGAATGAGGAAATAATAAACAATAAATAAGAATGTATAGTGTTATTGCATTTTTAAAGAAAAATTCTTATGTATATGTATCTGCTTGGCAAGATTAAAGTCTCAATAATGGAATATTAAGAACTGTTATAACATACATTAACAAATTTTTATTTATGTGTCAAATAAGTAATTACAATTTTTTTAAACAAACAAGCTGTTCTTTAATTGATTCTTTTTTTTATTGTAGACAAACGGGATACAAGTTGTTTCTCTGTTTGTACATGGCATAAAGGCATACCATTTGTGTAATCATAAATTTACATAGGGTGATGTTATATGATTCATTCTGTTATTTTTTCCTACCCCCACAACTCCCACCCCTCTTTTCCCTCTGTACAGTCCTTCCTTCCTCCATTCTTGCCCCCCTCCCTAACCCTAACTCTAACCATAACACTAATACCTCACACCCCCCATTATGTGTCATCCTCCACTTATTAGCGATACCATTTGTCCTTTGGTTTTTTGAGATTGGCTTATCTCACTTAGCATGATATTGTCCAATTTCATCCATTTCCTGCAAATGCCATAATTTTATCATTCTTTATGGCTAAGTAATATTCCATTGTATATATATATATACACAACAGTTTCTTTATCCATTCATCAATTGAAGGACATCTAGGTTGTTTCCACAATCTGGCTGTTGTGAACTGAGCAGCTATGAACATTGATGTGACAGTATCTCTGTAATATGCTGATTTTAAGTCCTTTGGGTATAGGCCAAGGAGTGGGACAGCTGGGTCAAATGGTGGTTCCATTCCAAGGTTTCTATGGAGTCTCCACACTGCTTTCCAGAGTGGCTGAATTAATTTGCAGCCCCACCAGCAATGTATGAGTGTAGCTTTCTCCCCAAATCCTCGACAACACCTATTGTTTCTTGTGTTCTTGATAATCACCATTCTAATTGGGGTGAGATGAAACCTTAGGGTAGTTTTGATTTGCATTTCTCTTATTACTAGAGATGTTGAACATTTTTCCGTATGCTTGTTAATTGCTTGTAGATCTTCCTCTGTGAAGTGTCTATTCATTTCCTTAGCCCATTTTTCAATTGCATTATTTGCATTCTTGGTGTAGAGTTTTTTGAGTTCTTTATAGATTCTGGAGATTAGTGCTCTATCTGAAGTATGACTGGCAAAGATTTTCTGCCACTCTGTAGGCTCTTTTTTGCATTGATGATAGTTTCCTTTGCTGAGAGAAAGCTTTTTAGCTTGAATCTATTCCAGTTATTGATTCTTGCTTTTATTTCTTGTGCTATGGGAGTCCTGTTGAGAAAGTCTGGTCCTAAGCTGACATGTTGAAGCTCTGGACCTACTTTTTCTTCTATAAGATGCAAGGTCTCTGGTCTGATTCCGAGGTCCTTAATCCATTTTGACTTTAGTTTCGTGCATGGTGAGACATATGGGTTTAGTTTCATTCTGTTGCATATGGATTTCTAATTCTCCCAGCACCATTTGTTGAAGAGGCTATCTTTTCTCCATTGCATATTTTTCGCCCCTTTTTCTAGTATGAGAAAATTGTATTTATATGGGTTTGTGTCTGTGTCCTCTATTCTGTACCATTGATCCACCTTTCTATTTTGGTACCAATACCATGCCGTTTTTGTTACTATTGCTTTATAGTAGAGTTGAAGATCTGGTATTGTGATACCCCTGCTTCACTCTTTCTGACAAGGATGCCTTTAGCTATTCTGGGTTTTTTATTCTTCCAGATGAATTTCATAATTGCTTGCACTATTTCTGTAAAGTACATCATTGAGATTTTAATTGGAATTGCATTGAATCTGTATAGCACTTTTGGTAGTATGGCCATTTTGACAATATTAATTCTTCCTATCCAAGAACATGGGAGATCTTTCCATCTTCTAAGGTTTTCTTTAATTTCTCTCTTTAGTGTTCTGTAGTTCTCATTGTAGAGGACTTTCACCTCTTTTGTGAGATTGATTCCCAAGTATTTTATTTCTTTTTATGCTATTATGAATGGGGTAGTTTTCCTAATTTCTCTTTCTGAAGATTCATCACTTATGTATAAAAATGCATTAGATTTATGTGCATTGATCATATGTCCTGCTACTTTACTGAATTCACTTATGAGATCTAAATGTTTTCTGGTGGAATTTCCTGGTTCCTCTAAGTATATAATCATATCATCAGCAAATAGGGATAGTTTGAGTTCTGCTTTTCCTATTCGTATCCCTTTAATTTCTTTGGTCTGTCTAATTGCTCTGGCTAGAGTCTCAAAGATGATATTGAAAAGAAGTGAAAGAGGGCATCACTGCCTTGTTCCAGTTTTTAGGGAGAATTCTTTCAGTTTTTCACCATTTAGAATGTTATTAGCCATGGGCTTAGCATAGATGACCTTTACAATATTAAGGAATGTTCCCACTATCCCTATTTTTCTAGGGTTTTGAGCATGAAGAGGTGCTGTATTTTATCAAATCCTTTTTCTGCATCTATCAAAATAATCATGTGATTCTTGACTTTAAGTCTATTGATATGGTGAATTACATTTATTGATTTCCTGATGTTGAAACATCCTTACATCCCTGGGATGAAACCCACTTGATCATGGTGCACTATCTTTTTAATATGTTTTTGTATGCGATTTGCTAAAATTTTGTTGAGAATTTTTGTGTCGATGTAAATTAAGGATATTCGTCTGAAAATTTCTTTCCTCGATGTGTTTCTGTCTGGTTTAGGTATCAGAGTAATATGGGCTTCATAGAATGAGTTTGGGAGGGTTCCCTCCTCTTCTATTTTATGGAATACTTTGAGAGGTATTGGAATGAGCTCTTCTTTGAAGGTTTTGTAGAACTCGGCTGAGAACCCATCTGGTCCTGGACTTTTCTTTGTTGGTAGGCTTTTGATGACTTCTTCTATTTCATTACTTGAAATTGGTCTATTTAGATTGTGTATGTACTCCTCATTCAATTTAGGCCATTCACATGTCTCTAGAAACCTGCTGATGTCTTTGAAATTTTCTGTTTTGTTGAAGAATAGATTTTCAAAATAGCTTCTACTCATGTTTTGTATTTCAATCGTGTCTGTTGTGATATTTCCTTGTTCATTCTGAATTTTAGTGATTTGGGTTTTTTCTCATCTTTGTTAGTGTGGTTAAAGGTTTATCAATTTTCTTTATTTTTTTGAAGAACCAACTATTTATTTTGTCATTTTTTGTATTGTTTCTTTTGTTTCAATTTCATTGATTTCAGCTGTGAGTTTAACTATTTCCTGTCTTCTACTACTTTTGGTGTTGATCTGTTCTTCTTTTTCTTGGGCTTTGAGCTGTAGTGTTAGATCGTTTATTTGTGGAGTTTTACTTCTTTTATTAAATGCGCTCCATGAAATAAATTTTCCTCTAAGTACTGCTTTCATAGTGTCCCAGAGATTTTGATATGATGTTTCTTTGTTCTCATTTTCCTCTAAGAATTTTTTTAATTTCCTTCCTAATATCTTCTGTTATCCATTCATCATATAATAGCATATTTTTTAATCTCCATGTGTTGGAGTAATTTCTGTTTTCTACTCTTTCATTTATTTCTAACTTCAATCCATTATGATCTGATAGAATACAAGGTAGTGTCTCTATCTTCTTGTGTTTGTTAACATTAGCTTTGTGGCATAATATATGGTCTATTTAAGAAAAGGATCCATGTGCTGCTGAGAAGAAAGTATATTCGCTCTACGTTGGATGGTATATTCTATAAAAGTGTGTTGCCTAATTATTGATTGTGTTATTGAGATCTGTGGTTTCTTTGTTCAATTTTTGTTTGGAAGATCTGTCCCGTGGTGAGAAAGGTGTGTTAAAATCACCTAGTATTATTGTTATGGTGTATTTGGTTTCTGAAATTGAGAATGATTTGTTTGACATACATGGATGAGCCACTGTTTAGGGCATAGATGTTTATGATTGCTATGTCTTGCTGATTTATGGTTCCCTTAAGCAGTATGAAATATCCTTCTTTATCCCTTCTGACTAACTTTTGCTTGAAGTCCACATTATCTGAAATGAGATGGATACTCCCACTTTTTTGGTGAGTCCATGTGCATGGTATGTTTTTCCCCATCCTTTCACCTTTAGTCTATGGGTATCTCTTTCTATGAGGTGAGTCTCTTGCAGGTAACATATTGCTGGATCTTTCTTTTTAATCCAATCTGCCAGTCTATGTCTTTTGAGTGATGAATTCAGGCCATTAACATTCAGGGTTATTATTGATATATGATTTGTATTCCCGGTCATTTGGTTTATTTCTTAAATTTTATTTATTTATTTATTTATTTATTTGACACAACTTGGTTCCTCCTTTATTTGACAGTTCCTTTAGGATATTTCCTCCCTTTGCTGATTTGCTTCTTTGTTTTTTATCTCTTCATCATGGAATATTTTGCTGAGAATGTTCTGTAATGCTGGCTTTCTTTTTGAAAATTCTTTTAGCTTTTGCTTATCATGGAATGGTTTTATTTCATCGTCAAATTTGAAGGTCGGTTTTGCTTAGTATAAGATTCTTTGTGGGCCTCCATTTTCTTTCAGAGCTTGAAAAATGTTGTTCCAGGCCCTTCTAGCTTTTAGGGTCTGGATTGAAAAATCTGCTGATATCCGTATTGGTTTCCCCCTGAATGTAATTTGGTTCTTTTCTTTCACAGCCTTTAAAATTCTGTTTTTATTTTGTATGTTAGGTATTTTCATTATAATGTTCCTTGGTATGGGTCTGCTGCAATTTTGTGTATTTGGAGTCCTATAAGCCTTTTGAACTTGATTTTCCATTTCATTCTTCAGATTTGGGAAATTTTCTGATATTATTTCATTGAATAGATTGTTCATTCCTTTGGTTTGTTTCTCTAAGCCTTCCTCAATCCCAATAATTCTCAAATTTGGCCTTTTCATGATATCCCATAGTTCTTGGAGATTCTGTTCATGATTTCTCACCATCTTCTCTGTTTATTCAACTTTGTTTTCAAGGTTAAATATTGTGTATTCAATATCTGAGGTTCTGTCTTCCAGGTGTTTTCTCCTATTGGTTATGCTTTCTGTGGAGTTATTAATTTGGTTTATTGTTTCCTTCATTTCATGGATTTCTGAATATCTCTAACTCTTTATTGAAATAATCTTTTGCTTCCTGTATTTTCTCTTTTAACTGTCAATTGGTGTGATCATACAATGCCTGCATTTGCTCTTTCATCTCATCATTCAATGCCTGCATTTGCTGTTTCATCTCATCGTTTGCTTCCATGATCTTTTTAATTATGTACATTCTGAACTCCCTTTCTGTCATTTCCTCTGCCATGCTGTCTTTGGATTTTATTGAGGTAATATCTAGATTTGTTTGGGGCATTTTCTTCCCTTGTTTTCTCATATTGTTGCAGAATCAGTGCATCATTAAGATATGGCAGATTTCCACTATTGACTTATAATGTCTCTGATGATTGCTAGTATATCCCCTCTTATCCTTACATTAATCCAGTTCACAAAAAAGCTAGGGCTCTCATAAATGCAATAACTCTTAGAAACTGGATTTAGTTTTGTGTAATATACCACTCAAATAATAGTCACCTACACACAAAATGGTGATTTTTTTAATGTTACAAGGAGTCCAGAAGAGATTCAAAATCAGCACCAAAACTTAAAGATACAATAGTCAAGAGAAGTGTCTGCAATTTTCTTGACCTTTTCCTTATCCTCTGTTGGAAATCATTTTCTATGCTTCCAGTCATCATGTCATGCAGGAGGTAGAAAAAAGAAAAAAAGTGTATGCAAGTTTAAAACCTACTATTTTTTTAAAAGTCTTTCTAGTATCCTGCATTACAGTTACTCCTTTATCTCATTGGCCAGAATTATATTACATGATCTTGCCTACTTTTAAGAAAACCTAAAAAATAAAAGTTTAACTGGGTGTTTTATTTCTCACAATCAAATTACACTGTACAACTAAAATTCTATAATGGGTAGGCATAGTAGCACAGATCCCTCTGCCATAGGTGGTCAATAATGAGTACTAGATAGTTAACCCAGGACGTTTACTTTAAATCTTATGAATAGCATCCCTGATAAATAATCTTACATTTTTCTCACATTGTCTAGTATAAACAAATAGAAAGTGCAAACAAAGCTCTTGATTCCCTTTATGTTACAAAGAATCTCTCACTGCACAGGTGATTAAAGTCCCCTTGTCCTCTGCACATCTCAGTTTAATGATACAACAAAGAAAAGAGAAAAAAAAAAACCTTGGTCTTGTCCTTTCCCTTTGGAGTCCTCCTTTGATCCACCTCCTTGTTGCAATGTTCCTTAATTAACAATTGTGATGAAAGGTGATGCAGAAACACCAGTGTCACAAAAAAATCTCCAAATATTTTCTTTACAGCACAAAGCAAATTTCATCCCTGCATTTCTCACCAAGCCATTGAAAAGAATATTTAAAAATAATTTCAATTTCATTCATTCCATCTGACAAGTTAGTTTTGAGATGATTCTTTAAATATTTAATAATTGCTTGAGACATTTCCCTTTATTATTATTCTATGATCAGAATTCCCTGGCCCTTTTATCAATCCCAGGGCCTGGAACAAACACAGCAGTTAGTTCCCAGACAAATGTTAAGTCAAGTGATCTCTATTCCAATTTCCTGAAGATCAAATGAAGCACTGGGTTAAAGAGGGTATCCTCATTCCTCCCCTCCTCCTTTATCAGTCATTCTTATTTTGCTGCCCATTTTCCCCTCTCTTACACCCACCCACACCCTTCCAATCAAATTAAACCAGGTTTCTCTTAATTATCATCAAGGAGACAAACGGTATAGCTTTTGAGGACCCAGTCACAATTTCGCAGTCCATTTGCATAAGAACTGTGAAGGCCACTAATGCACTATTTGCTTTTCAGCAAGCATCTTAGCAGTCACCAAAGAAATGTGTTTTGGTGTGCCCCCCAGGGCATGGAAGCTATTTATAAGAGCTTGTATTAAAGTGCCTACACAAAACATTAGGATATTCATTGCCATCTGCTAACTGATCCTGGCTCAGAGAAATGTGGATTGGACCAAAAGAACTTTCAAAGGTGATAAAGGTGAAAGTAGATGTCACTCTTCTTCTGTTTCAACCCTGTTGCCCCCTACACCACCACCAAGCTAGTCCAATTTGCCAGGCATTTGTAGGATCCACCCTTCATCAAACCTCTTCTGGACCACCTGGTAGTATAAAATCACTTGCTTTAACCCATGGTTAAAGTCACAGCCATTTCTGCTTCCTACCTACAAGCCATGAATCGAAACAAAAAAATTATGTCTGACTTTCTTCCCTGTCACACAGCATCTCCAGCTCAGGAAACAGCTATCCCTGTTCTGCACCAGTGAAATGTGCAATAGATGGAAACTGAGGTCAGTGATCACCTTTGTCTCACAATGTGTTCCCAATTTCACCATATGCCAATGCTTCCTGCACCACTATAAACCCTTGTTATTTCCAAGTTAGCATGAAGTATCGCGTTCCCTCTGCCCGCAGAGAGAGACACAACAAACGTCTGAAGCTTTGGAAGTATATTGCGTACAGTCTTCCTTTCTTTCCTTCTTATCTATCCCTTTCTCTCGCTCTCTTTCCCTCTCCTGCACTTCACTCTTCTCCCGCTCGGCTCTCGCCTGCTCCGGCCGCTTCGTTTCTCCCGCTCGGCTCACACCTCTATTCCCAGCTTCTACTCCTACTCTCAGTTTCTTCTCTCTTTTCTTTCTCTTGCTCTCTTTCCCTCCGCTTAACTCTCGCCTGCTCCAGTCGTTCCGCTTCTCCGCTTCTACCCCTACTCTCAGCCTCTTCTCTCAGCTTCTGCTCTCAGCTTCTTCTCTCATCTTCTGCCCTCAGCTTCTGCTCTCAGCTTCTGCCCTCAGCTTCTGCTCTCAGCTTCTGCCCCTACTCCCAGCTTCTTTCGCTATTCCTCCACCCATCAAGCTTATATACACTTCAACCAATCAGGGGAGAGTACACGAGGTAAATGCGCGGACAGCTGCAGGTATAGAATAGGTACACGAGGGGGGCATGCTCTAATCACATCGTTAACTAGCCAATCATTGGAATTCGCTGGTTGTTTACTGTATAGCTGGCCACTTTTGGCTCAGTGACAGGCGCCATCTTGACCGTGCTCAAGGCTGGGGGTCCCGGAAACCCCGACATATCCCCCTACTTTATTATTAAACTAAGGCTCGGGACCGTGTCTGTCTTAGGCTGAGTGGTCGGCATATGTCCTTACCCGTCATTAGAGCCTGCAGAGCATGCTGCAGCTCCTGTCTTAGGTTTGTACACAGCCACCTCCTTCATTACCCGTCTTTGACTACCGGTCCAGCATCAAGAGCCATACTAATGGGGGGCTGTCGGCCTTTAGGGCGGTCATGGCCTGATGAAAGATAATTTGATCTCTCTATTGGCTAGCTTGTAGATGCATGCCAAAACGAATGAAGAGAAGGAGGCCAAGGAAGAGGAGTACCACCATAGCTCCTAAGCCTGCCTGCTGTTTGACAAATCTATAAACAGAAGAAAAGCCATGTAGCCATATTAAATACAGAAACAATATACATCCTAGTAGAGTTACAATACGGGCAACACAAACAGCTCTCAGGGAATAAACGCATCCCAGTCCCAAAAGTTCTTGCAAGGTATCCACTTGTTCTTATAGTAAGTCCACTCTCTAATAGAGTCTCTATGGTCTGTAAGGCTGCAGCTGTATTTTCAGCCAAATGATCGTTGTTATGGTTGTGTCAATGCTGCTACTGCAAGGACTGTGATGGCAATGATCACGGCTGTTGCACTGTCAAAGCCTCTCCTATTTCTTGATAATAGCACTGGCAATTCTATATCTGCAACAGAAACTAGGACTGGTAGGAAGATAGAAATGTGCAAATTGCACGGGTGGCAAAAGAACCATTCCAGCATTGTGAGAGATAGCACACGGTTAGTGAACAGTTAAGAGGTGTAACAGATTTTACTATAGTTATCTCTTGTATTTTGTTAGGGCATTATCTCCTTGCTGCCGATTTTGTGCATCTATTGAAGCGTATTGGCCTTCTCATCTCAACATTTCTATCGGGAAACCTTGCCACTATGTTTCTGCAAGCAGTTTCAACAGCTATTTCTTGCCACTGAGCTCTCCAATTAGACATTGTCCTCCAGATAACGCTGCTCTGCATAGCTGTCTCCAATAGTCTTAACTGCCTCTTTAAAGTTTTTCTAATGGTTGATGGTATCTCCATTTGCTCCTCAAATACAGGCAGGTTCTACAAATTTTGAAGCTCTTTTTATTAGGCTTAGGTTTCTCCTACCTTTTTCCCTTGTTCTTAAGTTTTCACTACCACTTGGTTATTCCTTTTGGGGGTTCTTTGTGTTAGACTTAGTTCCCTTTTTTCCCTTGTTCTTAGATTTTTTGAGCAATTATTTTCTAGGTCACCACCACTCAATTTTTCCTCACTTTATTCTCTTTAAGAGTTCTTTTCTGTTGCTATTAGATCCTGTTCATGAAGATCTCCCTTGTGGCACACTGAGCACCTTTTCTTCTATAAACCCTGGGCTTATTTCTACTAGGATTTGAACATATGATCATACAGTGGTTTCCTTATTTTCTAGTCCTTCCCCAGTGTTTCTACTGTAGGGTATTCAAAAAGCCCTCATCCAAAAACCAAGGGGAAACCCTTTTCACAGTATCGAGAAATACTTTAGCTGTTTTTTCCTTTAATGGCGTCTCATGGTTTTTTAATAGCTCCCTGAGGGGTTGCTGCATTCTGAATTTAGACATTTCAGACCCCATTGTTACTAATTTGAATAGCTTTAGTTATGGCAGTTACAATAACAAACAGTGGCCTAGCTGCCAGGAGCAATGAGATCACTGAAAGGAAAACTATCTGTCAAGTGTGCCTTAGAATTTTTATAGCGGCTTTTCACATACTACCTATACCCTAATTGGACCGCTTCAAGCGTGTTTCTACTTTCACTTTAATTGGACCACGTTCCACGCGTCAGGACCGCTGATGGCGTATCCCGATACCTTTTAACTGGACCGCATTCCGCGTGTCCCCAGGACCACTGATGGCGTATCCTGATACCCTTTAACCCGCGTTCCACGCGTCAGGACAGCTGATGGCGTATCCCAATACCTTTTAACTGGACCGCATTCCGCGTGTACCCAGGACCGCTGATGGCATATCCTGATACCCTTTAACCCGCGTTCTATGTGTGAGGACCGCTGATGGCGTATCCCGATACCTTTTAACTTTTTTATAACCGGTTTAACTTGTTAAAATTTTTTTAAGATATCTTATTTTTCATCTTCCCGGGTTTCGGCACCAGTTATCGCGTTCCCTCTGCCCGCAGAGAGAGACACGACAAACGTCTGAAGCTTTGGAAGTATATTGCGTACAGTCTTCCTTTCTTTCCTTCTTATCTATCCCTTTCTCTCGCTCTCTTTCCCTCTCCTGCACTTCACTCTTCTCCCGCTCGGCTCTCGCCTGCTCCGGCCGCTTCGTTTCTCCCGCTCGGCTCACGCCCGCTTGCACGCCTCTACTCCCAGCTTCTACTCCTACTCTCAGTTTCTTCTCTCTTTTCTTTCTCTTGCTCTCTTTCCCTCCACTTAACTCTCGCCTGCTCCGGTCATTCCGCTTCTCCGCTTCTACCCCACTCTCAGCCTCTTCTCTCAGCTTCTGCTCTCAGCTTCTGCTCTCAGCTTCTGCTCTTAGCTTCTGTCCTCAGCTTCTGCCCTCAGCTTCTGCTCTCAGCTTCTGCCCTCAGCTTCTGCTCCCAGCTTCTGCTCCTACTCCCAGCTTCTTCTGCTATTCCTCCACCCATCAAGCTTATATACACCTCAACCAATCAGGGGAGAGCACACGAGGTAAACGCGCAGACAGCTGCAGGTATAGAATAGGTAAACGAGGGGGGCATGCTCTAATCACATTGTTAACTAGCCAATCATTGGAATTCACTGGTTGTTTACTGTATAGCTGGCCGCTTTTGTCTCAGTGCCAGGCGCCATCTTGACCGTGCTCAAGACTGGGGGTCCCGGAAACCCCGACAATGAAGAAGTAATGTAAAGCAAGTTCACTTCCACCCATCCTCTAATTATTAAATCCAAACTATGTTCCAGGGACCAAGTACAAGAGAGAATTCCCTCTCTGGAGGAACTTACCAGGGTTGCTGGAATGAAAAAAATGGATATATAGGAGTACAAAGAAAAGGGACAGAGAACATGTAGGCTGTTTCCTGGGTAGATGACAAAAGATAAATTGTGTCTCAGGATATATAGGATTGAGGCAGAAATAAGGAGTCAGGTAAAGGGAATCACAGCAGCCAAGGTGAAGGGCAAGAAACATAGGGGGAGGGGGAAACAGGTCCTTATGTACAACAGGATTGAACATATCAGGTGAGGCGTGAAATGAAATGCAGCGAGAGACAAGCTAGGGCTCCTCATGGAAGCTCTCATGCTCTGTGTCAAGGAATATAGACTTTATTCCACACAGGGGAGCAATTGGAGGGGCTTTGGCAGGGGAGATATGTGATGAGATTTATGCTTCATGTAGGTCACTGTGATACCTGAGCAAAGGATGAATTTAAGAGGAAAGAGAAAGAAGCAAGTGGTGGCAGGAGGCTGTGACAATTGAGCAGAAGGGAGGTTATGAGGGCAATTTTCATGCAAAGGAAGGGGGTGGGTTCAAGGAAATATGTGGGAGGAATCACCAGCAGGATTGAGTGATTGATTATTTGGCTCCCTGGAATGTGAAAGAGGTAGAAGATTAAGATGGTGATACTGACTCCAGTAATGAGATGCAAATATGAAGGAAGGAAATGGTGTGAGAAGAGAACCACATGTGCTTCCTGCACACTGAACACCAGACACTGCTCATTGTTATGTCCAGAGATAACTGAATACTGGAATGTGGACTAAGGGACAAGTTTAGGGCAGGAGACAGGAGGGTGAGTTATTAGCCCACAAAGATTGTTAAAGCCTTGAGACAATATGGGGGTCACTTGAGCAAAATGGGTAGCACAAGAAAACTAGTGGAGCCAGACACAGTGGCCCACACCTGTAATCCCAATGGCTTGGGAGGCTGAGGCAGGATGATTGAAAGTTCAAAGCCAGTCTCAGCAAATTTGAGGCCCTAAGCAACCCAGTGAGACCCTGTCTCTAAATAAAATACAAAATAGGGCTGAGGATGTGGTTAGTAGTTGAGTGACCCTCAGTTCAATCCCCAGTACCTTCCCCCACACACACAGAAAAAGAGAAAGGCAGTGGAAAAAGTGAGGGAGTGCTGGGAATCACCAATGTTAAAGGAAGTAAATGGAAAAGTAGAGGAGAGGAACAGACAGAACTAGGGAAAGGGAGAGCCAGAAAAAAGAGAGTGATAAATGCCAGAGAAGTTGAGAAATTCAGGAAGAAGAGACCTGTGGGAAAGAAAAGCAAATTGAGCAGAGATATTATCTATGTTTCTCCCCAGTAACCAAATGAGAAAAACACTGTAAGTGATAAATGCACAAAGGATAGAATGGGAGACACTAGGAGACTGGAAGTGTTCACAGTGGGGTGTTGTTTTGTTTTGTTTTTTGCTTTTGCTTTCTGAAATTGTCAAAGAGATGGACAAGTGTCTGACTTAGCAGATAAGAGGAAACTAAAACCTACATTTCCAAGGACTTGGGGTGGGGGTTGAAGAACTCAGGAAAGTATTCTATTTATATAAAAATGTTCAGGATCTGGAGAGCAAGTAACTTTGAAGCACCAAGTATGATTAGTCTAAAACTAAAAAGATAGTTTGACAGGTTGTGCAAAGATGTTTGGAGGCAATGGATGCCCCCAGCTGATGACTGTCCTTCCCCACCCCAGATAAGGATTGAATCCTAAACCTTTAGAGAAGTTGAACAATAGAGTTTCAGATCTAGAGAAAATGAACTTGGTCAAAAGTAGGAGTAAGTAATCTCAATAAAAAGAGGATAAATCAGGAGAAGTTGGGTACTGAGCAGTGAGACTCCCATCTTCCCTTCATTCCTGGTTTCTAAAATGCTAGAAGCCCTCCTTATTTCCATCCCCACACACAGACACCCATCTCAAGTAGCAAGTGGAAGATGATTCCTCTCTGGAGAAACTGACCTGCCCAAAAGGAAAGAAATATACAGGCTGAAAATTAAAGATGCACCAAGAAAATGCCAAGTTGCACCTTATCAGGCTCCATTGAAACTACCATCCATGAGCACTGCCATTACTTCCAAACACTTTTCCATAGCTGGAATGTGCAGTGATGATCAGCACATGTTCAAGGGCAGCACCTACCATGGACAAGAGAGTCTAAACAAATACTGCTTTTAAAGGAAGATTTTAGAAATAACAGAGTCAATGCAGAAATGCACCTAACAGACACAGTGAATAGACTCAAAAGATATTGGAAGGTACTGCACCCAAGAGCAAGAACAATGTGTATTTCAAAAGATGAAAAAAATAACAAAAAAGGAAATGGTAACTGAAAGTTGTATGCATGATCTCAGAAACTTTGAAAAGTATCCACTAAAGGGTATTATTAAAGATCAAGTAAAAAGGCCCCAGAGGAAAAAAATGCAGAACATTTTAGATGTACAGAAATAAGAAGTCACAAGAGAGATTACCAAGAAAACAATTCAAGAAAATTTTGGAAATCCATATACAGCAAAATGAAACTAAACCCCTATCTCTCACCCTGCACAAAACTCAACTCAAAATAGATCAAAGACCAAGGAATTATGTCAGAGACCCTGCACCAAAAAGAAGACAAAGTAGGTCCAAATCTTCATCATGTTGGCTTTGGATAAGACTTCCTTAACCTGAATCCCAAAGCACAAGAAATAAAAGCAGGAATCAATAGTTGGGATATATTCAAACTAAAAACCTTTTTCTAAGCAAAGGAAACAATCTACAATGTAAAAAGAGAGCCTACAGAGTGGGAGAAAATCTTTGCCACATGCATCTCAGAGCACTAAACTCCAGAATTTAGAAAGAACTCAAAAAACATCACACCAAGAATATAAATAGCACAATCAATAAATGGGTTAAGGAAATGAGCAGACAATTTACAGAAGAAGATCCACAAGAAATCAGCAGATACATAAAAAAATGTTCAACATCTCTAGTAATAAAGGAAATGCAAATCAAAACTACCCTAAGATTTCATCTCACCCCATCTCATGTCATCTTGACAATTATCAAGAATACAAGCAACTATAGGTGTTGCCGAGGATGTGGGGGAAAGGCACATTCATACATTGCTGGTGGAGTTGCAAATTGATGTAGCCACTCTGGAAAGCAGTATGGAGACTCCTCAGAAAACTTGGAATGGAACCACCATTTGACCCAGCTATCCCACTCCTTGGCCTATACCCCAAAGACTTAAAATCAGCATAATACAGTGACACAGCTACATCAATGTTTATAGTAGCTCAATTCACAATAGCTAGATTGTGGAACCCAACCTAGATGCCCTCAATAGATAAATGGATAAAGAAACTGGGGTACACACTATGGAATATTATTTAGCCAAAAAAGAATAAAATTATGAATTTTCCATGTAAATGGATGGAGTTGGAGAATATCGTGCTAAAGTGAAATATGCCAATCCCAAAAAGCCAAAGGCTGAATGATTTTTCTGATAAGTGGATGATGATACATAACAGAATGTGGGGGGAGGCAAGAATGAAAGAAGGATGAATTGTATAGAGAAAAATTAATGGTAGGGAGTGGCTGGGGGAAGGAATGTTAATAGAATGAGACAAACATCATTACCCTATGTACATGTATGATTACACAAATGGTGTGATTTTACTTCGTGTACAACCAGAGAAATGAAAGTTGTACCCCAATTGTGTACGAAGAATAAAAAATAAAATACTAAATAAATAAAAATTTTTAAAAAGAAAATTTTCCAAACTGAAGTACAGGAATTTCCAGAATGACAAGGTGCAAAAAGTGTGTAGCACATAGGATAAAGAATAACCACACTAAGCTACATCCCTATGAAACTTCATCATATTTCAAGAGATCCCAAAATTTTTAGAGAGATAAAAATGCATCAGCAATTTGTTCATTTATTCAACCATTATTTATTGAGGGCCTATTAAATACAATGATAAGGTGGCTTAACAATGTAGATCCAAAGGAAATTTGGGAGTGAGATTTATGAATATCAAGAGTTATTAGCCAACAAGCATAGTACATGCAAAGACCCAGTGGTGCAACTGTGCTTGGCACAAGTGATTCACAAAAGTCAGTGTAATCAAAAGAGAATTAAGTGATCAAAAATAGGAAGTGGAGAAGTCAGAAAACTAAGTAGGGGCAGATATAGTGGAAGCCTAGGATATCGAATTCTATTCTGGTTCAGGTAGTTTTTAGAGGGCTTTGAGAAAAATAATTATACAATATAAAGTATTATTTTTGTAAACTTACTCTTGTTACAGTATTAAGAATAGATTATAGTAGAAGCAAGGGTCAAAGAAGAGACCTGCTTGGAGACCGCTGAAATAAATCCAAATGAAAATTCACAGTATTATGAAGCCAGGTGTGATACTACACAGTGACACATGGCTATATTCTAGACATATTTTGAGAGAATACCTGATAGTATTTGTGTACATTTAGAGTACAAGAGAAAATAAGAATTTAAAAATGATTCTAGACCTTTGACCTGAACAATTAGTACAAGAGAAATGCCATTAATGGTGGCATGAAAGATTCTGGGAAGAGCATGTTCTAAATAACATTTTGAGAAATGTTACTTTAGATAAATCTACACAAGATCCTTTGGAAACATCCTGAGAGAATTGGTATACAAGTTTGGATTTCAAAGGGGAGAACTGGCTGGAGATCTTGCCTGAAGCAAAGTATTATCCAGAGTAATGATGACTGTTAGAAGAGAGAAACTCAAAACCCTCAGGACTTAAAAATATAGAACTTTCTCACTCATGAAACTCAAACCAATGTGTAATCCTATGTGATTGATGGTTTTTCTCATGGTTATTCAAGGAGTGCAAAGTCCCATCCATACATGGCTGGTTGTCTCAGGGTCCACTTCATTCAGTCAGAAAGAGAGAGGAAAGGATGCAGAACCTTGTGTGAGCATTGTTATGGGTCAGGGCAGGAAAAGGCACAGATTGCTTCTTCTTGTGTTTCTATGTATTGTGGAAAGGAAGCCTGGAGGAGCTAGTCTTGCCAAGTGCTGAAATAAGAGAGTACACAGCTCAGTGAAGACATGCTTGTCTCTCCACAGGCTTTCCTGCCAATGACAAGTCCCACATTCCACTGTGTTCATGTGTCAAACACACACCTCATTTGCCTCAAAGAATGCAACCTCAAGTCCCAACCATCCCCTACATACAGTTCAAGTACAGAAAACCCAAGTATGAGCAGTTTTTACTCTTGGATCTGGATAGGGCTCCTTATAATTCATCCATCTCTGAATGAAAACAAAGAAAAAAATTAGTTAGATTACACTCCCACACCACAGTCATTTCATAGAAAAAATAGGGACAAGATAACCAGTTAAATCTCCTACTTGAAAAAGGGAAGCATCTAAGAAACATGGCAGTCACTGAAATCCTGCTGGGAGGTCAGAATGAAGGCCTCTTCCCTGGAAGTGAGCAGATGCCTTCAATGTTCTGATTACCCTCTGGAAAGGAACTCACCTGTTCATCATGTTCTGTGGCATCATCTGAACTGGGTGCTGGGGGGCTACCCTTCCTCCTGTCTGCTCCACTTTCTCAGTCCACTGACTCATGGTGCAGTTTTGAGACCACCACAGACTGTGCTAAGTCTTGAATAAGCACAAGCTGTGCAGTCTGGACTTAGAACTTCTTGCCAGTATAAATTTTCTTATTTCTTAGTAAGCCACAAGACTATTTGCTCCATCAGTACCCTTGTCAGTGGTTACTCTGAAGTCTTTTCTTGAAAATTATGTTCCAGCTGATACCAATCCATACCCTGAATTCCTTGTCCCTTACTTTTACCTCTTAAGTAAAAGGAAGACAACCTGAAAGTAGTTTTATAGGCTGGTTTGATAGTTATCATGGACTGGGGAGAAAAGGAATATTCATAATCTGAAATTTGCTACAGGGACCCATCAAAATGGTCCTTTCTCCCTCAAAGACTTGATCAATCTTCTCTTTTACCATTCAGGATGTAGAAAGAGTTGGCTCTTCCATTAGAATTTCTGGATTCTTTCTGTACTTTCTATTCTGCTTACAAACCAGCTGATTCTTATCTCTTTCTGATATTTTCTTTTAGGACACACCCCTGCCAACCTGCACTTTTATTTTCTAATTCTTTCCATAGAAGTATAAGTTCATTAGCTACATATCTGCCTCCTAAGATAGCACAGAAAATATTTTAACCAATTTGTCAGGGGTGGGCTCTGAGGGCCCCAGAGCCACACCGTGGCCTGATCTCTAAGATGGCGCCTGGCAGATTGCCAGACATAGCTGCACTCATATACAAGTTTTAGGAAGTAACTCTGTTTGGCTGTTGTACATAAAGCAATCCTGGTATCTGCCTGGACACTGTTCCTTGATAGGCTGACTTTCCTGGTAGTCTACTCTCTGATAGACTGATGTTCTCAATATAAGTCCAAGACTTGTGGAATAAAGCCCTTTTGGTTATTGTGATCAAGAGGAGTGTACGTGTTGTGATTGTCCCCGTGGGTGGTGGGTGATCATAAGTGGTGCCGAAACCCGGGAACTCGAGTTACAAAAAAGGAACTGATCAGGTAAATACAGGGAAAGTAAAGTACAGTCTGGCCAGGTTAAAGTTCGCAGGATAAGCGATGAGTTAAAGTTCGCGGGATAAGCGACGAGTTAAAGTTCGCGGGATAAGCGACAAGTTAAAGTTCGCGGGATAAGCGACAAGTTAAAGTTTGTGGGATAAGCGATGGAGATTGAGTGTTTGTAAGTGCTTTCACTTTTGTTTTGGTAGCTAAAGTGCTTTGCATTCTGTTAGTTTAATAGAGAAATATGGGCACTGAAATGTCACGAATGCACATGGAATGTCCCTTAAAGGATTTGCTCCGGGCCAATGGAATTCCTCTTGAAATTAAACAGCCCGAACCCAATGCAGAGAGGCCATAAAACAAGGGGAAGAAGTTTTGGAGGAAATAAAAGAGGAAAGGTCTAAAGCATCAGAAAGGGCGTCAATAAAATCAGAGACAGACAAGGAAAATGAAACTGGGTGTGAGGATAGTTCAGATGAAGAGGAGGATTTACTATGTAGAACAAAAAATCTTGCTATTACAAGATCTACTAAAGAAAAGATGGGGCAAACACACACCACTCATGGTGACCCTGCACTCTCAGCTCTTAGACTCATGCTGAAGAGTAATGGCCATGAGTGGTCTGATACACAGGCGGAAAAAGCCTGGGACACCTTTACTCGGGTGACTCCTTGACTTCCTGCCGCTAATCTTTTTGACTGGTCCACATGGGATTGTGTAGAACAATTTGTTAGGAAGAGGGAAATCGGTTTAGTGGAGGGTCACCCATTGGGAGTCCACCCTACATTATCCACCCTTATGGCCTGCTTCTCTCCAGGACCTCCCGAAGGGGGCTCCCAGCCAGCTCCTCCTGTTGTATCTCCTTCCAGAAACTTGCCACATAGTAAACAATGTTGGGAGACCTTTAATGAGGAGCCCAATCCATCTCCATCCACTCCTCCCAAGGTTGAGGAACCACGAAGGCAGCCAGCCTCTACACATAGGGAGGACTCACTACCACCCTGGGGAGGCTCATTGCTGCCATCTTGTACTCTGGGGCCACATCAGACTCCAATGAAAGCCCTCACCCTCCTCCTTTTGGATGGCGGGAAATCTTCCCGGCAGCCATTTTATTATACTGGGCAAGAACTCACAGACTCTAACCTCCCACCTCCCTTTATGGCCTTCCCGGTAAATGTTAAAATGCTAGTTTGGGAAGGAATGACTACTGATCACAAATTGGCCTGTGCAGGGATGAAAGATTGCTTCATGGGAAGGTGGATTGTGGCTACCAAAGATATTGGCATACAGCTTCTGCAAGCAAGCGGGCACATGGAAAAGGACTCCTTATCTTCAAGTCTCTTCTTTCTTTTGCTTCTCTGCTCTTCCTGCAAACTTGAATGCCTCCTTCTCCCCCTCTTAATCCCTTCTCCTCCTCCAACTTTGACTAAGCTGTTTCTACTTCCATTCCCCGGTCCAGCCCACCTAGTCCTCCTGCCATGAGATCCCATGTATGCCGGTGGGGAGGAAGTAACCAGTCCAACCATCAGTGGCATGTCCTAGTAAGGAGTATGATATAGTAGGCCCAGGCCCCACAAGTATTGGGAGATAATTGTTCCATAATTTTCTGCATCCAAACCTGAATTGATTACTAACCAGGATTAAGGGTTAAAATGCCCTAGGCATCAAGTTTCTGCTGGAACATTTTAGCCCCTTTCAGATCCAGATCTCAGTCAAGGCTTACATTGAAATGTAAATAGAGAAAGCCTGAACGCTCAGTAGGAGACCAGTCTCAAACCCCCCCCAAAAAAAGAGCAAAAAGTCTTACCTGAACTCCAGCAAAATTAAATTTTATGGTGCTTTACTAAAGTTATTAACGGCTGTATCATTTTTCCAGGACTCTTGTTTTTTTTTAATTCTACATTTTTTTTGAGCTCATGAATTTTTTTGATCAGTTCTATTTTTTTTTTCAACTAGAGTTTTTGAACATCTGTTACATTGCAAGGGACATTAACCTATAAAGTTTCAAGGCCTTTGATTTTGTGTTATGTGTATGTCGTGCCGTCTGATGTCATGTTTTGTCTGTATGAAAACTGAGTGCTCCTAAAATTAAAATTTAAAAATGGATCCAAATACTTTTAATTCATGTGATTTAAAAAGGTTCAATTTAATTTGGGTAAACTAATAGAAGTAAAATGTCTTGAAAATAACTCGCAAGTCTTTAGGTGGTCAAATTAATAAAATGTTGGTGTTAATAAAATATTTAACATCAATTTTTCTAGGACTTTCCTTCAACAAGAAAAAGATGGCAAATACTGTTCAGGACACTTGTCTGATATCTTGGTTTTTAGAAAATAATTAGAGTTGACATGCATGGGATTAAAAGTTTCAACTGTGTTTCAATTAGAGTACTATAAACAACAAAATATTTAATCTTATTAAAATAGAGTAATTTCTTTAAATTCAGAAATTTCATAAGAGTTGTTTCAAAATGTGAACAAAAAGGGGTCAAACAGGAAAGAGAAAATAAAGGTTCTGAGTATGGAAATATATTTAGTAAAAGTGAAAAGGAAATGTTTCTGGGTAAAAAAGTGCTTGTGTGATGAAATAAATGAGGGTCTAAGTAAGTGCTAAGAAAGTCTATGTAAGTAAAGGGCAAGTTTCAACAAGTTTGCATGTTACTAAGTTGGTTGTATGTATGTGAAACATTTAAAGTTATTTAAGGTTTTTCCTAAGGTGAAATACTAATGTTCTAATATAAACCAAAGTTTAATCTATATGGTGAAATGACATGGTAAAATAACAAGGATTTCTTAGAAACACTAATTTACTCTTAACTTTGTGTCTATTAAGTTTTATTCTTTAGAAAAATAGGGGTTTATACAATTATGATTAAGCAACTGTTAGAGTATTGTACTATGTTATAGAGTCTAAATTTTTCTTTAAAAACTAAATTTGGTAAGATAAATGTCAAGGTAATTGTGAAATGGTCACTCTCTGTATATTAAATGTGTTTCTATTTTCCAGGTGTACAAGTTTTAAAAACAGGGAATTTATCAAGTTGCTATTCTCCAAACTAAACTTGTCTGTAATGGTACCCAATCTCTCTTACCCTACCCTGAAGCAGTAGCTCAAGTAATCTTAAAGGCACTTAAATCATCTATCTCAGTGTTTGGAATTCATCCAGCTACTATCATTACTCCCTATGATAAGCATCAACTTTGTTATGTAATTTCATGGATTCTTGGACTGTTGTTACATGCTCCACTCAAGCTAACTTTGATATTCACTATCTTAAACATCCTTATATACAATTTTGTAGTAATAATTCTGTAATATTCCTAAGAGTTATTCCTAAGGCTCCTGTGATTTTCACTGATGGATCCAAAACAGGGACTGGAGCTATTTGTTATCAAGATAAAGTCCAAACATTCCTTTTCCCTAACTCTTCTGCTCAACAAACAGAACTCTTAACAGTACTTGAAGTTTTTAAATGTTCCCTAATATTCCATTCAATGTTTACTCAGATAGTTTATATGTAGTTCAAGCTCTCAGTATTGCCTCAAACTCTACTATTTTTCATCCTTTACAGACTTTAACGTGCACATCTCACCCTCAAAAATACTCTTTATAAACAAAAAGGGGGAATAGGGGAGACCTTCAGGTCCCCTAAAGATAAACTTTCTCTTTGCCTATTTATTTTAAATTTTTTAACTCTGGATAATGAGGGTCTCTCTGCTGCTGAGAGACATGGCAATCATAAACAACATGATAGAGCAACGGTAAAATGGAAGGATGTTCTTACAGGACAATGGAACGGCCCAGCCCCAGTGCTTTACTGGAGCCGCGTCTCGGTTTGTGTGTTTCCACAGGATAAAACATCGCCTATCTGGGTTCCTGAGCGACTAACTTGACCAGTGCCAACGCTACCAACAAGTAGCCTTTCCGTCCTTGAACTAACTTACAACTTCTTTTTAGTCTCTTAGGAGGAACAGTTCAATTATATACCTTCCCACCTACCCCAGTTTGTGTGTTTCCCCCTTTTTTTTGTTTCTGCTAACTAACAAAACAACTGCTTCTCTCAATTGTACTTCAGATTTATGCTATCTCTCTCAATGTTGGAATGCTTCTAGGTTCCCATTGGCAGTCTTAATGTGTGTTCCTACCTTCCTACCAGTCCCAGTCTCTGTTACAGATGCGGAATTGCCAGTGTTACTATCAAGAAACAGGAGAGATTTTGGCATCACAGGGGCCGTGGTAGCCATGGTAGCAGTCTCTGCAGTGGCAGCCGCAACCGCAGCAGCATTGACACAACCATACAGACAGCAACAACAATCACTTGGCCAAAAATACAGCTGCAGCCTTACAGACTAAAGAGACCCTAAACCAACATCTAACAGCAGGCATACTCCTCATAAATCAAAGAGTGGACTTACTACAAGAACAAGTGGATATCTTGCAAGAACTTTTGGGACTGGGATGTGTTTATCCTTTAAGAGCATTGTGTGTCACCCCTATTGCTTATAATAACCTTAGCTCTGTGGTTATGTTATCTAAAAATTTCTCTGTCTACCTTACTGGTAATTGGTCATCTACGTTTGATAATTTAACCAGTCAGCTATGAGCTGAAATACTCAATCAATGCCACCAGGGTTCAAGTTGCATCGGTATCCAAGATGTTCTCTTTGTTATCTAAAGCCCTGGGATTGACAAAACAGTGGGCTGGAACAGTAGGTGTTCTGATTATTATCTACTTAGGGATAGCCTATGTTATACGCAGCCAAATCAGAGCTCACCAAGATGCCCGATGTCATCAACGGGCTATAGTACAGGCTTTGACAGCCATTGAGACAGGCACATCCCCCCAAGTATGGCTAAGCATGCTGGACCAGTAGTCAAAGATGGGTAAGATCCATGGAAATGCATACCAACCTAAGATAGGGTTCTGACGCCTGGAGGTCAGAATTCCAATGACAGGAAAGGATGTAATATGCCATGGACAACCTAAGACAGGCATGGTCCCAAGTCATTTTTTCTTTATTTAAAGAATAAGGGGGAGATGTCAGGGGCAGGCTCTGAGGGCCCCAGAGCTGCACCGTGGCCTGATCTCTAAGATGGCACCTGGCAGATTGCCAGACATAGCTGCACTCATATACAAGTTTTAGGAAGTAACTCTGATTGGTTGTTGTACATAAGGCAATCCTGGTATTTGCCTGGACACTGTTCCTTGATAGGCTGACTTTCCTGGTAGTCTACTCTCTGATAGGCTGATATTCTCAATATAAGTCCGAGACTTGTGGAATAAAGCCCTTTTGGTTCCTGTGATCAAGAAGAGTGTACATGTTGTGATTGTCCCCGTGGGCGGTGGGCGATCATACCAATTGTTTTCAACTTTATGACACAAACCATCAGGCCTGCCTCTAACATTAGTGTCCTTGATCTTTGACACCCAACCACTGAAATCTGAACTCATTTTAGATTTCTGTTATGGCAATACCCACTCTAGACACATATTTTAATCTCAGGTAATACCATATTCCAAAATCTCAGTTGCTTTACACAAAATCCAAACTAATAATCTTGATTGATGGGCAGTCTTTCACCAGATTATTCAAGGAACCATCCTCCTCCCATTTGTAACTCCATCCTTGGAGTCCTCTACAACCAGCCAAAAGGTGGGGAAAAGGACTGAAGAGTAAGGGAAGAAGACATTTATGGGCTAGGCCTGTGAATTGTACATGTCATTTCTCATATTACTTTGCCTAAAATTCAATCAAAAAGATATAACTGAATGCAAAGGCAGCTAGGAAATGCAGTCTGGTTCGGACCCCTGGATGAAAATAAACTGTTCCCCTAAGCAAATATCTAGTCTCTAACACAAGAATGACAGCATATAAAGCAATATATAGAACCAGAAGACCTGGTAAGATCATGGAGGAAAGAATTCATATAAAGAAAGCATCCAAGAACTGAGCTTTGGGCCACTTTGAAATTAAAGTGAGGGAAGGTTAGGAAGAATCCTCAAATTAGACCAGAAAGAGGCAAAGGTGAATTAGGAGGAAATCCAGGCAAGAATGAATTCTCAGCAAAAGGATAAAATGTGTTTCAAGGAAAGATCAGCATTGGCCAGTGCTTTTGGCATATCATGAGACATGAACACAAACATGAACTTGAACAGGAACAAGGTAGAAGTGATCAGTGCTCTTAACAAAAGAATTTTCCAAGTACTATGGACGACAAAATCCTGGAAGAGGGGGAATAGAGACAGTGATCACTGATGAGACTTATGGATATGTTTGTGATCAAGGACACATCATAAATGGGTGGTTGCTTGATTTAAAAATATATATGTCAAAACTAATGCAATAGCAAAAAGTAAAATACATTAATTTTACTGAATAGAGAATTGCAGGCAAAGAGGAAAAATTTATGAACAGCTCAATTTCATTTCAGGCATTGAATCATTTGGTCTTAAACTATGTGCAATTATAATTTGAATATAAACAGATGATAGATAGATATGAAATCAGTGTGCTTGATTTCATCAGTGTGGCAAAGAGGTCAAATAAAATAAAGACATCAAAATATTTCCAATAAATTTAGTCATGAGGATCTTATTTAGTGGCAATGATGGGACCAATTTCAGAAACAGGGTAGAGGTAGAAATGAAAATTGAAAAGAATTAAAGAAAGAAAGGAAAAAATATAATATGTAGGTCAATTTTCTGTTGCTATAACTGAAAACCTGAGACTGGGTAATTTATAAGGATCAGAGGTTTATTTTAATCTGTCCTGGACTGTCTCAGGATCTGACGATGGCCTCCTTGCCATGTCATGACACAGGGGAGGGCACCATGGTGAGGCAAAGCAAGGAGGTTAGAGAGCGTTCACTTCATAAAAGCCATTCCTCTGATCATTAACTCACTCCTGTGACCCTGACACTAACCCACTCATGAGCATAGAACACTAATTAATCCATTAGTTTATTCAGGAGGGCAGAGGGATTACATCTCCAACAATCAACTTTTGAGGGACATATTTGAACCTCACCAGATGACAGTGTAAAGTGTCTTATATTAATTTTAAGGAACAAGAAACAGCTGTGACAAGAAGAGGGAAGTGTAAAGTCACAGGACAACACAGGATTGATACAGGAGGACACTGGATCATCTCAACAGACTAAGAAGAAAAAGTCAGAGTTAAGCAAAGAATGAAGCTATCAGAGAGGCGGTGGACATCATGGAATGCAGTGGCTGAACAGTTCCTCAGAGGAGACTGGGGACCTGGAACTTAGATGAAAACCTAAGTCTTGCCCATACATAGGAGGAGGCATAGTTCATTCTCTGAGACTGGAGAAAATCAGGGTGAGTATAAAGTTAGGTGAATTAAATGGGTGAGGGTGTGTTCTAGGCTGCACTGTGTCCATGCCAAATTCATTTGTTGAAGCTCTCATCCCCAGTACCTCAGAAGGTAAACTTAGTTGGAGATAAATCCCCTTCAAATAGGGTATTAAGTTAAAGTGAGGTCATTAGGGTGGAATCAAGACCAATATGAGAGGTGCCCATATAAGAAGTGGAAATTTGGCCACATCAGACAATGAAGGTCATGTGTGCTCAGAGAAATGACCATGTGCAGAGGCAGCAAGAGGGCAGCCATCTGCAAGTCAAAGAAAGAGGTTTCAGAGCAGGCCAACTCTACTGGTCTGCTATCTTGTAATCCCAGCCTCCAGAACTGTAAGCGACTAAACAGTCCCTGGAGTCTTTCTATGGTGGCTCTAACTAACTAATTCAGGCTGGGTAGGCCAAGGTTTCTTGGGGGGTAAGAAGATAACCAACTTGAAAGTTAAAAGAGAAATAAATGGGAGATAACTAAACTTCAGAAGGCTAAAGAAGCTAGAAAGAGTTACTCTTGGTTATTTCATATAGGGTTTGACCCCTCTTAAATATATCAGGGACAAATCACACAGTGAACATTAAATTTATACTCCAGGTCAATGGCTCTCAACCCATGGAAGTTATGACAACCCAGGGAGCATTTGGAAACATCTCAAGGCATTTTCACCTGGGGGAGAGATGGTGCCAGTGGTATCTAGGAGTTGACACCAGTGATGTTAACCATCTTGCAAAGAACAAAATATCCCCTATAACAAAGAATTAGTCAGCCCAGGATTCCAATAGTATTGAGGTTTCAAACACCTTATCTAAGTGGATAAGAATGATTCCTAACACAAGATCAGGTTCTGATGATTAGATAGGTCAAATATATGTAGTTAAGGAGTCATAAAGACAAGCTCAGTCTCTCACATGAGAGATTCATGTTCATCACAATGCCAGACTCAGTCAGGTTGCCCCTCTAAAAGAGAAGTATAATGAAAAGACTTTAAAGTCAAATAAAATTAATTCAAACTCTATTACTTTATAGTTCCATGGCCTGTTTGACATCTGAGAGCTTCAGAAAATTAAATGAAAACCCTGCAGTTACTATGTAGTTAAAATAAGATACCACATGTAAAATGTTATGATTTAAATGTGAAGTGTCCCCCAAAAGTTCACATGTGAGACCATGCAGGAAGGTTCAGAGGAGAAATGATTGGGTCATGAGAATCTTAACCTGATCAGTAAATTAATTCCAGATGGGGTTAATTGAAGTGGTAGAGTGTGGCTGGAGGAGGTGGAAATCGGGGTATGGCTATGGGGTATATATTTTGTACCTGTACCTGGAAAGTGGAGTCTCTCTCTATCTCTCTGCTTCTTGATGATGTAAGCTGCTTCCCTCTGCCACTAGAATCAAATCCTACTGTAAACCTGAAATAGGAGAACAGTTAGCCACAGGGAAAAAGTCTCAATTTTCTGCCAAATAAACATACCTAGTTTACAAGGCACAAAATGAGCATGACCCTACTTTTGTAAGATATAGACAGATGATAGATATATATCCTGTTATTCTAAAATGGATAATCCTTCATCCTTGATCTATTTCCTAAGAATAATTTCCTAAGTAACAGAATCAATAAAAGATTTGTATTGCCCTTAACAAATAACATAAAATTATTTTCCTCAAGGTCTATACCTATAGGCATTCTAGATAACAGTATGTTTCTTTTAACTTGTGTATCTTTATATTTCTCTATGTTTCTTTATCTAGTACTTTCTCCTAAATGTTTTTCTCCTGTAATCTTTAAATGAGTTCCTTATGCAGCATGCATAAATTTATGGTTGATCATATATTAAGAGAACATTTTCTCCATTCTAATTGTCTTTTTAATTTTCTACTATTTATATTTAAATATTGGTCCAATATAATTTTCCTTCCAAATACAAACAAACCTTTCAAAGTCCTTAAATAATTATTTCTGAAAGACAATATATCCTGAGATATGCAATAATTATACTAAGTTTAGGTATTTCTTCATAATTCTCCAAATAAAACAAAGAAAATCAAACGAGAGAGTAACATAAAATATTTTGTGCATTCAACCATTTTATATAGGACAAAAATGAAACAAGATCAATTAATGGAGGAATGAAAATAAAGACCCTAAAAGACTTGTTTAACAATAACTGTCAGGAGGAGTTTCAAGATGGCGGCCTAGAGGGCGGCTGCATTTCACGTTGCTCCAGGATGCAGGATTCAAAAGAGGAGATAGTGAGAGACTTTGGACCAACTCAAAGCCGCCGGGTGAGTCTCTCCCATTGGGGAGGTGTCCCGGATGAGTCGGTAGCCCTGGAACACAGGGAATTTGTGAAGTGGAGTTGCTCGGCGAGATGACCCTCCCCCCACTGGAGCGGTAAACACGGACAACCTGGATCATCATAGAGGAGGCGGCTCAGCACAGCGCTTGGACTCGGAGCAACCACTGGGGCTCCGGGCGGCTGCCTGAGGAGGAGCTGCGTGGTGAGCTGTTTAGACTCAGAGTAATCGATTCTGAACACTGGGGGGTTGCCCAGAGGAAGAGGAGAATCGCGGTGGGTCGCTTAGTCTAGGAGTGACTGCATCAGAGCCACAGGCAGTTGCCAGAGGAGGAGCTGTGTGGCGAGCTGTTTGAACTCAGAACGAGCGCTCCTGAACACCTGGGGGGTTGCCCAGAGGAAGAGGAGGAGCATGGAGGGTCACTTGTTCTGGAGTGACTGTATCAGAGCCACAGGCGGTTGCCAGAGGAGGAGGCGAGTGGTGTGTTGATTGCACTCAAAGCGACCGCTCCTGAACACTGGTGGCCTGCCTGGAGGAGGAGCATGGTGGGTCACTTGGTCTTGGAGTCACCGCCCCTGAACACCCGGGGGGCTACCCCGAGGGGGAGAAGGAGGAACAGGGCGGGTCACATGGACTTGGAGTGACTGCCTAGGGCTACGGGAGGTTGGCGGGAGGAGGAGACGTGAAGTGAGTTGCTTGGACACCTAGTGACTGCGTCAGAAACCGGGCTGCTGTCTGATGGAGGAGGTGTGTGGTGGGTCTTTGGGTATTGGAGCTATTGTACAGGGCTCCAGGTGGCGGCTCAGAGGAGGGGCCACATAGCCAGGCGATTAGGTGCAGAGTAGGTTCCCAGGAGCTAGGTGACTTCTTGCTGGAAGAGCCGCACAGAGACACACCTATGGGCAGAGCGAAGTTTCCAGGACTGCGGGCAGATTCTCTTGGAGAGGCAGCCTAAGGAGACTCGCCTGTGGAGGGTGAGGCTCCCAGGCCCAGGAGGTAGGTCCGGGCCCCTGGGAACGTTGCAGAGGAAGACAGCCCAGCCCAGGTGGTAGTGGTAGATTGAGGGGAACCTCTAGGAAGGGAACTGACCAGCGAGACATTCCCATCAAGTGAGTCTTCCTTACCGGGAGAGGTTTTCCCACAGGGATGGTTAAACCAGAGACACAGGCACAAATAGGCCTTGCCTCAGCCCGCAGCCTAGTTCCCCGTTGGATGACCATTGATCAACAAGTGGAGACACCTCTGACCACTAGCAGGGAATATACACCACCTGAGGTTCACCACACTAGAGAGGCAGCTTCTTCGTGGAGCTCCGCATTATCAACTTCCTCCAAGACTTCAGGCTACTGAAGGATAAGAGGGGATATACTAGCAATCTTCAGAGACATTGTAAGTCGATAGAGAAAATCTGCAATATCTTAATGACCCACTGATTCCTGAACAATATGAGAAAACAAGGGAAGAAAATGCCCCAAACAAATCTAGATGTTGCATCAATAGAACCCAACGACAGCATGGCAGAAGAAATGACAGAAAGGGAGTTCAGAATGTACATAATTAAAATGATTAGGGAAGCAAACCATGAGATGAAAGAGCAAATGCAGGCATTGAATGATGAGATGAAACAGCAAAAGCAGGCATTGAATGATCGCACCAATCGACAGTTAGAGAAAATTCAGGAAGCAAAAGATCATTTCAATAAAGAGTTAGAGTTATTGAAAAAAATCCAAACAGAAATCCCTGAAATGAAGGAAACAATAAACCAAATTAATAACTCCACATAAAGCATAACCAATAGGAGAGAACACCTGAAAGACAGAACTTCAGATATTGAAGACAAAATATTTAACCTTGAAAACAAAGTTGAACAAACAGAGAAGATGGTAAGAAATCATGAACAGAATCTGCAAGAACTATGGGATATCATGAAAAGGCCAAATTTGAGAATTATTGGGATTGAGGAAGGCTTAGAGAAACAAACCAAAGGAATGAACAGTCTATTCAATGAAATAATATCAGAAAATTACCCAAATCTGAATAATGAAATGGAAAATCAAGTTCAAGAGGATTATAGGACTCCAAATACACAAAATTAAAACAGACCCACACCAAGTCACATTATAATGAAAATATCTAACATACAAAATAAAGACAGAATTTTAAAGGATGTGAGAGAAAAGAACCAAATTACATTCAGGGGGAAACCAATACAGATATCAGCAGATTTTTCAATCCAGACCCTAAAAGCTAGAAGGGGCTGGAACAACATTTTTCAAGCTCTGAAAGAAAATGGATGCCAACCAAGAATCTTATACCCAGCAAAGCTTAACTTCAAATTTGACGATGAAATAAAATCTTTCCATGATAAACAAAAGCTAAAATAATTTTCAAAAAGAGAGCCAGCATTACAGAACATTCTTGGCAAAATATTTCATGAGGAAGAAATAAAAAACAAAGAACAAATCAGCAAAGGGAGGAATTACCCTAAAGGAACTGTCAAATAAAGGAGGAACCAAGATGTGTCAAAAAATAAATAAATAAATAAATAAATAAATAAATAAATAAATAAATAAATAAATAAAATTTTAAATATGAACCAAATGACTGGGAATACAAATCACATCTCAATAATAATCCTGAATGTTAATGGCCTGAATTCATCAATCAAAAGACATAGACTGGCGGATTGGATTAAAAAGAAAGATCCAACAATATGTTGCCTGCAAGAGACTCACCTCATAGAAAGAGATACCCATAGACTAAAGGTGAAAGGATGGGGAAAAACATACCATGCACATGGACTCACCAAAAAAGCTGGAGTATCCATCCTCATTTCAGATAATGTGGACTTCAAGCCAATGTCAGTCAGAAGGGTAAGGAAGGACATTTCATACTGCTTAAGGGAAGCATAAATCAGCAAGATATAACAATCATAAACATCTATGCTCCAAACAGTGGCTCATCCATGTATGTTAAACAAATTCTTCTCAATTTTACAAACCAAATATACCATAACACAATAACACTAGGTGATTTTAATATGCCTCTCTCACCACTGGACAAATCTTCCAAACCAAAATTGAACAAAGAAACCATAGATCTCAATAACACAATCAATAATTTAGACTTAACAGACATTTATAGAATATACCATCCAACCAAGAGTAAATACACTTTGTCCTCAGCAGCACATAGATCCTTCTCTAAAATAGACCATATATTATGCCACAAAGCTAATGTCAGCAAATACGAGAAGATAGAGACACTACCTTGTATTCTATCAGATCATAATGGATTGAAGTTAGAAATAAATGAAAGAGTAAAAAACAGAAACTACTCCAACACCTGGAGATTAAATAATATGCTATTATATGATGAACAGATAACAGAAGATATTAGGAAGGAAGTTAAAAAATTCTTAGAGGTAAATGAGAACAAAGAAACATCATATCAAAATCTCTGGGACACTAGGAAAGCAGTACTTAGAGGAAGATTTATTTCATGGAGTGCATTTAATAAAAGAAGTAAAACTCAAAAAATAAACGACCTAACACTACAGCTCAAAGCCCTTGAAAAAGAAGAACAGACCAACACCAAAAGTAGTAGAAGAAAAAAAATAGTCAAACTCAGAGCTGAAATCAACGAAATTGAAAGAAAAGAAACAATACAAAAAATTGGCAAAATAAATAGTTGGTTCCTCGAAAAAAAAAAACAAAATTGTTAAACCTTTAGCCACACTAACAAAGAGAAGACGAGAGAAAACCCAAATCACTAAAATTCGGAATGAACAAGGAAATATCACAACAGACACGACTGAAATACAAAACATAATTAGAAGCTATTTTGAAAATCTATACTCCAACAAAATAGAAAATTTCGAAGACATCAACAGGTTTCTAGAGACATATGAATTGCCTAAACTAAAAACGAGGAGGACATACACAATTTAAATATACCAATTTCAAGTAATGAAATAGAAGAAGTCATCAAAAGCCTACCAACAAAGAAAAGGCCAGGACCAGATGGGTTCTCAGCCGAGTTCTACAAAACTTTTAAAGAAGAGCTCATTCCAATACTTCTCAAAATATTCCATAAAATAGAAGAGGAGGGAACCCTCCCAAACTCATTCTAGGAAGCCAATATTACCCAGATACCTAAAACAGAGAGAGACACATCGAGAAAAGAAAATTTCAGACCAATAACCTTAATGAACATCGACGCAAAAATTCTCAACAAAATTTTAGCAAATCGCATACAAAAACATATTAAAAAGATAGTGCACCATGATCAAGTGGGTTTCATCCCAGGGATGCAAGGTTGGTTCAACATCAGGAAATCAATAAATGTAATTCACCATATCAATAGACTTAAAGTCAAGAATCACATGATTATTTCATAGATGCAGAAAAAGGATTTGATAAAATACAGCATCCCTTCATGCTCAAAACACTAGAAAAAATAGGGATAGTGGGAACATTCCTTAACATTGTAAAGGCCATCTACGCTAAGCCCATGGCTAATATTATTCTAAATGGTGAAAAACTGAAAGCATTCCCTCTAAAAACTGGAACAAGGCAGGGATGCCCTCTTTCACCACTTCTATTCAATATCGTCCTTGAAACTCTAGCAAGAGCATTTAGACAGACCAAAGAAATTAAAGGGATACGAATTGTAAAGAAGAACTCAAACTAACCCGATTTGCTGAGGATATGATTGTATACTTACAGGAACCAGAAAATTCCACCAGAAAACTGTTAGATCTCATAAGTGAATTCAGTAAAGTAGCGGGATATAAGATCAATGCACATAAATCTAAGGCATTTTTATACATAAGCGATGAATCTTCAGAAAGAGAAATTAGGGAAACTACCCCATTCACAATAGCTTCGAAAACAATAAAATACTTGGGAATCAATCTCACAAAAGAGGTGAAAGACCCCCACAATGAGAACTACAGAACAGTAAAGTAAGAAATTAAAGAAAACTTTAGAAGATGGAAAGATCTCCCATGTTCTTGGATAGGAAGAATTAATATTGTCAAAATGGCCATACTACCAAAAGTGCTATACAGATTTAATGCAATTCCAATTAAAATGCCAATGATGTACCTTGCAGAAATAGAGTAAGAAATTATGAAATTTATCTGGAAGAATAAAAAACCCAGAATAGCTGAAGCAATCCTTGGCAGAAAGAGTGAAGCAGGGGGTATCGCAATACCAGATCTTCAACTCTACTACAAATCAACAGTAACAAAAATGGCATGGTATTGGTACCAAAATAGATAGGTGGATCAATGGTACAGAATAGAGGACATGGACACAAACCCAAATAAATACAATTTTCTCATACTAGACAAAGGTTCCAAAAGTATGCAATGGAGAAAAGATAGCCTCTTCAACAAATGGTGGTGGGAGAATTGGAAATCCATATGTAACAGAATGAAACTAAACCCATATCTCTCACCATGCATGAAACTAAACTCAAAATGGATTAAGGATCTCGGAATCATACCAGAGACCTTGCATCTTATAGAAGAAAAAGTAGGTCCAGAGCTTCAATATGTCGGCTTAGGACCAGACTTCCTCAACAGGACTCCAATAGCACAAGAAATAAAAGTAAGAATTAATAACTGGGATAGATTCAAACTAAAAAGATTTCTCTCAGCAAAGGAAACTATCAGCAATGTGAAGAAAGAGCCTACAGAGTGGGAGAAAATATTTGCCAATCATACTTCAGATAGAGCGCTAATCTCCAGAATCTATAAAGAACTCAAAAAACTCTACACCAAGAATGCAATTAATCCAATCCACAAATGGGCTAAGGAAATGAACAGACACTTCACAGAGGAAGATCTAAAAGCAATCAACAAACATATGGAAAAATGTTCAACATCTCTAGTAATAAGAGAAATGCAAATCAAAACCACCCTAAGATTCCATCTCACCTCAATTAGAATGGCGATTATTAAGAATACAAGCAACAACATGTGTTGGCAAGGATGTGGGGAGAAAGGTACACTCATATCTTGCTGGTGGGGCTGCAAATTAGTGCAGCCACTCTGGAAAGCAGTTTGGAGACTCCTTAGAAAACTTGGAATGGAACCACCATTTGACCCAGCTATCCCACTCCTTGGCCTATACCCAAAGGATTTAAAATCAGGCTTATTATAGAGATACAGCCACATCAATGTTCACAGCTGCTCAGTTCACAATAACCAGATTGTGGAACCAACCTAGATGTCCTTCAATTGATGAATGGATAAAGAAACTGTGGTATATATATACAATGGAATATTACTCAGCCATAAAGAACGATAAAATTATGGCATTTGCAGGCAAATGGATGAAACTGGAGAATATCATGCTAGGTGAGATAAGCCAATCTCAAAAACCATAAAAAGAAGAATGATATTGCTAATAAGTGGATGAGGACACATAATGTGGGGTGGGAAGAGTTAGGGTTAGGTTTAGAGTTAGGTTTAGGGAGTGGGGGCAAGAATGGAGGAAGGAAGGACTGTATGGAGGGAAAAGAGGGGTTGGAGGGGTGGGGGAAAGGGAAAAAATAACAGAATAAATCAAACATTACCCTATGTAAATTTATGATTATACAAATTGTATGCCTTTACACCATGTACAAATAGAGAAACAACATGCATCCCATTTGTGTACAATAATAAAAATACATAAATAAATTAAAAAAACAATAACTGTCATGTCCTACTCTGATTATCAGGGCAAAAATTTTGTATGAGAAAACTTCACACAATGCATACAACTCACTCTATGTTTGAGAAGCAATACAACCAAGCATGTTTTAAATGTAAATACTTCCCTGTCTCTTATAACAGTTTTACTATCTTGATATAATTAAAAATGAGTTTGTATTCCCAGAGTTCTCAGTATTCCACATTCCAAAGACTTGATTGATAACTGCATGATTATAAATAATAATCATTGGATGAAGATCAAACACCTATGTTTGAAGTTCTCCAATTCAATTGCTGTCATTCCTACAGCCCAGATGTCAAAAAGTTTGTTGTAGCCACCATCCATCTCTATTGCCACAACTTCTGAAGCCATCATAGAAGGAATCAGTGAGCCTCATATTTTCATTTAAAACAATACTGCTTCTTATAACCATTAGATTTGGAGAGAAAGGAAGCTAAGCTGTCCTCACTAGGATAGAAGAAACTTCACCAGGAAAGACTTAAATCTTTCTCTCTTTATCACACACATACATACTCATTTAAAATTCATGTTTTAAAAATCTTGAATACTGGTGATCTGAGAAAATCCTTCCTGTATACTTCAGTTTGTAGGTGAATCTTATTATATAACACAGGAAAATGGAAAAGAATACCTAAACCCTGTGAAAATCATTGAAAACTTCCCAAATGAGATAAGACTTAACAAATGAATCAGCAGGGAGCTAACGTGAGTGAGGAGTCTGAGCATTTCAGGATGCAAATACAGGTAGACAAGGAAAGTGCATGGATCACCTGGAGAGTTGCTGAGGCAGGGCAACACAATATGTGTGATTCACAGATGAGATGGGTCTTACACTGCTATTTATTATTCAGCAACAAGTACAGAAACAGAGTAAGCATACTCCCTTGTCCAAATGATCAATTTTTAGCAATTAATTTTACTTTATTTTATTAAAGTATGCCAGTTATATGAAATTGAAAAATATTACCCTTTGTAAGAGTGAATTTAGAGGGCCTAGACAGTGTGGGAAAAATGAGCCTCAAAAGTATGGGCTAGATGATGACTAACCTATTGGTTACAAAAGGATATTCATTTAGATTTATGAATCTCCTTGAAAGACATAATTATGGCAAGAAAATTAATCTAGAACTCACAACTACATGAAGAACAGTGTGAGAGAAGGTAAAACCAGTAGGACAGGTGAGTTAGAGAAAAAATCCAAATATACAAAGGAAAAAAGGAAAAGGACATTGTGAAGACTCTGGTAGAGAGAATTAAATAAAAGTGGCTGTCTGAAGATTTTGAGTTCAGTATAAAATGCTGGTAGGATACTGAATGAGATCTATTTTTAAGAAACTGCTAAGTGTATAGAAGACTGAATGTCAAATGAGTAGCTGGGTTGGAGTTACATACTTGGGAGTAAGAGGTATATGATGGCATCTGATATTACACAGTACAGATGATACTACCCAGAAGAAATAGTCATTTTATTTTGATATTTACTGTTTTAGAATTGATTTCTATTTATACTGATTATACACAATTTGCTCTAAAAATAACTTTATTTTGTTTATTATTATTATTTTTTAATGTGGTGCTGAGGATCAAACCAGGTGTCTCATAGTGTGCTAGGCAAACACTTTATCATTGAGCCACAACTCCAGCCCCACAAATTGCTTTTATATGCATTTAAGTTACCAAAAGTTTTACTAACAAACTGCCTTTCAACTTAAGTGTGGTTAATGATGTGTAAGATATATACTAAAAATGCTGACCTGTAAATATATATTACCTGTGATATCTACATACATAAGAATGGATCCAGGACTAAAGAGAAGAAAATGATTACTATGGAACCTGATGATAAATGGCAAGTTTCATAGCCAAAAGAGGTTGAACTGCAGCCCAGAAAAAAAAAAAAAACAAATCAATTTCATTTCCTCTGCCCACTAGAATCATTTAGTGGTGGATAACAGGGATGCCAAGCTAACATTGTTGTGCTCCCTGGCTCAGTAGGAAATGGAGCTGTTGACTCATCAGTCTGCCATAGGTGATGAAAATCACCCTTTGCAATTAGGAGAACTTAAGATTAAAACAGGACAATGTTTTCCTGAAGAGATAAGAAATAAAACTAAAGTAACAGTATTTTACATAGTACTAACAGGGCACAAAAATAGAAAATGTTGACTGGAGAAGAGTGTTTACAGCAGAGGAAAGTCATAAAAAGAGGCTGAGGAGGGAAATGGGCATTGCACTGAAAGGAATCCTACAGATATCCTAACTTACCTGTGCTTTCACATAACATTCATTGGTGCCTTCCTGTTGTTAAATGCAGCACATGGTAACTGAATAGAATTTGGAGTACATGAAAAACAAGTGAAGCACAATCTCAAGCAAAAAGAGTCACTCATTCACACATTGTCATTCATACTTCTTACTTAGACATGTCTTTTATAAAACACAACTTTTAAATTACCTTGCATATAGTAATTTTAATCTTGACTTTTTTTTTTCTTTTTTGGCACCAGGGATTGAACTCAGGGGCACTTTACCACTGAGTCACATCCCAGCCCTATTTTTTGTATTTTATTTCGAGACAGGGTCTCACTGAGTTGCTTAGCACCTTGATTTTGCTGAGACTGGCTTTGAATTTGCAATCCTCCTGTCTCAGCCTCCCAAGCTTCTGGGATTTCAGGTGTGCACCACTGTGCCTGGCTTAACATTGACATTTTGATTAGTAATCTGCCATAAACTTAATCCACTGACTTTTCATCTTTTACAACATAATTTTTAATATTCAGCATATTTTTCCTTTGAATTGAAAGGTATACATGATTCCTTTAACATATTCCAGGAGATGGTTCAGTTGTAAAGCACCCCTGGGTTCAGTTCTCATTACCAAATATTAAAAAATTTAAAAAATCAAAAAAGTTGCTTATGGTTTACAAAAAACACAGCTGAACTACTCTTCAAAATTCTTTTGCTCTCAACTTATTAATTTTTTTCCAGAGAAGCAAGAGTTTATTCTGGGCTATGTATATGCACTTTGAGTAAAGTATTCAGTTCATAAATGGGTTTGCTGCATCATTCACAATTGACCTTGCAATGATACAGTCTTATTTATTTATTATTAGAGCTTTAAGGTTATATATAGTAGTTGGGTTCATCCTGAAAAACTCATACATACATGAAAATTGATTTAAGTTTCTTCAAAAATTTTCTACCAATCTTCATTTTCATTGTCAAATGTTTAGTGATAGAGGGGATTATTCATGATTCCAGATGCTTTCCAAATTGATAAAAATTTATATTGATGTTTATTTAATTTGCATTTTTGTTCAAGGGAAACACTTTTCATACTTTAAGACTTCATATATGTGTTATGTTAATAACTCTGCCTTTAATGAAACATTCTGTTGACTTAAAAGAACCTCTATATTAAAGATATTAAACCTCATTTTGTATATTTTCATCAGTATTTTCTATTTTTTCACTTAAATTTTAAGGTGCCCAACATGCATTTTTAAAATTTTCATGTAAAATTGATCAATCATTCCGTTAAAAGTTTTATGCCAAGAAAGATTCAACTCTAAAAGTAGAGAGCTACTGATGGCCCTTTCAGCATTAGTTATGAAGTATGGAGCTACTTTACTTTTTGAATAATACACTATCTAAATTATTTATCTGCATATTAAGGAGTCTAAACTTTTACATGCATAGTCAAATTCTATAACAATAAATAAATTACTTTACATATTAAGGGTTATTATTATGTCTCCTATTGTATTTCAATCATCTGCCAATAACTAAAATAGCATTTTAGAAAGGTTATTTTGCCAATATCTGGAATTACTAAGTATGGAGTTTAATTACTAAACATGAAGAGACAAAAATGTACCAATCACAGTAATGTCTTACCAATAAGATGTGCCAACAAAAGATTTTTGCTTTGCTACAGTAGCTGATATATTTGCTGCAACCTCAAAATGAGCTAGTGAGAAAAAGAATAGAATAGAAAATTTTAATTCTTTTCAGAGTAAGTAATGTTTCTAAGTTTAACAGTTCCAATTATGCTATAGGCATAACATGAAAAATTCAGATGTTTACATCAGGTAATTGTACATAAATTGAATACTTTAATCTTTCTTAGTTTACAACAAACTCATTCAAATAATTTAATAGAATTTTACTACAATGAAAATATATTTTATTAAGAACATATTCAATAAAAGTACTTTTATTACAAGCTTACTGAAGTTAATTTGGGGAACCAAAAATGTATTTAAACACATGGGCAAAACACATTCCTGAATTTCTTTTATCCTAACTTAACAGGGATAGTATCTTACTGTTTTTAGAAATGTACTTTTTCTTGATATATCACTTTTTATATTGTTTGTTGTTAAAAATGGTTATAAAAAACTAAATAGAGTTCATTTTGTCATTTAATATTTCAGGAAATTTTACCCTCACATATTAAAAATATTAATTATTGAATTATATTCCATAAGTATTAAACTGTGGTTCAACAGTTTTTCTATTGCTACAACTATGTATTTTTTCTAGCATAAGTAAATACCTCTAAGAATATGACTTTTTCATCTTTAGGATTAATTTGTACAAACTGAGTCTCAGGACTAAAAGTTACTGTGCCAAAGTAAAAAAATTACTATGATTCAATATGAAAATTAGAATAAAATAATGTCAATTCTCATCTAAAATTTTATTAATTTTTGGAAAAAAATTTGAAATTTGAAACATACCTAATTCTATAATCACCATGGTCTGTTAATAAAATATTTGCACCCCCCAAAAATACAAATTCTAACAAATTAGCATCAGACATTTCTTCCAATACAATTAGCAATTTAAACATATAAAATGAACTTACTTTCATATTCTTATGCATTTTGCCTTTAGTGTGCAAACAGGCAAGACCCTGATATTTAAAAAATAAAATGTATCTGTCATGAGCACTAAAGTCCAATGGCTTGCCTTTTTCCCTCCTCCAGCACCTGCTGGAAGCAGGGTTTGCTCAAGCGCCCTGAGTTTACTCTGGGCGTTTGCGCCTCACGAAACTGCCACGCGCATGAGCAGAGCTGAGGAGCACAGCGGAAGTGAGGCAGGGCTAAAGCACGTCTGAATGCTTGCATAGGCAGTCGTGGCATCCTTCAGAGGTCTCCTGGTTTCCGTGACAGTGTTGCTGCTGTTGCTTCTGGGTCCTCTGTGACCCCACGGGCAATGGAGCGAAGTGCGTGTCATAACGGAGGAGAACTGGAGGGAATTGCTGGAAGGAGAAAGGATGATAGAATTGTGAGTTGTGGGGTGTTTTTCCTGCGATGCAGGTCTGGTACCCTCGGAAACTGCTTACCGACCTCATCCCCTCTTCCTCAGGCAGGCCCCAGCTTCCCCAGACTTTGCCTCCCAGTTCCTCAGTGGGCGCCCTGACTCCTCCAGGTTCCCAGCTCCTTTGCATTTGCACTGTGTTCCAGTGTTCCTTTTCCAGTGCAGTGGTGCACCAAAGGATTTGTGCTCAGTTGAAATCTCTTTTCTTCAGGACTTTGAAACTGGGATTCAAGAGTCATGTGGTGTCAGTGGAGTCGGACTACTTCCCATCCTTTATAGATGGACATCCAGACTTATTTTCACTAACTTTTACAGAAGAGAATATTGAGCACAATCTCTAGCTTTTTGTTTATTCTTAAGAAACTTCCAATTGTGGTGTTGGAATTTGGGACATTTTGTTGCATACGCTAAGTTGAAATAGGGTTATTTTAAAATATTCATGCACCCCTCCTCACATTCTCTTCTCCCATTTCATTATTTATTTATTTATTTATTTTTTTTGCGGTGCTGGGGTTGGAACCCATGGCCCTGTGCTTGCAAGGCAAGCACTCTACCAACTGAGCTATCTCCCCAGCCCTCCCATCTCATTTTTCCATTGTGTATTTGCAATGTAGAGAATCCTTGAGTTGTGACTCCTTGGCCTTTGTAAGTGATAGTGCATTAAGAAATTATTACTTTATTTATTACAAACTCTTAAGAGCATTAGGTTGCAGTAGTTCGAACAAAACCCTGTGTCTTGTGTCTTAGTTCTAACTTAAATTTCTTTCTGCTACTATAGGAAATAAATGCCTTTGTTTTAGATGCTAAATAGTTGTTGGTGGTAGTAGACTGAAAAGAGTGGTGTAACAGATATTAACCAATACAACCATTATTGAATATTGTCTGTATATTGCACAATACAATAACCTGTAATTGCATTATTATATTTAATTCCCTAATGATAGTTACTATTATCTCATTGTACAGATGAGAGACAGATGTCTAATTTTTCTGGCCAGATATTGGTATATTGACATTCTTTGGGCCTCCAGAATAAGCATGGAATAATTGTTAGAACACTGCTTCTTTAAAAAGACTCAGGTATTTTCCTGGATCATGTATGAAGTAAGTTGGCAATTAAGGAAGCAAGTGGTGTTGACATCCCAAAGGGAGAACCCAGAAGACAGTCAGTAAATTTTGAATCATAAAACATAATAGCAAAAATAAAATAGGAAAAAATGTTTAGTATGCACATAATCTGTTTTTGAAACTGTGGAGGAGGGGAAATATAACCAGTTAACCAGTTGCAGTATTTGTTTTTTTTCTTTTTTTTTATCAGAATATTGTTTTAGACTTGGGTCTGTAAAATATTTAATGTTATAAACAAAATGTTAAGCAGTAGAGCTTATAAATTTATATGCAAAATACAGTCAAATATTTAAGATATTTTTAAATTCATTTGGTCAAACAGTAAATATCGCATCAGAAGAGGTATTAAGGGGAAAACAGCAAACAAAATACACTGACAATGAGTTAAATCCAAATTAGAGGATCTATCAGAAATTATAGAAGTGCTTTCCTTCTTTGTCCTTGGCTAACAATTTAAGGTTCTACAAATTTTAAGAAACACAGGATACAATATGTTTGAAAAAAAGAAAGGATTCCAAGACAGAGTGGCACACACCTTTAATCCCAGCCACTCAGGAGTCTGAAGCAATTCCTATCCCTGATACAAAAAAAAAAAAAAGAAAAGAATTAAAGAAAAAGTAATTAGTATTCTTAACAGTGTATATTTAATTATAAGTGAATTATTTTCAGTTAATCTATTCCTGATAAGAAGTTATTATAGAGATATATTCATTGTGATGTAACTTATTATTAAGGAGTTTGAGTTATGTATCATACTAGTTTGCTTTATTCTGCAGTCCTGTTTTTGAAATTTTTCCTAAAACAAGTCAAGAAAATATGAATAAAGAAATTGCATTTTTGTTTTTTAACATGTGTAGACTTCATTTGTTCTGGTTCTATAAACTGAGGGAAATTACAATATAAAGTAGAAAAGCAAAATTCTAGGGAAAAATTAGGACCTGGATGATTATGAATGCTATTAAAATGCTATTGTTGTTGGTCATAGAATACCTAAACCCAGGGTCTTGGAAACTAACTGGCAATGAGTTTTATTTAGCCTACTTTAGTATATGTGTGGGGGTTTGGTTTTGAAATATTTGTATATAAAAATGCAGGTCTCTATCTTCTTTTAATATGAATAGCCTTCTTCCTGGGCCCACCAATCCTGTGGCAATCCTGCTGCATAATAGTAGTAACTGCCTTAATTTGGAACTTGGATTTCCTCATTCTCCATAGCCCAGGGTACTTTCTATTTTTCCAACAAATTGCAATTGACTCTGTAGTACAAAATTGTTAAAATGGTAAATGTCCAAAAATGTCTTGAGCTTTCTGGTGACCAAATGGTAGTAGAAAAATCCAAGGGTTTCTAAAGAACTGCTTTTCATAAGTCCCTTGTGTCTTTAAAAATTTACTCTTGGGTTTGCTTTATTATGGATGGTTATGATCCTTAAATTATACTTCTTAATATTCAGATTATTAGATCCATAGATCTGTTTCAATGTGCACAAAACTAACCACTTTATTTTCAGTTTTTAGTGTAAATATTCTTAATGAATCATATGTTTAAAATAATCTTGGGCTGGGTTTATAGGTCAGTGCTACAGTGCTTGCCTAGCATGTGTGAGGCACTCAGTTCAATCTTCAGCACCACATAAAATTAAATATAGGTGTAGTGTGTCCATCTACAACTAAAATACTTTAAAATTTTTTTCATAATTTTGCTTTATACCAAGATTAGTGATCATGAGAGCACTTAGCTTTTTGTTCTTAAACTATATTTTAATTATGCGCTGTACTGTCCTGCTTGTCAAAATCTTCAACCAGAATGGGCAAGTTTTGCTGAATGGGAAGAAGATCTTGAGGTTAGTGTTGCAAAAGTAGATGTTGCAGAGCAGACAGGTACTGTAAGTCTGGATGATTTTGTTTCTTTGCCAATTATGTTGAAATTTATCTTATTTTTAAACATCTTATGCTCTTAACCTTTAATTACATTTTGAAAACATAGTGTTCTGCATCTAGTTAAATTAGTTCAAAATCAGTTAAACTCACTTGACTTATCATCTCTCTCATGGGGGTTCAGCATGCAAAGACTGCAAAAAGCAGATTCCCTAGTTGTGTATAGAGCTATTGTTTGTGTTGTTCTAAGGGAGCATGAAGATATCATTTGCTCCCTATTCCTGCCCATATAACTTTCTCTTATCTGTTCTTGTGCTCCAGTCTCTGGACTATTATATAAGATGTCTTTGAGAAGGTTTAGAACACTGTGGTCCAAGTAGACATTGGCCAAGTCATTATTTGCAACTCACCAAGTTTTACAATAAGGGAATGTTTCTTTCAAATTTAAGGTCACATTCTCTGATTTGACTCTGAAATTGAATTTCAGATTTAATACCTATGATTTGAGGATGTGGGCTCTTAATTACAAATCCCTAAGATGGTAATGTCAAATGCACTCTTGTCATGGTCCCCTGCCCAAGTGTGGGTCTTGTCCTTGATGCTTCTGTCTTGACCAGCCTCAGTCTTGTTCTTGGTGGTCACAATAAAACTGGGTTCTGGTTGCACTGTCCCAAGTGGTAACAATAGGAGCTATTTTGTTGACCATTTACCTGTTTCAACTCTCAAGAGTTTTTTATTTCTGGTTTGATCCTCACACAACCATATGAGATATGTAGTATACCATATTACAGATAAGAAAACAGGTTAATTCTCAGACATCAGTGCTTGACACATGGTTAATAAGAATGTAAGCTGCAATTGTTATTACCTGTCTTAAGACAGATTCATAGTCTTTCCCATGTTTAGCAATAATATAAACTGCCTTTGTTCTTGCATGTCATTTATGATTTGAAACCTAAGACCATATCGTATTTTCCCTCGACATATCACTAGTAGTTTTAGTCATACATTAGTGTAATTGACCAAGTGCTTACATATATACAAAAATGTCTTCAATGATCAAACTTGATAAACTTTCAAATTGAGCTAATATGGAATAACGTGTTTTCTAAAATTGCTTTAAGTATATAATTTATATTTGCATTTTATTACAAATTGCTACTATTTAGGCATAATTTTCATATTCTTAATGGCTTTTAAATAATTTTGAATCACCTTATACTTAGTGATTGTCCCATGTAAAACCAGATGTATGTTCATTTTCATTTGTAGGACTTAGTGTATAGTTTAGTATAGCTGCTATTCCTACTATTTATCAGTAAGTATTTGAAGATTCTCAGTTATGGAGAAGGATGGATCATAGTGTAATTGAAATCGTAGGCCTCTCTCAGATAATGTTTGAAGAGCTGAGATAATCTGATCTAGTAAATATTTTACAGAACTCATTTTGCTTTTATAGTACCCTGTTACTTTAAATAGATGGGTGATACTTGAAGTAGTCTTTGTTGTTACAGATTTATAGTTAATTGGAATGTAATGCTCTTGTGAAATGGTGAGATCCTTTTCAATATAGGAAATGGTTGTAAACCCAGAGTGCTGATGTATCCTTTGGGTAATAGGATGAAGGGGAGATCTTGCTGTTTGCTGGAGCAGTTTCTGGAGAACACAGGGTTTAAAGGAAATCTTGAAAGTAGAACTTTTAAGAGTGCAGGGTAAGCATTCCACTCCATGGACATTCTCATAAAGAGGAATGTGATATTTTCAAAAAGTAACTAAGCCTTGAGGAGAAAGTAGTGGGTGATACAGTAGTGTTAAGTCAGAAGGAACAGAAAATGTCTAGTCTGCAATATCAGGTCTTTTAGTTTGACTTTATTGGTATTCTAATATGGAGGTAGGAAATCTCAAATCTGTCCACCTGCTGTACCTTGATGTCATCTAGGTCATAAGCTAAATATTAAAAGGTATTTCTCCTCATTTAAAATTTCAAAAACAATGTGGCAATTCTGTTGAGTTTGGTTGTGCATACTTGTAAACCCAGTTACTCAGGAGATTAAGACAGGAGAATCACAAGTTTGAGGCCAGCCTCTGCAACTTAGCAAGACACTGTCTCAGGATAAAAATAAAATGGGTTAGAGTTGTAGCTAAGTGGTAGAGCACTTCTGGGTTCATTCCCCAATACTGCCAAAAAGAAAAACAACAGAAAAACAAATTGGCAGTTCATTTTTATGTCTGCATCTTGTTTCCTTTTCCATTTTTTTCACTTTTGGTTTTACTTCTTTATCCACTCATCCTCCCTTCTTATCTATTTAAATTTCTTTTCTCTGTATCCCATAGGTACTTCTCTCCCTCCCTTCTTCCTCATTACTTTTCCCCACATGTTCCTTAATTGTTTGTAATAAGTATTCTCAATATCACTGAATTTATATGGAATTTCCTGCCCTTTTTTTCTTAGTCATGGCATTTACCTTGCTTTTTTCTTTTCATTTTTGCCTGTTGCAATCTTAATTGTCCTTCAAAGAACTACTTCAATTACATCTTCTCCTTAAAACTTTATGTTTTTAAATGGGAGCTTCTTTGTAGTCTTTTTCTCTGAATGGAAAAAGAATCCCCTGTCCCTGTGGTAGGTAGTAGGGAACGATGGGGCTTTTGCACTTGAAGATGCACAAGACTGGAGAACAGTTAGGACTATTTGACAGAATCCCATACATCAAGAATGGAAAGGTGGAAGGGGTGGAAGGAAGTGTGGAAAATTGACTGTAAATAGAGTCACTGAAGTCCCTGGGAGAAAATCACAGCCACAGAGGCTTTCTGTAATTTAAAACTGAATGGCAGAGGTGATGTGACTATGAAGGAAAGTTCCACAAAAACAAAAGTCTTTAAACATAGTTTTAAAATAGCTAATAATTTTCATGTTTCAGGCATTATTTTAATAACTTTTCACATGGTAATACTTTTAATATGTAAGTTATACATAAAACTTAAACATCACTTTCTGAGATATATCTGTTTACTGTGCTTCACAGTACTTTCATACTTAGAAGAGTGAGAACAAAATCTTAAGTCTTATGATTGTGTTTGGGGCTGAGATGTCATCAGTAGTAATTCAACATCTTCTACATTGCTAATGCTTTTGAATATTATGATGAACTAAAATGAGGTGATGAAATAGTGAAAACAAATACAAAATTTATTTTCCATTGCTATTAATATTTAATTCTGATCTTTTGTTGTGAGGATGGTGAATTTAGACACTATCCAGTTCCAAGGATTAAGAAGGACTTCATCAACTTTATAAGTGGAAATGAGTGGAAGAATATTGAACCTGTTTTATCATGGTTTGGTCCAGGTTCTGTTCTGTAAGTGTGAGGGATTTTTCTCTTATTTACTTCCCAATTATTTGGAAGAGATAATTATATTTTCATTTCATATAAATAAATACATGTACACAGTTTGTTTCTTGGACACTTAAGACATATTTGTATTTGTTATGTGTTTGGTATTTTTAGTTAGATATTATAAATCAAACACATAACCTTGATACTTATTAAGCTATGTGAGGCCATTCTGTAGAATTAAGCTTAGTGCCTTTTTAGGAATATTTTAGATGTTTAGAGTTGAACATATGTGTCATTAAAAACTTTATAGTGCCCTAAAGAAAGAAGAGTGTAATGGGCATGTGGTAATTTGAGAGACTCAAACATTATCTACATATATTACCTTTAAACTCTTTGATGTACAGTGATTAATTATGTGTGATTATTCTGCCCATCTAACTTGTATGAATAATGTGTCTGCACAATATCTAATGGTATGATTAATCCTGAGCTTAAATTTAGTTAGAAGATAGGTATTTTTTTATACCAGTTAGGATTGTGAATGGCAAGTCTATTATCTGTTACACAGTTGGAGTGCAAGGCCTCAGTGGTCATTCAAGAGACTTTTGGGAATAGTAAGTTTCATGGAGGTTATTATGTTCTCATCTTATTCTAGTCTCCTCACCATACTTACCCTTGGGAGATGGGGTGTGGATCACCAACTGTCAGAGAAAAGTGCTTTGGATTCTGGGAGTGGGAGAAAGATCAGTTCTAAGCAGTAGTTTGTAATTGAAGTGTACCTTTTCTTTTGTGCCTCCAGATTATTCTTTAGATGTCAGAACTTCTCATTGAACCATTATGTCCAGTGCAATGATGGAACCTTGTATTCCTGATATAGTTTAATTAGTGCAGACAATAGTGAAGCCACACAGAAGTTTAAGTTCCTTATTGCTATTCTTACTTGTCTTTTTCATGTTGTTGCCACACTGGGGATTGAGCCCAGGTATTCTCTGCCACTAAGCTACATCCACAACAAATTTTATTTTATTTATTTATTTTGTGGGGGTGTTGATAAATGATCTTGGTGGGCACTCAACCACTGAGCCACATCCTCAGGCCTGTTTTGTATTTTATTTGGAGAGAGGGTCCCTCTGAGTTGCTTGACACCTTGGTTTTGCTGCACCTGACTTTGACCTCACAATCCTCCTGCCTCACCCTCAGAGCCATTGGAATTATAGGCATGCACCACCACACCCACCAGATTTTATTTTCATTTTGAGATTGGGCCTTGCGAAGTTGCTGAGGCTGGCCTCAAATTTTTGTCCCTCCTGTCTTGGCCTCCCAAGTGGCTGGGATTGTAGGCCTGCACCACTATACCCAGGTGCACACTTGACCTGTTAAACAACAAAGGCAGTGTGATTAAGCTAGTTTTCAATGTTAAACTTAAAATGTAACTGATTTTTTTTTTTAATATTTTAAGTGAATCTTAACCATTTTTGTGTTAGAAAAGGCAGTAGCTTGTAATTTTCTGTGAAATCCTAAAGGCAGTAGGCTGTACCTTTTCTATTGGGAGACTGTGTAGAGGGGGCATGGCACGTGTAAGCTTTGCAGGTTCATCCACCCCATCATTTTTCATTGGATTAAGCCATCCTTTCACTTTGCATGAAAAAGCCCTTGGGAACACCAACTTCTAATTCTTGCTAAAGGTGATACTGTTTGAAACACACAAACCCTCTTTTTTGAAACATGCTTTTTTTAACTGCCCCTTTAACTTACCTGCATTTAATTTCATGACAATAATTATTTTTACTTATGATTTTTTTCTATGTAGTCATTTATATATCATTGCAAATTTTCAAATTGTGCTATTAGAAATTTTAATTTTTTTTTAGGCCAAGCATCTTTATTTCCATTTATTTCATGGTAAGTTCACAATAACAACAAAAGAACTTAAAACAATATTTCACCATCACAGTGAGTGATACACCCCTGTAATCCCAGCAACATGGAAGACTGAGGTGGGAGGATCACAAGTTCAAAGCCTGCCTCAGCAACTCAGTAAGGCCCTAAGCAATTTGCAAAATGTCTCAAATTTTTTTCATTACTTTCTTTTCTTTTTTTATTGTAAACAAATGGGATACATTTTGTTTCTCTGTTTATACATGGAGTAAAGGCATAACATTTGGATAACCGTAAATTTACGTAGGGTAATATTTTTTGACTCATTCTGTTGTTTTTCACCTTCCCCCCACTCTTCCCAACCCTCTTTTCCCTCTATACAGTCCTATCTTCCTCCATTCTTGCCCCCTCCCTAACCCAAACCCTAACTCTAACCCTAACCCTAACACTAACACCTCCAACCCCCCATTTTGTGTCCTCATCTACTTATCAGAGAGATCATTCATCCTTTGGTTTTTTGAGATTGGATTATCTCACTTAGCATGATATTCTCCAGATTCATCCATTTGCCTGCAAATGCAATAATTTTATCATTCTTTATGACTGAGTAATATTCCATTGTGTGTGTGTGTGTGTGTGTGTGTGTGTGTGTGTGTGTGTATATATACATATACATACATATATATAATGGATTCTTTATCCACTCATCATTTGGACATTAGGTTGGTTCCACATTCTGGCTATTGTGAATTGAACAGCTATGATCATCGATGTGGCTGTATCTCTGCAGTATGTTGATTTTAAGTCCTTTGGGTATAGACCAAGGAGTGGGATAACTGGGTCAAATGGTGGTTCCATTCCAAGCTTTCTGAGGAATCTCCATACTGCTTTCCAGAGTGGCTGCAATAATTTGCAACCCCACCAGCAATGTATGAGTGTACCTTTTTCCCCACATCCTCGCCAACACCTATTGTTTCTTGTGTTCTTGATAATCACCATTCTAATTTGGGTGAGATGGAACCTTAGGGTAGTTTTAATTTGCATTTCTCTTATTACTAGAGATGTTGAACATTTTTTCATATATCTGTTGATTGCTTGTACATCTTCTTCTGTGAAGTGTCTGTTCATTTCCTTAGCCTGTTTGTTGATTGGATTATTTGTATTCTTGTTGTAAAGTTTTTTGAGTTCTTTACATATTCTGGAAATGTGTGCTCTATCTGAAGTATGGTTGGCAAAGATATTCTCCCCCTCTGTAGGCTCTCTGTTCACATTACTGATATTTTCCTTTGCTGAGAGAAAGCTTTTTAGTTTGATTCAAACCTAGTTGTTGATTCTTGCTTTTCTTTCTTTGCTATGGGAGTCCTGTTAAGGAAGTCTGATTCTAAGCGGACATGTTGAAGATTTGGACCTACTTGTTCTTCTATAAGATGCAGGGTCTCTGGTCTGATTCTGAGGTCCTTGATCCATTTTGACTTGAGTTTTGTGCAGGGTGAGAGATAGGGGTTTAATTTTATTCTGTTGTATATGGTTTTCCAGTTTTCCCAGCATCATTTGTTGAAGAGGCTATCTTTTCTCCATTGCATATTTTTGGCCCCTTTGACTAGTATGAGAAAATTGTATTTATTTGGGTTTGTTTCCATGTCCTCTATTCTGTACCATTGATTTACCTGTCTATTTTGGTACCAATACCATGCTATTTTTGTTACTATTGCTTTGTAGTAGATTTGAAGATCTGGTATTGTGATACCCCCTGCTTCACTCATTCTGCTAAGGATTGCTTTAGCTATTCTGGGTTTCTTATTCTTCCAGATGAACTTCATAATTGCTTGTTCTATTTCTGCAAGGTACATCATTGGAATTTTAATTGGAGTTGCACTGAATCTGTATAGCACTTTTGGTAGTATGGCCATTTTGACAATATTAATTCTTCCCATCCAAGAACATGGGGGATCTTTCCATGTTTAACAAAATATGAAAGGAAATTTTGTTTTGGAGGTGCTGGGGGTAAAATACAGGGCCTTGTACATTCTGGGCAAGTAATCTGCCACTTTGTTACATCCCTAGCAAGAGAGAAGTGATTTTATTTGGCAACAGTCCTATTAACAAGTGTTCCAAAGTCTTTCTTCAGGCTCCCTTCTATGCTTTTTTTTTTTTTTTTTTTTTTGGAGAATTTTAAGGGTGAATGAGACTTGCCATTTCCAACTGATTTCATAGAGCTCATATTCAGTTTGTCAGTAGTTGGTCAGTATTTTGAAGAATCATCAGATGAAAGTTATAAGTGAATATTGAACTCTAAGCAGAGGTGCATGCCTGTAATCCCAGTTACTTATGAGGCTAAGACAGGAGTATCCCAGATTTGGGACCAGACTTGGTAATTTAGTGAGACCCTGTCTCAAAAGAAAAAGGGATGGGGGATGTAGCACAGCATTTGAGTACTTATTACCTAGGATATGCAAGGCACTGCATTTAATCCTGAGTATGGGGGTGGGAAAGAAAAGAAAAAGTGACCATTGAATACTGTAAAAAGAAAGAGTACCAAGTATTTTATTTATGAGATGATCCAGTGATGACAACCTTTCAGAAACTTAGATTTTATGAGCAAACCTTATTACAGTCATGAAATGAGTGAGTGATAACTTTTCTTAATAGTAGCAATAATATCCATTGTTGGGTGAAATTATGGACATGAAAACAGAAAATATAGACAATGCTGTGTATCTTACTCAGTTTTTAAATTATCTTTTTTATTTTAGGTACCAATATGTCAGCACACTTTCAGCTGTCTGTGAACATAAGGTTATGGATTAAAAGTTTTCTATCTTTATCATTTTTTAAAGAAACTATTTTTAGTTCATTTTTTGCCTTTTGATTTCAGACTTGCTACAACTATTATATTCAAAACCTTGGATTACTCCTTTGGGGATCATACATACTTTTGCTTTAGCAACTCTGCTTTCAGAATTGTCATTAGGAATTCTAAGTATTTAGTTTTTAGAGCACTAAAATATTTTAAAATAATAAATTGCATCAGTTTTATTATATGTAATGATTCTTTTTATTTTTACAGTGTATGATATTTGTAGCAAATTGCCTTTGTCCTTCAAAAAGGCACAACTACAGCCACACCTTTTAAGGAAGTATATTTTAAAATGTTTTTGTTTCTGGAGATTTATTTATTTATTTATTTATTTTTTCTCTGTGAATCTGAGGCCTACCACATGCTAATAAATAAACATTTTACCACTGAGCTACATCCCCAACCCTGAAGTGTTTATATTTTATTCACTCGTAATTCCCTTCATTTGTGTAAACACAGTTACACACTTCATAGGTTCCTCTTCTGCTTTGGTTCCTAAGTTTGGAGTGGTGGCTTCTATCAGTTGTATAAATGAATGGGGAGATGTGTACATCATGTAAAAATGGTAGCCCAGTGAATTTTGGAATATTGTTATTTTCTTGACTCAGAGAATTTCAACATTGCATTTAGCTTGTAGCTATTTAATAACATTGATCTGTCAGTGTGTTTGCATACTTCATGTTATTCATGGATCTGTTTCAGTATACTTGAGTCAAAATTTTAATTTTTAGGTGAATATACTCTACTCTTAAAGTCATTCACCGTGATAGCCATATTTGAAGTTCATTCTTTGTTCCAGCCAATTTTCATTCTTTTGGTAGAATATTGGGGAAATGCATTTCCTGTAGCTGATTTGGATTGATATTGACCTAAACTGAACTGTAAAATAAATTTATATAATTCAAAGTATATATTTCTTTTGCCTGTTGAAATACAAGTACTTCCCCATGTTGTATTTTTGATCTTGAAAAATTGTGCTGGTAGTAGAAACCCTCATACTTTCAGTAGTAAGGAACTTGGACTTTTATCTATTGGCTTTTCAGCAAATTTGCAGTTGACTGTTTAGGTGAAATGGTTTCAATCTTAGTTGAGAAAGCTAAGATATAGAGAGATGAGGGATTTCCCCAAAGTCACACAGAAATTGCAGAGCAGAGTGTATACCTAAGTCAAAAACACATGACAACCATGATATGTCCTATATTTTGCTGCCATTCTTAAGATTTATTGAGGTCAAAACTCCTGAAATAAAATCAGTGAATATTTCATTTACAGTGTACCTATCCTTCCCAAATAGTTGTGTTGATAGTGAAAGGGGCAGTCATGAATTAAGTAATAATTATGTCCTCCAGGGGCTACTGACCTGAAGGAAAAAAATGTAAACACAGATTGTTTAAGAGATAAATTTATTATCAGGGGTAAGATTTTCGCACTGATATGAAAATAATTCATTCACCAACTCTTAAGTTGTCAATGAAAAATAAAATTTGATTTAGCAAATATAAAAATAACTATATAGAAATACTTTTTATTATTAATTTGATTGATTACTATTCTGTACTTTTCCTCTAAGTTCTGTAGCTATCAGAAAATTTGTAGATGGATAGGGTCAAACTGACCATAGATATCAAACAGTCATGATGAATCACACTATATAGGCTGAATAATTTTGGGGGCAATTGCCAGATTCTCCATCAAAGTCATCTGCTGAGAGGGTACTCTGGGAGTCTGCATAGATGAACTTCTGTATCTAGTAACATAGGTATTGGAGTCAGAGATGTCTTCCAATTGGAGCAAACTTGAATGTGCATTGTACTTGCCAGGAGAACTTGTTTGCACCAGATTGCTGGTCCTTGCCCTGTGTTTTGGAATCAGGTTCTGTGATGAGGCTGGGAATTTGCATTTCTGAGAAATTCTAGGTGAAGTTATTGCTGCTGGTCTGAAGACTGCTCTTTGAATAATACTTTCTTGGACAAAATGGTTACCAATAGAAAGCTGTATAGGTCTCTGCCCATAAAATTAGGTGTTGACATATAAATGCTTTAAAAATAGTGACTCTGATAGGTTTCCCTCTATGGAATAAACTGTGGGATTTATTCATTGTATACATAGAAGGATGTAAGTTCTCAAAAGAGAAGGTTGTAACAGTGAATAGGTACAATTTTAGAAATTTTCTGAAATGAACAAAAAGAAATGGCAGAGATAATACTGTACATCTGTTTGCAAGTTACAAGAAAATTAATTTTTTTAAGAATTTTTTAAAAATGACAGCTAATTCATGTGAAACTACTTAAGTTTTTCTCTTCTCTACTGACGTCCACAGAAAAAAGTTAGTAGAAAAGACTATACCTTGTAATAACTTAATTTGGATAGATTGGAAAACAAAGTAATAGTTTTTCTAAATTTATTTCTAAAAGATAGGTCTCTAATACTCACATTATTCTAATGATGCATAATAAGTTATTAGTATGCACTCTGCTATGCTTAGGCAATTTGTTTTTCTTTAGTGACATAATTGATAGATAACTAATCTAAACTTTAATGTGATGATACCCCTTTTGGAACATGCCACATGTTTTGAGTTTTTTCCTTTATAAGTGTATGAGTTATTTAGAAAAAAAAAAACTCAGTCTACCTTTTGATCATATAGTGAGAAGTCTGAAGACAGAATCGAGGAGATCCTTAGGACCCAGATGATTTTATTAAGATGCTGTGTTTCTTAATACCTCAGGTCTTCTTACCTTGTTGCAGTCTCAGCTCTGAGTGATTCTTTGTTCACAAGATAATCAAAGAAAGCCATCACTCACAGGGAGAAAGAAGGAAAACCATTTTCTTCTTATACTCCCCTAACTTTGAGAGAAGTCCCAATGCATTCCACTTGTACAGGACTCACTTCAAAGATTTACTTTAAACCATGGTTTCCCAAGCTTGACTTTATTGCCCATTTTGAGCAGATGATTTTTAATTGTATGAACTACCTTTTGTATATTGTTGGATGCTCAAAGGTATCTCAGTAGTTGCTAGTAGCACTGCCCAGCTCCCCCAAGAGATGTAAACCCCCGCCCTCAGATATCGCCAGACATTGCACAGTGTTTCTTGGGGAACACGTATCATTCTTGGTGTAAAACCACTATTGTAAATTGTAATATTCACTGGAACCATGCAGAATGTGTCATGCATAGGATCTTTTGACCCAGTATAAAGAGGGAGGCCATGCAGACCAAACATTAAGTTGTCTATGACTGGAAATATTTTCTTATAGTTTGCCCTACTTATTAATGCTCCCCCCAGTTCTGAGTTGCCTAGGAGTCTCAACAGTCTAGAATTAGTGAACATAGTAAAACTCATGGGCCCAATTTCCTTTCAGTAACATGGTATGCTCTGAGATTAAGTTAATTAGTAATTGGCCCTGTAACAAATATAATGTGTTTATGTGCACATACTTAAATATTCATTGAACTGTATACTTTATATGTTTTATATTATGTAAATTTTATTGTTACTAATTTACCTTAATAAGATGTTGAAGGGAAAGCACATTTATGAGACTAGAAAAAATGAACCAGAATATGATTTTTAACTGTACACATTGTGATTTCTTTTTTCCTGGGAACTGAAACAGGATAGCATTGAAGTTTTAGTATACTTGTAGAACAAAATATTAATAGGAAAATAATGTAAGATTTACTTAATGCAGTAGACTTTCTTAAATTTTCCACATTCACAGCATTAATGCTTATTGATTAATTAAAGTTCAGTTTATAGATAGGTAGGTAATTAGAATGAGTTTGGCAAGTAAAATGAATCTTCCTACCAGTTTTTATAATCTTCACTGTTTTCTTAATAATTTATTCCAGTTGTTGATTCTTGCTTTTATTTCTTGTGCTATTGGAGTCCTGTTAAGGAAGTCTGATCCTAAGACAACAAGTTGAAGATTTGGACCTACTTTTTCTTCTATAAGATGCAGGGTCTCTGGTCTGATTCCAAGGTCCTTGATCCATTATGAGTTGAGTTTTGTGCAGGGTGAGAGATAGAGGTTTAATTTCATTCTGTTGCATATGGTTTTCCAGTTTTCCCAGCAACATTTTTTGAAGAGGCTATCTTTTCTCCATTGCATATTTTTGGACCCTTTGTCTAGTATGAGAAAATTGTATTTATTTGGTTTTGTGTCCATGTCCTCTATTCTGTACCATTGATCTACCTGTCTATTTTGATACCAATACCATGCCGTTTTTGTTACTATTGCTTTGTAGTAGAGTTGAAGATCTGGTATTGCGATACCCCCTGCTTCACTCTTGCTACTAAGGATTGCTTTAGCTATTCTAGGTTTTTTATTCTTCCAGATAAATTTCATAATCACTTGCTCTATTTCTGTAAGGTACATCATTGGGATTTTAATTGGAATTGCATTGAACATGTATAGCACTTTAGGTAGTATAGCCATTTTGACAATATTAATTCTGCCTATCCAGGAACATGGGAGATCTTTCCATCTTCTAAGGCTTTCTTTAATTTCTTTCTTTAGTGTTCTGTAGTTCTCATTGTTGAGGTCTTTCACCTCTTTTGTGAGATAGATTCCCAAGTATTTTATTTTTTCGATGCTATTGTGCCAAGGAGTGGGATAGCTGGGTCAAATGGTGTTTCCATTCCAAGCATTCTGAGGAATCTCCATACTGCTTTCCAGAGTGGTTGCACTAATTTGCAACCCCACCAGCAATGTATGAGTGTTCCCTTTTCACCACATCCTCGCCAACACCTATTGTTGCTTGTATTCTTGATAATCGCCATTCTAATTGGGGTGAGATGAAATCTTAGGGTAGTTTTGATTTCCATTTCCCTTATTACTAGGGATGTTGAACATTTTTTCATATATCTGGTGATTACTTGTACATCTTCTTCTGTGAAGTGTCTGTTCATTTCCTTAGCCCATTTGTTGATTGGATTATTTGTATTCTTCGTGTAGAGTTTTTTGGGTTCTTTATAGATTCTGGAAATTAGCGCTCTATCTGAAGTATGGTTGGCAAAGATATTCTCCCACTCTGTAGGCTCTCTCTTCACATTACTGATAGTTTCCTTTGCTGAGAGAAAGCTTTTTAGTTTGAATCTATCCCAGTTGTTGATTCGTTAACATTATAAAGGCCACCTATGCTAAGCCCATGGCCAATATCATTCTAAATGTTGAAAAACTGAAAGTGTTCCCCCTAAAAACTGGAACAAGGCAGGGATGCCGTCTTTCACCACTTCTATTCAACATCATCCTTGACTCTCTAGCCAGAGCAATTAGACAAACCAAAGAAATTAAAGGGATATGAATTGGAAAAGAAGAACTCAAACTATCCCTGTTCGCTGATGACATGATTATATATTTAGAGGAACCTGGAAATTCCACCAGAAAACTTTTAGAACTCATAAGTGAATTCAGTAAAGTAGCAGGCTACAAGATCAATGCTCATAAATCCAATGTATATTTATACATAAGTGATTAATCTTCAGAAAGATAAATTAGGAAAACTACCTCTCAGAAAGCTTGGAATGGAAACACCATTTGACACAGCTGTCCCACTCCTTGGCCTATACCCAAAGGAATTAAAATCAGCATACTACAGAGATACAGCCACATCAATGTTCATTGCTGCTCAATTCACCATAGCCAGATTGTGGAACCAACCTAGATGCCCTTCAGTTGATGAATGGATAAAGAAACTGTGGCATATATATACAATGGAATATTTCTCCGTAATGAAGAATGATAAAATTATGGCATTTGCATGCAAATGGATGAAATTGGAGAATATCATGCTAAGTAAGATAAGCCAATCTCAAAAAACTAAATAACAAATGATCTCCCCGATAAGCAGATGAGAACATATAATGGGGGGGGAGGGTTAGCATTAGGTTTAGGGTTAGGTTTAGGGTTAGGGATAAGTAATGTGGTAAGAATGAAGGAAAGAAGGACTGTATAGAGGGAAAAGAGGGGTGGGAGGGGTGGGGGGAAGGGAAAAAATATTGAATCAAACATCATTTCTCCATGTAAGCATATGATTTCACAAGTGGTATGCTTTGACTCCATGTACAAGTAGAGAAACACTATCCCATTTATATACAATAATAATAAAAAATAATAATAATTTATTCCTTTTGGAGATCCAAACAAATGTAAATGTTAAGGCAGTCATAGACATATGAATCATAGTATCTTAATTTGAATCTAAAACAAATCTATATCAACAACAACATATTTATGGTCCTTGTCTTTAAGAAAAATCATTACCAGAATTTTTTCAACCTTAGAAAAAAGTGGAAGAGGAACAAGAGGCAGGTGAAGAAGATGTTTTAGAAGAGGAAGCTGAAAGTAAAGATGGAGCAAAGACTTCGCAGAATGCCATGAGACATCGCTCTGTGGATCCATGGTTGTCCATTGATAAATCCTAGTTAATTTTTATGGATACATTAATATCATGATTTTAACAAAACCTTGAAGGTTTATCATTAGTTTTCTGTGAACTCTGATTTATATTACAGGGTTTGATGTAGATCGTTGGATTGCACAGTTTTCATTAAGAAAATTAATGCGGGTATAAAAGTCTGTAATATGATTTAAGAACATTGTGGTGGTTTAAGCAATATTTAATTTTGGAATATCTCATGGCAAGCAATGGGATTTGTATGTTTGTTTAATAATAACCTGTTGCATGTCTGAATTAAAAAAAATCACATTTCCCAAGGATTACATTATTGGGGAATTTAAGATTAGAGAAAAACATTTCTCATTTGATATGATTTTTCTCAGTTTCGCTGTGTGAAATAAAGAATATATTTCCCATAAATGGAAAGTTTTTGCCCATTGTCTTGAGAAATGCATATTTTAGTGATAACTGTGGTCTTTTAGGGATATAATTCAAAATTTCTTCATATTTTAAAAATCACACGAGTAATAAAATCTATCCTGCTTTAATTGTAGTGTTCTGCATATCATATACATAATATGGTACTGATTGAGGAAGGTTTTATAAATGTAGGTGTTCTCTTGATTCCTTTAATGGTTAATTTCTTTTTTTTGTTCTCTTTTTGGTGTGTTGTTGTATTTTTAAATTTGCCATGGATTATATTTCTCAAATTGAGTGGTATAAACAGTATCAGTCACTCAGTCTAGATTTTACATTATTATTATTGAACCTTGTCTTGAATATTTTGATTTTGCTACTTTTTTCTTCTATTTGTTTTTTTATTTTTATGTGAAGGTGGATAGTCATCATTTTTATTTTACATCAGAAAGCTTTGGTATTTTATATTTTGAAAATGCAAAGCTTAATTTGATACAAAATAAAGTTTGCTTTCTACTCAGCAAAAGATATCTTGTACTCTGTTTTCTGAGTATGTTTGTTCGTCATGTTCAGAAAATTCTTTAATTGATGTTTCTAATGAGTTTTCACTTGGTGTTTTTAAATTGTAAAGTTTTATGCTTTCTGGAAGCTAATCTAGTGCAATGATTTCTGAGAGGATATGTAGTAAAGAGGACCACAGGAAGTTTGAAAATTGGATGAGGCTTTTTTTTTTTTTTTTTGCTAACACGTATTGTACCCAAGGTCACATATCCCCTGAGTAATCACCTCTTCCCTTTGTACGTTTATATTTACAGACATGGTCTGTCTTAAGTTGCTTAGGCCCTCTCTAATTTAGGGAGACTGGCTTTGAACTGGAGTACCTCCTGCAGCAGCCTCTATAGTCCCTGAGATCCCAGGCCTCTGGACCTTTCATTTTAGCCAAATACCTGCTGGTTAGTATTTTTGATAGGCAGTGTCCAGGAGTAGGCAGAGTGGGTAAAAAATGAATTGATTGTAGTTATAAATGTTGGGGATTCAGGTTTGAATTAACCCAACAGTCTTCTTACATAATAATGGCCTGACAATATAATGTGTCCAAGATTTTCTTGCCTCTCCTCCTTCCCCAGGCCACCATGGATCACTGATAAATTTCTCTGGTCATAGTTCAGTCAGAACCTTTTTCTTGCTTACAAAGGCTGAGGGAAATCTTTCTCTCATGATACCCACCAGGGTGGCAGGTTTTGTCATGCAAATAAAGCTTCTGGCAGTATTGTTTTAAATATGAAACTATAAGTTTGTTAGAAAGTGATTGGTTTTGTCTTGGGATAATTTTTCTGCAAAGTGCTCCACAAAGCCATACTGGAAGAGGAAAGGATATGAAAAGTAATGTGATCAGTGTTTTTTTGCAGACATTGGTTCTTGAAAAATTACTCTTAGAACAAAGTCAGTGAACAGTGTGAAGTTTCTTCTTTTCATTGAAATTTTAATATTTTTTTTTGCAAAATATCCTTTATCCTTGAGTGGTTGAACCCTTGAGTCATTATATGCATTGAACATGATGACCTCTAGTGTCTCTCCAGTACTTGAGCAGCCTAATTACTCCCTAAATAAACCAATATGCCCTAGATTCAGGGAAGCATATCTGTGTTTTCAAATTCATGGGAGGATGAGGCAGGCTGATGTCAGGTTTCCAGTCAGCTGGGGAATTTACAAACTCCCTGTCTTCAGATTTAAAAAAGGTCTAAAATTTGCAGTATATACATGTCCCTGGGAATGATCACCAGGCTGACACAATAATACAATGTTTCAAACAGGATAAGCATTCAACAAAAAATAAGCTTAATTTAAAATTATAATTGTAAAAATGAAATGATATGATTATTACAAATATTCCTTTTTATTTGGGTAGATTTTTTACTCTAACAGTTTTAAGTAATTAATGTAAACCTATGCATTTATCAGCAGAGTCACATTTGCACATGTCACCAGTAGAAGAGCAGGAGAAGATAATGGCACAGAAAATACCCAGCAGCAGGTACATAAATGTGTCAATTTAAATTCCTGGTTTCTTTCTCTTTTCCTTGCTTCCAGAAAGTAAATTAGGCCAAATGAAATGACCTCACGGAATACTGTTTCATGAATCAAGCATTATAACTTAACACTTAAATCTAAAAAAATTTAACTAGACTTCAACATGACAATCATATTAGAAATTATGGAAGCTTAATGGCAAACTGTATCCTAGCAATTGAGGCAGTCATTTTAATATTGTTTGTTTTCTTCCATGTTACCTCCTTATATGATATGAAATAAATTTGAGACTTAGGAAGAAACAGTTGAAAGTAGGAAAATACATAACTGAAATGGCCAATGAACACATTCAATGTTAAAAGACCATCATTCCCAAAAGCTCAAAATTTTATTTTTGAATTACCAGTTACCCATGCCTGTGTTCAAGATTTCATTCTCCCTTGACAATAGACTTAAATCAAACACACAAGTGCCTACTAATGGAATCAGAAACAACTTTATACTTCTTTTTTTTCCATGTCAGAAATCAATAAATTACTAAACATGTTTATCCTACCTCTTCAGTGGATATTAGAAAGAAGAACTTGGATGAAGTTATTGGAAACTTGTGAAATTTTGATGGTATCTTAATGACTTCTTTACTCCTGTTTTGCATGCATTCAAATGAATTTCTCTTCCACTGGCATTTGTGTGTACTTTTAGTGTGTAGATTTATCTTTGGGATATATTTCAAAGACTTTGAAACACAATACCTAAAATTGGTATTTCATAATTCTGTGAGGTTTCAGATCACTTTTCTTTGGATTGCCATAGCTAAAATCTTTAGACTTTATCATGTTTTCTGTAGATATGGAACCTCTATCTTCACACAAGAGTGGAAAAAGAAATTTGATGTTGGGTAAGCCAGAGGATACAGGAAAAGAAATCTCACCAGTATCCCATATGGGTATGAAAAAAACAACCATATATATATATTACCTGTTATTCTAAAGCATATCTGAGCTAATTAGTTCAGAAACTATCTCTGGTGACACATGAAGCACACTTTCACTGGAATATCATCAGCACTGTAGAGTTACTAATTGTAAGACAAATGAGGAACATGATACATACCTATAATTAAATAAATTAAATAATTTGTTTAGGTTTAACACAAGATATGTCCTGCATCAATTTTACTTCAGCTTTGTCATTGAAATCTTCAGGTATCTTCTTTCCTCCTCTGTGTACATATTACTCTGCTCTCTAGCATTCTGCATCTTGACATTGAATATATACCAATGTCTTTGTTTTAATGGTCATTTCAAAATGATTTTACCATTGGATACTTCACTGTGAATTTTACAGAACCTATGTTCCTGATTTTGTTTAGTACTTTTGAGTCTTTTGGCTTTACACAACACATATATCATTTATTTTACTGATTTCATGTGAAATTAATCCATTATTTATAGGAAATTAATTTTTCCAGGAATTTTGAGTAAGTGTTATAAATCAAGGATATACTTGCATACTTGTACATAGCAATAAATTTTGTGTTCATATTTTTATGACATGTTTCATTTTCTTATGTACTTCTCAGTGGTGGGCACTGATTTAGATCCTTTTGCATTCTAAGCAGTTGCTCTCCCATAAAGCCTCTTCCACAGACTTCCCTGATTGTGTTATGGTATTGTATGTCCAAGTTTCAGAACAATGTCCACCACAGTCTTAGAAGATCTCTCTTTATAGGAATATATTGCAATAGGAGAAACTATATGGTAAATCAAAGCAGCATTTACATTTGCTGCATTTTATTATACATGACATTTGAAATCTTCAGATACACTTGGGCAGAATCTCATTTTCCTTTGACTCAGCTTCTTTCTTTCTTCTTTTAACCTTGATTCTACACAAGTTACTACATTTTTTCTGTCCTCTATTTCTGGAAACATTCCCTCCAATCAGGCCTGCATCAACTTCCTAGTGCCCTGCTGCCTTCTCACTGTTCATCTCCATTCATGCCCATACCTCTCTGTTCACCTGTTCACATAGCATTGACATTAGTCCTGCTATTCATGCATATACTGTACATAATGACCATCAACTCTCTTTAAAACTTGGATGATCAAGTATCTTACATTTGCTGTAAATCTTTTATAATACAAATTTTGCATCACTCTGTCTCTTGTTCCCTCTCTGCCCACAATATCCTCTGGAAGTTCTTTTTCCCAATCCCTATTTCATTAGAGAAACACCTTTCATTTAAAATCTTTTCTATGTACAGCCTTTCATGCTCTCAGCATTTCCTGTCTCTAGCTGAAATATTTAATTTTGAAGTCTCCATTCATCTCCATCTAGAAAAGACTCTTATCCCTCCCTGTATATTTAATCTCCATTAGCTCTTACCACACACTCAAATATGAGGGGAAATAAGTAAAACTCTTGACAGTAATGTGATGTAAAAGTGGTGCCCCCAAGTCCAGGAACTGATAGACTAGACAGGAAAAGGAATGCTTTACAGGTCACATGTTGATTATTACTCTGTATGGAAGCTTTAAATATCTGAGGTAGCCGTAGGGAAAGAACAAGAAGCTCACATCAAAAATAACAGCAATAATCATGGAAATTTCTTGAGATAGTGATTGACCTTGAGTGGATCAACCTTTGAGTTATTATAGGCCTTCTACATGGTGGCACCTACTACCTCCACTTGTGCTGCTCTGAAGTATGGATTCAGTAAAATTACACCTCAATGATGTCTATATATACTGGGTTCAGAGTGGCACACCTGTAATTGCAGGTACTTAAGGGGCAGAGGCAGGCCCCTGTCAGGTTTCCAGCAAACATGCCAATTTATAAACACTGTCTCTAAGGATGAAGACATGGGGTTTAAAGAAATTGCTATAGTACTTGACAAGGACACACATGTCTCTGCATAAAATGCACAGCCCCACACACTAACTGCAATAAAGTATTTAAAATTATAGATATACTCAACTAAAATTATGCTTAATTTAAAAATATCATTGGGAAAATAAAATTTTATGATTATAGCTACTGTTCCTTTTTACTTGGATAAGTTGTCATTCAAATTAATTTTCTAGGTAGGTTAATTAAATCTGCATTTTTCTGCAGAGTCACATTTGGACATGTCATCAGAGGAAGAGAAGGAGAGACTTGATGGCACTGGATTTAACCAGCAAACGGTATGTACATGTGTCAATTTAAATTCCTGATTACTTCCCTTTTTGCGCCCAGAAGGTGAATTAGGCCAAAATAAATGGTCTCATAGGATATTCTTTGGGCATCCAAACCTTGTCATTTAATATTTAAGTATAAAATATTTAACTCATCATGGACATAAAAATAATTTTAGAAATCAAGCTGGATTAAGATAAACTTCATGCAAGCATTTGCACTGATATTTTTGATTAATGATTATTTTCATTTTTGTGACATCCTTAAATTGTGATTGATAAATAGGAGACTTAGGAATAAGCAGTTTAAACTAGGAACAGACACAAATCCAATGACCACTGAACCCATTCATGTAAAAACAACTTCATTCCCAAAGGCTCAACATTGTCTTTCACATTACCTGTCATCAGTGCCAAGGTTAAAGACATTATTCTCCATGATTTCCACTGTCTTGATCATGGAAGAAAACAGGCTTAATCAGACACAAACCTGCCTCTTCAGAGCATCATACCCACATTCACGATGCTTACTTTTCTGCTAATTTACAAACTGTATCTCCCTATCTATATCCTTTCCCTGCAAGAATGCAATAAAATAATTAAACATATTTACCTTACCTCTTTTACATGATGTTTTCTAAAGATTGTGGATACAATTATTGGGATATAGTGAAATTTTGGAGGTATCTTTTTGTCTCCTGTTCTCATTTTGTTTCTCTCTTACATGTGTAAGTAGGTGGAGGATCTGTATGCATTTGACTGGATTTCTCTTCCACTGTTACACTTGGATTCTTTTAATGTGCAGGTTTATCATGAGGATGTATCCTTGGCAGGGTTTATTTATATCTGAGTATCACTTCTGAAAAAGTACATGTTTTGTGTGCTACTTTCTTTCACCTGTATGTCTTCATGGGGAGAAAATAGACTCCAATGATGATCACAGTTTAAAGCAAAACATTTATCATCATAAATAAAATATATATTTCAAGTTATCTCAAAAATCCAATGACCACTGAACCCATTCATGTAAAAACAACTTCATTCCCAAAGGCTCAACATTGTCTTTCACATTGCCTGTCATCAGTGCCAAGGTTAAAGACATTATTCTCCATGATTTCCACTGTCTTGATCATGGAAGAAAACAGGCTTAAAAACACAAAAAAATGAAGAGAATTGAGAAAACACAGCTTCATCTGGATGGCATAGGACAGTGTCTCCTATGGAAAGTATTATTATTGCAAAAAAATAATGCTCTAATTTACAATTCCAAAGACTTCACAACTATTAAATGGAGATGTCTAAAGTGTGGTGATGAGATATATATGCAATCATTGTTTTTTTCCAGAGTGATTCTGAGCAACATGCAGAGAGGTATGCTTCTTTTATATCTGGTGAGTTCCATCCCAGCACAAAGAAGAGAATAAAAGGACATGTACAAGGTAAGAACCACATAGGATACAAAATATATTGGAAAGAATATTGCCAAAAAATATGGGCAGTAGTATATTGTAATTGTTCAAGGAATGTGCCTGTTAAATAGCTGGCAAATAAAGGAAGATAAGGAGTTGCATATCATATTAGGTTTCAGACACAGGTTTAATTAGGTATATTGCTAAAGGAAGTGAATTTTGAGTTAGATTTAATAAATGCTTTCATCACTGGTAAATTTGAAATAAGGAACAGGAGAGAATATGAGGGATAGAAGACTGAGAAATGCAGTAAGTACACCAAATCAAAAATGAAAAAATTCAGTGGTATTCAGGAGAAAGTGGAAATTCAAGCAACATATGAGAAGGGAACAGAGCAGGTTTTCAAAATGTGGGATGCATTTGTGAGTTTCAGCTTCCAAAAATGAATGAAGGGGAGAGTAAATGTTTCCCAAAATTGGTGACTTATTCACAGTTTGAAATTAATTGAGGAGTAAAAACCTGATCCCTCAAATATAAGTTAATTTACCATAAATGAGTAGGAAAGTATAAAAATTAATGACATGCAACATATTGCTACTCCTTACATAAAATACACACACACACACACACACACACACACACACACACACATACACATATATATATATATATAAAGGGTAAAAACAGCAAATGGAAAATTAGAAGTATGAATGGTTATGCATCATTCCCCAAATGCACAGGTATCTGAAGTTAACTTGGGAAAGATTACAGACATTTCTAAATTTTAAATTGAGGGAGGATCCTAGGGAGGAATCCAGAGCTACATTCAAATTAACCTACAGGATTTGGAAGGTGACAAAGTTTATGCTGGAACTCTGAAAGTGTATAGAATCATCTCTTGGTGACTATGTTCAAAAACTCATTATGACTCAGCAGATCTTTGCTTCTACATGTTCATTACATTCTAAGGTGATTCCAGTGATTCTAGTCTGCAGAAGAAATGATTAGGAGCCAGGGAATGGATGTCCTTTTGGGAAATATACAAAAACTGCTATAGATTCCTACAGCTCAGGACACAAGCAGTTCAAGGGCAAGTATAAATCTCACTTACATTCTGAGCATGTTTCCTGAGAAGTGGTAGGGACACAAAAGACTAAGATGAAGAAATTGTTTTTATTAAGATAATATTTTTTATTTTGGAAAGCATGAAGGATTGTCAAAAATCCATATAAGGAATGTAAATTGGAAAGAAACAAGCTCCCACCTCTATTAGAGGTTCCTTTGGAAAACCTAAATGGATGGACAAATGAGAGAGGGACTAAAAAGTTAACTAGGAAACATTATAAAACAGAGAGAATGCTTTTGATCTCTTTTCAATTTTTCTGCTTTCAAATCAAAATATGGTGCAGAGGTAATTGGAACCTGTGGAGACTGGAAGAATCAGGGAAACCTACAGCTAACAGTTTCTCCTCTCCATATCTACTAGGCACTACAGTGTGTGAGGCACACACATGCCATTCAGATGAGCAGCCATGCATTTGTTGTTTTAAAGAAGGCTAATATTTACATTTGTATCATTCTTATAATTATCATTAATAATTTTGTTTCAATCACTTTTATGGATACTTTGTTGGGAAACCAGGTCCCTGGCATGCCAGGAATGTACAGTGTTACTGAGAAAAATTCTGATCTCTAGAAAGCAAATGTGATCTCTGGGACTTTCATGCAAATACATGAAAAGTTGTCTAGATATGCCACAGTAGACTTACATTGTAACCAGATGTCACTATGGAGTTTATTCCTCAAACAGCAACACTGTTACTCTTAGTGTATTTGTTGGGACTAATGAGAGTTAACTAAGTCAGACTGACTCCTTACTCCCTGGGGAGTAGGCAAAATCAAGGCTCAAAGGTGGTTTCAAAGGTTCATGATGATAAACTGGACCACCCTCAGGGATTGGTTAACAACAGTTCTGTGAATGTGATCAGCTCATGCTTGCCATACAGTCCTATGGGACTCTTGCCTGCGTGAACACCCCATGCCTTGCTGACCTTTAAACTGATTGGTTCTGCCTAGCCCCCACCCTACATAAAAGCTGTGTGACTTCCTCAATAAATGAGTTCCTGCTGTGACTGGTCTCCCTGACGCATCTGATTGTCCTCCGCCAGGAGGGCTGGGGGTGGGCGGTCAGTCGGCCCTACCTGTCCTGGTCTGACCTTGTTGGGGAGTGTCCTCTTCCCTTGCCACTGGTTGAGAAGGGCAAGAGGCTTAAGACCCCAACATGTATTTACCAATTTCTTTAAAACAAAAGAATCTATTGATGTCTGATAATTCTGCAAGCTTTGAGAATACTTTTTTTTTAGGGTATCCTTGTTTGATCCCCTTATGCTTTATCATACTTTTTTTCATAAATGTTGGACCACTGTCTTCAAATAAGAGTGAAAAAAAGGAATGTGATATTGATTAAACCAGAGTGTATAGGAAATGAAGATGCACCAGATTCCCATGAGTATGAGAAAACACCCATACAAGTATTGACTGTTATTCTGTAAACATATTTCTCAACTAATTACCCCAGAAAACTTTGATGAGCAATTATACCTACCTTGTGATCTCCTCACAACTTTGGATTTATTAGTTATATAAAGCAAATGAGATACAGGAAACTTAAAATAAAATGGATTAAATGATTCTGATACTTCTCACTCAAGATGTGTGCAGTCACATTTTTTATTCAGCTTAGACATTGAACTTATCAGTTACCTTATTTCCTCCTCTGAATACAGATCACTGTGCTTTGCAGCATTCTGCATCTTGATATTGATAGATATATATATACATATGTATGTGTATATATGTATGTATATAAAACAGTGTCTTAATATTAATGGTCATTGCAAAACTGATATTACCATCAGAATCTTAACTGCTAATTTTTCTAAACCTATATTCCTGATTTTGATTTAGTGCATTTGAGTCATCTGACTTTACTCAACATAAAGGCCCCAGGAGAAAGAAGAATCCCAAGATAGAGTTGTTTTCAACACTGCTCACTCCCAACACAGGGTCTATATTCATTCAGTAGGAACATGAGGGTAGTTTTTTTTTTTAATATTCAGTTTATGTTAAGTATATATCTCAATTTCTTTTCAATACCTCAGGATTCACATGGTTCCTGCATTGTAATTCATCTTTTATGTATGTTACTGCATACTTAATAAAATGTAAAATGTTTGTATAATATCTTGTTTCCAAACACATCAAGCCTATGATCAAAGTCAGAGATTCTCTTCCAAAAAGACTAAGATGGAAGAAAGAGTCATAGGCACTCAAATCAGGTAACTCTTGACTGATGACTTCTCTGGAAAAGTATAATGAAACTTTTGAAATGATGGCAAATTTCTCACACACGATATATTTTTCCACATTGTGTTGGGAGGATTTGCCCCAACCTGTGTGTTGATGATTGCATCCAGGTTTCAAAATATTTCTGTAAAAACATTCAGAAAAGAAGTTTAAAAAGTTTATATCATAGAGAGTTCTAACCATAAATTTCCCAAATCACAGTCATTACAATAGTTTGTTGGACTATGTGACTGATTTTCAGAAAGAATTTAAGGGAAGCAGGGCTAGAGTTGAGATGCCTAGGAGAATGAGCATATGGTTTTTTCTTGAACCCAGGAGGTGAAACCCAGTCTGTGACACAGGAAAACCTGATCATCTACAAGGAAAAGTTCACTGTACTATGACACCTTGTGTATCGACCAGGATCATAAATGCTGTGTTGTGGTTTATGCTTCACCTTTTTCCTGCCCTTTTCCACTGGTATAGTCAGTATGTAGCTAGAAATGATGCAATGTATGATTATATGTAACTTATTTTACTCTTCTCCTGTAAAAACAAGTTAATTATTTGCTGAAGAATAGTCTTTCCAGAAATTTGAACTAAGAGTTATAAATTGAGAATATGCTTGCACATATGAATGAAGTGTTTTCTCATATTTCCATGACTTTTTTTTTCTTTAATTTTCTTCTCAATGGCAGTCACTGAATGAAAACTTTTTGCCTGCTATCCAGTTGCTCTGCCACTTAGCCTCTCCTACAGACCTCTCTGATTCTGTGGTAGGTTTTGTATGTCCCAGTTTCAGAAAAATGCTCACCAATTCCCTAAACAAGTTCCCTCAACATAGGAAGATATTGCCATAGGAGAAAATACCTGATAATTAGAGCAACATTCACAGTTTCTGTGTTTTATTACACATCTAATTTGAAACTTTAAGTTGCAGACAGGAGCAGAATCTCACATTCATATGGTGGATCTTCTTTCTTTTTTCACGTGATTAATCTTCATTCTACACAGGTCATTGAAAATATTTTATCCTCTGTATTTCTGGAAACATTCCCTCCAGTCAAGCCTGCATCAACTTCCTAGTGTACTGCTGCTTTCACTTTATTCATCTCCATTCATGCCCATGCTGCTCATGTTCACCAATTTGTAGCACTGAGTTTGGTACTGCAAATTATACATGCGGTCATATGTGTATGTGACCATGGGCCCTCTTTAGATCATGGATGACCAAGCATCTTATCTTCCCTAGGAAATTTTCATAATACAAATTCTGCTTCTCTCTGTAATTTGATCCCTCTCTCTGCCTGCACTGTCGTGTGGCAGTTCTTACCAATCTCTATATCACCATAAAAACACATTCCCTTTTAATCCCTTTCTCTAGATACAGTCTTTTATGCTCTCAGCCTTTCATGTTACCTCTTGTGCATAACATTACTTTTGAATTTTCCATTCATCTCCATCTGTAGAAAAGACATCATCCCCAGCACCTGTTTTCATCTTTAGTGCCTACCACAAACTCAGTTTTGGGTTGAAATAAATACAAATGTTGACAGGAACATGGGGTAAAAGCATCCCCCTCAATTCCAGGAATTGATCTACTAGATAGGAAATGGAATACTTTACAGGTGTCCTATTACCCAGTCTGGAAGCTGAAAAATGTCTGAGGTAACCCCAGGGAAAGCAAAACCAGTTTATGTCAGGATTTACAGGCATAATCAAATTTTGACAAGACAGATTAATGGAAGAATCCATATAAAAATATATAAAAAATTAAGTTCCCATCTCTGGAGGTTTCTTTGGACAACCTAAAAGCTAAAATTAGAGAGAAACAGTAGAAGTTAACTAGGTAGTTTTGGGTGGAGCAATGAGAAAACTGTGATAATGCAATTCAGCTTTTTTTATTGTGTAGGTCTCAAACCAAATTCCCCCCATACTTAACCACACTCCATGATGTACATGGGATCCATTTGTCATTCATATGAGAAATCTATCACATTTGAATCATTGGTTGTTTTTAAGAAACCTATTTTCTTAGTAATATTATTATAATATTACAATATTATTATTTATCATTATTATTGTGTTTACCATTATTTTTTTATAGGTGCTTTGGAATGAAACCAAGATTTTTGGCATGATAGTAATTCATTGTTTTACTCAGCAGAATTCTCCTCTATAGATCCTAACATTTTGATCAGCCATCCCTTTTATTAAAATACTTTTATTTATTTAATTATTTATTTATTTATTTATTTATTTATTTAGACATTTATTCATTTTGCGGTACTGGGGATTGAAGCCAGGGCCTTGTGATTTTTGAGGCAAACACTTTACCAACTGAGCTATATCCCCATCCCTGTTTTATTTTATTTTTATTTTTTATATTATATTTTATTTTATTTTGCTTCTATTAAAATATTTTTTATTTTTCCATAAACAAATGGGGTACAAATTTTTATTTTTATGTTTGTATACAATGTATTTTCACCCCATTCATGTAAACATACATATATATATAAGGTAATACTGTCTGTTTCATTCTACTCTTTTTCCTTTCTTATCCCCTTCCACCCCTTTTTTCTCTACACCAGCCAAAGTCCTTCATTCTTCTCTTTCTCTGCTAATCCCCATCATTATATATTGTCTTGCACTCATCAGATAAAACATTCGGCCTTTGTTTTTTTGGTCTTGGCTTATTTTACTTAGCATGATGTTTTCCCTCTTCATCCATTTACCAGCAAATGCCATAACTTTATTCTTCTTTATGGCTGAGTAATATATCATTGTGAACATATACCACAGTTTCTTTATCCAATCGTCAATTGAAGGGCATCTAGGTTGGTTCCACAATCTAGCTATTAAGAATTGAACTGCTATGAACATTGATGTGGCTGCATCACTGTAGTATGCTGATTTTAAGTCCTTTGGGTATAAACCAAGGAGTGGGATAGCTGGGTCAAATGGTGGGTTCATTCCAAGCTTTCTGAGGAATCTCCATATGCTTTCCAGAGTGGCTGCATCAATTTGCAACTCCACCAGCAATGTACAAGTGTGCCTTTTTTGCTTACATCCACGCAAACACTTATTATTGCTTATTCTTGGTAATAGCCATTATAATTGGAGTTAGATAAAATCTGAGAGTGGTTTTAGTTGGCATTTCTCTAATTACCAGGGATGCTGAGCACTTTCTCATATATTTGTTTATAACCTGTATATCTTCTGTGAAATGTCTGCTCATTTCCTTAGGCCATTTATTGATTGGGTTCTGTGTGTTTTGGGTGGAAAGTTTTTTAAGTTCTTTATAAACTTTGGAGATGAATGCTCTTTCTGAAGTGTGTGTGGGGAAGATTTTCTCCCACTCTGTAGGCTTTCTTTTTCTGTGATTGTTCCTTTGCTGATAAAAATCATTTTAGTTTGAATATATCCCATTTATTGATTCTTGCTTTTATTTCTTGAGCAATGGGGGTCTTGTTAAGGAAGTCTGGTCCAAAATCTACATGATGGAGATTTGGGCCTACTTTTTCTTCTATTTGGTGAGGAATCTCAGGCCTAATTTCTAGATCCTTGATCCATTTTGAGTTTAGTTTTGTACAGGGTGAGACATAGGGGTTTAGTTTCATTTTACTGCATATGGATTTCCAATTTTTCCCAGCACCATTTGTTGAAGGGTCTATCTTTTCTTCAATGCATGGTTTTGGTACCTTTGTTTAATATGAATTAACTATATTCATGTGGGTTTGTCTTTGTGCCTTCTTTTCTTCTCCATTGGTCTTCTTGCCTCTTTTTGTGCCAATACCATGCTGTTTTCTTACTATAGCTCTAAGTTTAAAGTCTGTATCATGATACCTCCTGGTTCACTTTTCCTGCTGAGGATTGCTTTAGCTATTTTGGGCTTCTTATTTTTGTTTGAATTTTATGACTGCTTTTTTTTTAAATTCCATGAAGAAGCTCATTGGAATTTTTATGGAATTTTCACTGTGTCTGTATAGTGCTTTTGGTACTATGGCCATCTTGGCAGTAATAATTCTGCCTATCTAATAACATGAGAAGTTCTTCCATCTTCTGAGGTCTTCCTCAATTTCTTTATTTAGTTTTCTTTTTTTTTTTTTTTCACTATAGAAGTCTTCACTTCTTTTGATCAATCAGTTTCCATGTATTGCATTTATTTATATTTGAGGGGTTATTGTGAATGGTTTAGTTATCTTAATTTATCTTTCAGCTGATTTTTCATGGTGTATCAGTGTACAATTGATTTATGAGTGTAAATTTTGAATCCTGATAATTTTGTGATTTAATTTATGAGTTCTACAAGTTTTCTGGTGGATTTTGGGGTCTTGTAAATCTAGGATCATGGTGTTAGCAAACAGTGATAGATTTAGCACTTCTTTTCCTGTGTTCTTTCAATTGCTTTCTTTTGCCTAATTGTTTTGTGTAGGTGTTCTAGGACTATGATGAATAGATTGTAAAAGTGGGTATACCTTTCTTGTTCCTCTGAAACAATGGTTTCAGTTATTGTCTGTTTAGAATGCTGTTGGCTGTGGGATTGGTGTATATAGCTTTTAAAATGTTGAGTTATGTTCCTTCTATCCCTACTTTTTCTAGTGTTTTGATCACAAATGTATTATGCATTTTGCTAAATGCATAATTTCTGCAGCTATTGAGGTAATCATGTGACTCCAGTCTTTAAGTCTATTAATGTGATGGATTATGTTTATTGATTTCCATATGTTAAAAGAACTTTGCAGCTCTGGGAATAGCTCCATTTGATCATGGTGCATAAATTTTTAATTTTTATTGTAATTTGCAAGTATTTTATTGACCCTCTTTTATCTATATTCATCAAGAATATTGGTGTAAAGTTTTATTTCCTTAATATGTCTGTCTGATTTTCATATCAGGGTGATACAAACTATCTGGAATGTTTTTAAAGGATTTTTCTTCTAGTCTATTTTATAGAATAATTTAAGGATATTTAGTATGAATTATTAAAAGTCTGATGTTACTCATCTGAGAATCCATCAGGTCCTAGGATTTTCTTAGTTGGTAGTCTTTTGATGGCATCTTCAATTTTATTATTTGAAATTGATCTGTTCACATTTTTTATGTAATCCTGGTTCAATTAGTGTATGTCATATGTCTTTAGCGATTTTTCAACATCTTCAAGATTTTCTATCGCATTGGAATATAAATTGTCAAAATAGCTTTTGATTATCCTCTGTATTTCAGTAGTACCTGTAGTGATATTTCCCTTTTCATCACAGAGTTTAATAATTTTTCTCTCTCCTGGTTAGCTTGGTTAAGTGTTAATCAATTTTACATATTTTTTCAGAGAACCAACTTTTTGATTCATTGATTTTTTGTGTGTGTGTGGTGCTGGGGATTGAGCCCATGACCTTGTGCTTGTGAGGCAAGCACTCTACCAACTGAGCTATCTCCCCAGCCCCTTGATTCATTGATTTAAAAAAAAAAATTAAATCACAATTTTATTGTTTTTGGCTCTGATTTTAAATATTTTCTGTGTTATACTGATTTCTGTGTTGATTTTTTTTTTTTCTGTATTGGGTCATAAGATGTAATGTCAGATTATTTGGTGTCTTTCAGGTTTTTTTTTTGATGTATAAAGATTTTTTGATGTTCTGAAAATTCAATGTTATGAAATTTCTTCTTAAAATTGCCTTCTTAGGGTCCTAGAGATTATGGTGTTTTGCATCATTATTCTCTTCTGCCTCTGTGTAATTTTTATATCACCCCTAATTTCTTTTGTTCTCCATTCATCATTCACTAGTGAGTTTTTCAAACTCTAGGTATTTGGGTAAATTTTATTTATCTGAGCCCTTATTTCTAATTATTTTTCCATTATGTTCAGATGGAATGCAAGGCATTATCTATTTTTTGAAATTGCCTAAAGTTTGTTTGTGTCCTAAGATATGGTCTATTTTAGAAAATTTTACAGGTACTGCTGAAAAGAAATTGTATTCAGTCACTGATGGATGAAATGTTGTACGTATATTAATATAAATATAAATATATAGTCTAAATTGTACTTTTTTAGTTCTGTACATTATTTAGTTTTTGTTTGTATAATCTAATAATGAAAGTTGATTTTTAAAATTATTGAGTATTATTGTCTTGTGGTCTTTTTGATTCTTTATATTGAGAAGGGTTTATTTGATATATGTAGATGCTCCATTTGGGAGCATACATAGCAACAACTGTTAATTCTTGTTTTTTCTTAACTCCTTTAACTCCCTTAAGCATTATGAAATGACCTTCTTTGTCTCTTTTGATAACTTTGGCTTGAATGCCACTTTATCAGATATGAGACTAGAAACACCTGCATGCTCATTGATCCATGGGAGTGATAAGTTTTTTACCATCTATTTATCTTCAGACTGTGTATGTTTTTGTCTATGAGCTGAGTATCTTGGAAACAGCATATTGTTGGGTCTAGTTTTTTAATTCAATCTATGTCTTTTGATTGATGAATTGAGTCCATTAAAACATAGAATTATTAAGAATTTTATTTTCTGTCATTTTGATTTATTTCTAGTTTTAAAATTGAATTTGATTTTCCATTGATGCTCCTAGTATAATTTCATCCTCTGATGGTTTTCATGTTTTTTCCATGTCTTCTTCATGAATAATTTTATTGAATATGTAGTTCCAACTTGAAAGTAGTTCCAACTTTCAAGCTCTGAATTCTTTTAACTTTTGTTTATCACGGAAGGTTTTTATTTTATCCTTAAATATGAACCTTAGTTTTCTTGGTTACAGTATTCTTGGATAGTGTACATTGTCCTTTAGAGTTTTGTGCAAAATATTCCATGCCCGCCTAACTTTTAATATTTGGGTTGAAAAATCAGCTGAAATCTACAGTGGTGTTCTTCTAAATATGACCTGTCATTTCTCTCTAGCTGCTTTTCAAATTCTGTCCTTTTTATGTAAGTTAGGCATTTTTTAATAATGTCCTGTAATGCTTCATTTGAATTGCCAAATCGAGTGAATTAAGAGATGTCAATGATTAAATGACCTCTGGGTGTGTCAATGAGGGTGTGTCTAGGAATGATTGGAATGTGGGATGGTGTACTGAAGCAGAGACCCTCCCTAAGCATGGATAGCACCACCCAATAGGAAGCTGGAAGAACAAGGAAGCAGACCCAGATGCAAGCTCGACTCTTCTTGAAGGGGTTCTTGATCAGTGCTTGAATCATCTGAGGATCACTCTTCTAAAGCAGACTCTGCCAGTGATTCTCCACATAGTTGCCAGAAGCCTTGTTCTTGAACTAGGGTAGCACTGTTGATCCTTCTTATTCTGGGGTTTCTGTGTCTTGGACCGTGCAGCTTCTGGTTCTTCCAGCTCTCCTGCTGCAGACAGCCATTGTGGACTATCCAGCTTCTGGTTATGTAAGTCAATCTAATAAATCCTCTTTTGTAATCATACTTCCTGTTTATTCTGTTCCTCTAGAGAACCCTGACTAATACATGTCCATTGGAATGGGTTTGTTGTAATTTTGCATGTTCAGAGTCCTATATGACCCTATATTTGATTTTCCTTTTTCTTTTTAAAATTTAGGAATTTTTCTATTATAATTTTATTGAAAATATTGTGCATTTATTTAATTTGTACCTCAGAGCCCCTGTAAATCCTAGAATTGACCTTGTAATATTATCCCATATTTCTTGAAAGTTCTGTTCATGGTCTCTTAGCGTCTTTTATCCATGATGAAGTTAAGTTTTAAGATTATATATATTGACTTTGTTGCCTGAAAATCTTTCAAATGATATAGTCTATTAGTAATGCTTTCCATTGAATTTTAAATTTGTTTTATTGATTCTTCCATTTCAAGAATTACCATTGGGAGATGGAGTTGTGACTCAGTTGTAGAACACTTGCCTAGTATGCATTAGGCACTAGGTTTGATCTGAAGCACCACATTAAAAAATATTACCTGTTTATATTTCTTCAAAATCTCTGACTCTGTAATGAAGTGATCTTTCACTTCTTGTATTTTCTCTGTGATTTTACTCCTTCCATCATATTTTACCTCTTAGATCATCTTATCTGTATACTTTCTAAATTCCTCACCTGACATTTTCTGCACTGTGGTATCAGTGGAGGCTATGGTTGAATCATATGGCTTGTTTTGAATGTTTTCTTCCAATGCTTTCACATACTTTTTATGTGTCTACCCATCTGTTCAAATGGATCTGAAGAAGGGGGGCTTCTACTCTACAAGCCTTGATGAATCCTGTAGGCTTAAGGTGCCTCAGATTGGGGGAGTTAAATAACAACTAAAACTTATGCATATGACCTATAGGATTAAATTATGTACTTATTTCTTATTGTGAAATCTACAATGATGGTTGATACAATAAACATAAATGGCAGGATAGCAGTTTCTATCAGTAAAGACAGTAGGTAATCATGAATCATATCTGTCATACAATCAAAAAGTAGGTGTTATCTTTGACTTCCTGTGTATTGATTTTTGCTATAGCATTAGTGAGTGATGCAGTCTGACATTTTATAAACTAACCAATAGTAAGAGAAGTCAAAATAGAGTTAATTAAGAGGGACAAAGAAGAGATGAGTGGGTACGAAAGTGGTTTGCAATTTAAAAAGTTGAATAGGACTGATGCAGGGGCAAAATATTATGTGTTGTTTCTGAGGGGGAGGACAAAATAAAGGAAAAAAGGAAGAGTGAAAAAGAGAATGATGCATTTGGCTTCTATTGATTCATCTTCTATTAATTTATAGATGTTTAAATGAGGGATTATAGGTATACATAAAATTGAAATTCACTGTGCTTTATTCATATATGTACATAAATGAGTTTGGTTTGCTTTATTCTACTATTCATCCCACCTCCTTCCTTAGCTATAACCCCTTCCTCTACTCCACAGATGATGCTTTTATTTTTAATGAATTACCCCTTTTTCCATTATTTAACCTAGCATTCACACATGAAGGGAAATAGATTGACTTTTGACTTTCTGAGTCTGGCTTATTTCCCAGAATCAAGTTCTCCAGTTTCATCAATATTCCACCAAATGCTATCATTTCATTCTTCTGTATGACTAAGTAAAATGTCATTGTGAATGTACACCATATTTTCTATATCCATTAGTCTGTTGGTGGGTATGTGGGCTAGTTTTGTAATTTGGTTATTGTGAATTGTGTTGCTATAAACACTGAGGTGGCTGTTCCTTTATAGTATGCTGATTTTAGATATTTAGATATATATAAGTGAGTGGGACAACTGGGTCATATGGTAGTTCCATTCCAACTTTTCAAAGGGAAATTCATAGGACTTTCCAGAATTATTACACTAATTTGCTATCCTGTCAACACTGTGTAAGTGTACATTTTCCCCCACATTATTCCTTTTCATCTTCTTAAAAATTCTATTTAGATATACATAACAGTAGAGTATATTTTATATATTATACACATATGGAGTGTAACTTCCCATTCTTCTGCTATACATGATGTGAAGTTACACTGTTCTTGTATATATACTCTTCACCCAGATGTTCTCTCTGATACATGGATACCCCACATTATTATTGAAAGTTGCTATTATAAGTGAAGAGACATAAAAATCTCTATTTAGTTCTTTTTAAATGTAATAATGTTATTGAGATATGGAAAAATAGCAAGGACAAAATAATAGACTCTCCTCCCTGTAGTTTTGATTTGCATTTCACTGATTTCTAGACATGTTGAACTTTTTTTATATGTATGTTGTCCATTTTTGTTTCTTATTTTAAGCTATGTCTGTTTAGATTTTTTTGCCCATTTAATAATTGGGTGGTTCATTTTTTTAGTTTTTTTATATTCTGCATATTAATTTCCTATCATTAGGAGCAGGTGAAAAAGGTTTTATCACATTTTTAGACTTTCTATTTGAGGAAGGTGTAAGTTCTTACGTTAAAATGGTGGATAATTTGTCCTCTATTTTTTTTTATACAAGGTAAACAATCTCTTCCAATGTCTAGGTCCTTGGCCTGAAGTGAGTTGAGTTTTGTGCAGGCTAAAAGATAGGGGATAAATTTTTCTCACTATACTTAGATTTCCAGTTTACCCAACATCATGTGCTGAAGAGTCATGTGTTTGTGGCACCTTTTTTTAGAATGAGTTAACTACATATATGTAGGTTTGTTTCTGTGTTTTCTGTCCTGTTTGTCTTCATGTCTGTTTTGGTGCCTATAGCTTGTTGTTTTTGATACTGTAGCTCTGCAGTATAACAAGATGTAATATTGTGTTGCCTCTTGCTTGACTTTTCTAATAAGAATTACTTTAGTTATTCAGGTCCACTTGTTTTTCCAAGAAAATTTCATGATTGACTTTTCTATTTCTATGAAGAAAATCATTGGAATTTTTATAGGAATTGAATTAAATCTATATAATGCTTTTGGTAGTATGGTCATTTTGGCATATAAATGTTGCCTATCCAAGAACATGGGAGATCTCTCAATCTTCTACGGTTTTCTTCAATTACTTTTTTTTATGTTCTATTTTTCATTGTACAGGTCATTCACCTTTTTGTTAGATTGATACCTGAGCATTTTTGAGCCTATTATGAATGGGATAGTTTCCTAATTTCATTTCAGCTGATTCATCAGTGATATACAGGAGCACAATTGGTTTATGGCTATTAATTTTATATCCTGTTAATTTGCATAATCTGAAATGAATTATAGAAGCTTTCTGGTGGATTTTTAGGGTCTTCTAAATATAGAATCATGTCATTGGCAGATAGAGAAAATTTAAGATCTTCTTTTCCTATTCACATCACTTTAATTTCTTTTTTTTAAATTTTTTTTATTTATTTTTTTAATGTATACAAATGGGATACATGTTGTTTCTCTATTTGTACATAGAGTCAAGGCATACCATTTGTGTAATCATACGTTTACATAGGGCAATGATGTTTATTTTTTTCCTTCCCCACACCCCTCCCACCCCTCTTTTCCCTCAATACGGTTCTTCTTTTCTTCATTCTTACCGCTCTCCTTATCCCTAAACCTAAACCTAACCCTAAACCTAATGCTAACCCCTCCCATCCCCCATTATATGTCCTCATCTGCTTATCAGCAAGATCATTTGTCCTTTAGTTTTTTGAGATTGGCTTATCTCACTTAGCATGATATTCTCCAATTTCGACCATTTGCCTACAAATGCCATAATTTTATCATTCTTCATTACGGAGTAATATTCCATTGTATATATATGCCACAGTTTCTTTATCCATTCATCAACTGAAGGGCATCTAGGTTGGTTCCACAATCTGGCTATGGTGAATTGAGCAGCAATGAACATTGATGTAGCTGTATCTCTATAGTATGCTGATTTTAAGTCCTTTGGGTATAGGCCAAGGAGTGGGATAGCTGGGTCAAATGGTGGTTCCATTCCAAGCTTTCTGAGGAATCTCCATACTGCTTTCCAGACTGGCTGCACTAATTTGCAACCCCACCAGCAATGTATGAGTGTTCCTTTTTCACCACATCCTCGCCAACACCTATTGTTGCTTGTATTCTTGATAATTGCCATTCTAATTGGGATGAGATAAAATCTTAGGGTAGTTTTGATTTGCATTTCCCTTATTACTAGGGATGTTGAACATTTTTTCATATATCTGTTGATTACTTGTACATCTTCTTCTGTGAAATGTCTGTTCATTTCCTTAGACCATTTGTTGATTGGATTATTTGTATTCTTCGTGTAGAGTTTTTTGAGTTCTTTATAGATTTTGGAAATTAGCGCTCTATCTGAGGTATGGTTGGCAAAGATATTCTCCCACTCCGTAGGCTCTCTCTTCACATTTCTGACAGTTTCCTTTGCTGAGAGAAAGCTTTTTAGTTTGAATCTATCCCAGTTGTTGATTCTTGCTTTTATTTATGTGCTATGGGAGTCCTGTTAAGGAAGTCTGATCCTAAGCCAACAAGTTGAAGATTTGGACCTACTTTTTCTTCTATAAGATGCAGAGTCTCTGGCCTGATTCTGAGGTACTTGATCCATTTTGACTTGAGTTTTGTGCAGGGTGAGAGATAGGGTTTTAATTTCATTCTATTGCATATGGTTTTCCAGTTTTCCCAGAACCATTTGTTGAAGAGGATATCTTTTCTCCATTGCATATTTTTGGAACTTTTGTCTAGTATGAGAAAATTGTATTTATTTGGGTTTGTGTCCATGTCCTCTATTCTGTACCATTAATCTACCTGTCTATTTTGGTACCAATACCATGCCGTTTTTGTTACTATTGCTTTGTAGTAGAGTTGAAGATCTGGTATTGCAATACCCCCCGCTTCGCTCTTGCTACTGAGGATTGCTTTAGCTATTCTAGGTTTTTTATTCTTCCAGATGAATTTCATAATTGTTTGCTCTATTTCTGCAAGGTACATCATTGGGATTTTAATTGGAATTGCATTGAACCTGTATAGCACTTTAGGTAGTATAGCCATTTTGACAATATTAATTCTGCCTATCCAGGAACATGGGAGATCTTTCCATCTTCTAAGGTTTTCTTTAATTTCTTTCTTTAGTGTTCTATAGTTCTCATTGTCAAGGTCTTTCACCTCTTTTGTGAGATAGATTCCCAAGTATTTTATTTTTTCGATGCTATTGTGAATGGGGTAGTTTTCCTAATTTCTCTTTCTGAAGATTCATCACTTATGTATAAAAATGCATTGGATTTATGAGCATTGATCTTGTAACCTGCTACTTTACTGAATTCACTTATGAGTTCTAAAAGTTTTCTGGTGGAATTTCCAGGTTCCTCTAAATATATAATCATGTCATCAGCGAACAGGGATAGTTTGAGTTCTTCTTTTCCTATTCGTATCCCTTTAATTTCTTTGGTTTGTCTGATTGCTCTGGCTAGAGTCTCAAGGACGATGTTGAATAGAAGTGGTGAAAGAGGGCATCCCTGCCTTGTTCCAGTTTTTAGAGGGAATGCTTTCAGTTTTTCACCATTTAGAATGATATTAGCCATGGGCTTAGCGTAGATGGCCCTTATGATGTTAAGGAATGTTCCCACTACCCCAATTTTTTCTAGTGTTTTGAGCATGAAGGGATACTGTATTTTTTCAAATGCTTTTTCTGCATCTATTGAAATAATCATGTGATTCTTAACTTTAAGTCTGTTCATATGGTGAATGACAATTATTGATTTCTGAATGTTGAACCAAACTTGCATCCCTGGGATAAAACTCACTTGATCGTGGTGCACTATCTTTTTAATATATATTTGTATGCGATTTGCTAAAATTTTGTTGAGAATTTTTATGTCAATGTTCATTAAGGATATTGGTCTGAAATTTTCTTTCCTCGATGTGTCTCTGTCTGGTTTAGGTATCAGGGTGATACTGGCTTCATAGAACGAGTTTGGGAGGGTTCCCTCCTCTTCTATTTCATGGAATACTTTGAGGAGTATTGGAATGAGCTCTTCTTTAAAGGTTTTGTAGAACTCGTCTGAGAACCCATCTGGTCCTGGACTTTTCTTTGTTGGTAGGCTTTTGATGACCTCTTCTATTTCATTGCTTGAAATTGGTTTATTTGGGTTGTGTATGTCCTCCTCGTTTCAGTTTAGGTAATTCATATGTCTCTAGAAATTTGTTGATGTCTTCGAGGTTTTCTGTTTTGTTGGAGTATAGATTTTCGAAATAGCTTCTAATTATGTTTTGTATTTCACTCGTGTCTGTTGTGATGTTTCCTTGTTCATTCTGAATTTTAGTAATTTGAGTTTTCTCCCTCTTTCTCTTTGTTAGTGTGGCTAAGGGTTTATCAATTTTATTTATTTTTTCAAAGAACCAACTATTTATTTTGTTAATTTTTCCAATTGTTTCTTTTGTTTCGATTTCGTTGATTTCGGCTCTGATTTTAACTATTTCCTGTCTTCTACTACTTTTGGTATTGGTCTGCTCTTCTTTTTCTAGTGCTTTGAGCTGTAGTGTTAAGTCGTTTATTTGTTGATTTCTACTTCTTTTTTTGAATGCACCCCATGAAATAAATCTTCCTCTAAGTACTGCTTTCATAGTGTCCCAGAGATTTTGATATGATGTGTCTTTGTTCTCGTTTACTTCTAAGAATTTTTTTATTTCCCTCCTGATGTCTTCTGTTATCCATTCATCATATAATAGTATATTATTTAATCTCCAGGTATTGGAGAAGTTTCTGTTTTTTATTCTGTCATTTATTTCTAATTTCAATCCATTATGATGTGATAGAGTACAAGGTAGTATCTCTATCTTCTTGTATTTGCTAACAGTAGCTTTGTGGCATAAAATATGGTCTATTTTAGAGAAGGATCCATGTGCTGCTGAGAAGAAAGTGCATTCTTTCTTTGTTGGATGGTATATTCTACATATGTCTGTTAAGTCTAAATTGTTAATTGTGTTGTTGAGATCTGTAGTTTCTTTATTCAATTTTTGTTTGGACGATCTATCCAGTAGTGAGAGAGGTGTGTTAAAATCACCTAGTATTATTGTGTTGTGGTCTATTTGATTTCTGGAATTGAGAAGGATTTGTTTGACGTATGTGGATGAGCCAATGTTCGGGGCATGGATATTTATGATTGCTATGTCTTGCTGATTTATGCTTCCCTTAAGCAGCATGTAATGTCCTTTTTATCCCTTCTGACTAGTTTTGGTTTGAAGTCCACATTATCTGAAATGAGGATGGATACTCCAGCTTTTTTGCTGTGTCCGTGTGTATGTTTTTCCCCATCCTTTCACCTTTAGTCTATGGGTGTCTCTTTCTATGAGATGAGTCTCTTGCAGGCAGCATATTTTTGGATTTTTTTTTTAATACAATCTGCCAGTCTGTGTCTTTTGATTGATGAATTCAGGCCATTAACATTCAGGGTTATTATTGTGATATGATTTGTATTCCCAGTCAATTGACTCATATTTGTTTTTGATATGATTTGGTTTCTCCTTTATTTGGCTATTCCTTTAGGCTAGCGCCTCCCGTTGCTGATTTGCATCGTTGTTTTTCATCTCTTCCTCATGGAATATTTTGCTGAGAATGTTCTGTAATGCTGGCTTTCTTTTTGTAAATTCCTTTAGCTTTTGTTTATCATGGAAGGATCTTATTTCATCGTCAAATTTGAAGGTAATTTTTGCTGGGTATAAGATTCTTGGTTGGCATCCGTTTTCTTTCAGGGCTTGGTATATGTTGTTACAGGCCCTTCTAGCTTTTAGGGTCTGGATTGAAAAATCTGCTGATATTCTTATTGGTTTCTCTCTGAATGTAGTTTGATTCTTTTCTCTCGCGGCCTTTAAAATTCTCTTTATTTTGTATGTTAGGTATTTTCATAATAATGTGCCTTGGTGTGGGTCTGTTGTAATTTTGTATGTTTGGAGTTCTATAAGCCTCTTGTACTTGGTTTTCTATTTCATTCTTCAGATTTGGGAAATTTTTCTGATATTATTTCATTGAATAGATTGTTCATTCCTTTGGTTTGTTTCTCTAAGCCTTCCTCAATTCCAATAATTCTCAAATTTGGCCTTTTCATGATATCCCATAATTCTTGTAGATTCTGTTCATGATTTCTTACCATCTTTTCTGTTTGGCCAACTTTGCTTTCAAGATTAAATATTTTGTCTTCAATGTCTGAGGTTCTGTCTTCCAGGTGTTCCATCCTATTGGTTATGCTTTCTATGGAGTTTTTAACTTGGTTTATTGCTTCCTTCATTTCAAGTATTTCAGTTTGTTTTTTTTTTTTTTCAGTATCTCTAACTCTTTATTGAAATGATCTCTTGCTTCCCGTATTTGGTCTTTTAACTGTTGATTGGTGCGATCATTTAATGCCTGCATTTGCTCTTTCATCTCCTCCTTCAAAGCCTGCATTTGCTCTTTCATCTCCTCATTAGCTTCCCTGATCATTTTAATTACGTACATTCTGAACTTCCTTTCTGACATTTCTTCTGCTGTGCTGTCATTGGATTTTATTGATGTAGTATCTAGGTTTGTTTGGGACATTTTCTTCCCTTGTTTTCTCATATTGGTCAGCTGTCAGTGAGTAATTTCTTTCTTTTGTTCAATTTTTCCAGTGAGGTTTGTAAGTACTAAGTTGAAGTGTTAAAAAAGGGCATCCCTCTCTTGTTCCTATTTCTAGCAGAAAAAAAATTAAATTTTATCCATTTAGAATGATAGTGGCCTTGGGTTTAGCATATATAGCATTTACAATATTGAGGAGGGTTCAGACTATCCCTAATTTATTTAGTGTATAAAGCATGAATGGATGCTGAATTCTGTCAAAATTTTTTTCTTCATCTATTGTTGATAATCTTGTGATTATTGTGTTTAATCTATTGATGTGATGAATTTTTTTTTATTGATTTGTGTTTGTTGGTCCATCCTTTCACTCCTTGCATGATACTCACTTGATCATCATACTCTAACTTTTTAATATGATTTTGTATGAAATTTGCCAGTATTTTCTTTCAAATTTTTGCATCTGTATTCATCAGAGATATTATTTTGAGTTTTCTTTCCTTGGTGAATCTTTGGTTTTGGTATCAGGGCAAAACTAGGATCATAGAAAGAGTTTTGAAGTGTTTCTCCCTCTGTTTCATGGAATAAATTAAAAAATATTGGGGTAAAGTCTTCTTTGAAGGTCTAGAAGGACTTGGCTGAGAATCTCTTTGACCCTGGGTTTTTTTGTTTTTTTTTTTTTTGGTAGGCTTTTGATGGCATCTTCCATTTTATTCCTCAAAATTGGTGTGTTTTAATTTTCTGTGTCTTTCTACATTAATTTTGTGGGTCATATTTCTCTATAAATTTGTTGATCTCTTTGTGATTTTCTATTTTACTAAATAGATATTCAAAATAGTTTTGATCATCTGCATTTTATCAGTGTCTGTGATAGTATTTTATTTTCATCATAAATTTTAGTTATTTGAGTTTTCTCTCTTCTTAATTAGCTTGGCTAAATATTCATTACTTTTATTAATTTTCAAAGAAGAAACTTTTTGTTTCATTGACTTAATTTTCTGTTTTAATTTAATTGATTTTGACACTGTTTTAATTATTTTCTGTCTTCTCCTGTTTTGGTATATATTTCTTCTTTTCTTAGGCTTTGAGATGTAATTCTGGGTTACTTAGTTGGAATTTTCTATTATTTTATCGAATGAATGCAATGCAATAATCTTTCCTCTTAGAAGTTCCTTTGTAGTGTCCCAGTAATTGTGACATGCTGTGTCACTATTCTTATTTACCTCTATGTATTTTTTTTTAATTTCATTCCTGATTTTTTTAGGTTTCCATTAGTTATTCGATAGTGTAGTATTTATTGTCCAGTTGCCAGGGTAGCCTCTCTTTTTTTTTTAATTTTACCATTGATTTCTCATTTCTTTCTTTTATGTTCTGATATAATCCAAGGTGTTACAGCTATAGTTTGCTTTTACACAGAGTTGGTTTGTGGTTTGAAATATAATCTATTTTACTGAAGTATCCATGTACTATTGAGAAAAAAATGTATTCAGTCACTAATGGATGAAATATTCTATTTGTCAGTTATGTCTGAATTATTAATTGTATTTTTTATTTCTAAACCTTTATTTAGTTTTTGGTTGGAGGATCTATCAGTTGTTGATAGGGATGTATTAAAATCACCCAGTACTATTGTGTTTTGGTTTATTTGATTCTTGATATTGAGAAAGGTTTGATATATGTAGATGGTCCATTTTGGGGGTCATGGATATTTATAATTGGTATGTCTTATTGATGTAAAATTCCCTTAAGCAGTATCATATTACATTCTTAGTTCCTTTTTATTATCTTTGACTTCAAGTTCACTCTATCTGTTTTAAGAATATTAAAGCCTCCTTGTATATAAGTTCCAAGTGAATGATATTTGTATTGCATCCTTATACCTTAACTTGTGAATGTCTTTGACCATGAGGAGAGTCTTTTGGAGATAGCTTATTGTTGGGTCTTCCTTTCTAATCCTATCTTACAGACTATGTCTTTTGATTGATGAGTTGTGGCAGTTACATTCAATGTTATTATGTGATTTTTACTTCCTATTATTTTGAGTTATTTCTCATTTTTTATTTTTTAATAAGGCTATTTCAAGTTCCTTGGATCACCTGTTTTATCCAAATCCCCATAACAGGCACACACACATTGGCCATGTTTTGTTCATGATTTAGCCTCAACAGTTTAGATTCTTAAAGTTGTCATTAGGTCAGTCATCAGAAACTTCCTCCTCATGGATCTTCAATCTCAGTTATTTTAACTTTAATTTGTTTCCAATCTGCCTACAAATGTCTCCTTCATTTGATAGACAGAAATGTGGGCAGAAAGTATACACAAAATTGGGGTCTCCACTATCAGGTTTTCTTCTTTCTGGCATTACCTCTCACTTTCCATGATGTGGGGATTAACTCTCTGTTTTCTGGGTCTTCATGAACCTAGGCTGTAGGTTTCTTTAAAGATGTTTTTACCCTGCTCCACCCTGTGGCCTCTCCTCAAGCAAAAAGAGGAAGGAAAACCTGTGTGCATTCCAATGCCTTGATGTTGCCTTTTGCAAAGTGTTAAATGGACCTCTATTCTCTGTCCTCACTTAGTCCTTCTTTAGTGTTTTCAGGTAGGATTTCTTTTGTTCCTTTTGTCCTCTGTGTAAGTGCTGGAGATGGGGATGAAGACACTCAGCCACACTAATAAATACATTTATAGAGCTCTCTTTTTATATTAAAATGGTGTGAAAAATCTATGAAACTTCTTGTGAAAATTAAACACATCACACTCCAAAATTTTTGGCACTATGTTCTACAGTCCTAATGTCCTGTCCATCTTTCTAACTTCTTCCTATTTTTCTAATTATATATATTTTCCCATAAAAACCCATCTTCAATTTGTTCAATGCACTCTGCCAGATGTTCCATTTCTTGAAATCTGCCTCACCACAGCAGCATGGTTTCTTTTACTTAACATGTTTCCAGGGGCTTCCCCTCAGTCACCCTTGCTCTGCTCCACCATGTCCATGGCCATCAGTTGCCATGAAGTGTATGTTGTTTTTCAGTTGTCAGGTCAAGTGTAGACTACTGAAATGGTAAGTTCCAATGTCATACAAAGAGAAGGAAAAGATCACATGAGAACTTTTTCAGATCATTTATCAGGAAAACCCAAATGTGCTTCCTTCAGTGGTGAGATCTGAAGATCGTTTTCAAAAGATACTCAAGTCTGCCTTTAGCTGTGCTATTGAGGATCAAGAAAATGAATTAAGTAGCCTGAAAATATTAACTGTTATATGTAAATTACTTGACTGTTGTGAACTTGAAATCATTTTTCATTTTGAGAAGGCTTATTTTATTGTGAATGAATTTCTTTTGGGAGGGAAAGTTAAGAAAATATCCAAGAAAAATGTTCTTAAAGCATTTGAGCAAGCTTTTCTATTAACAACATGAATATTTTAACGTCCCTGTGCACTAGATGAATACTCATCAAGTATGCAAAAATTATCAGAGGAAATAGGGAGCTAAAATATTTATGAAAGAAATTATTCTCACCTCGGTAACTATCTTATAAAATAACAGTAGAATATTTAAGAACCAGTACTGTTACAATTGTATGTTTCTTTTTTGCATTCATCTCTCCTGTATTATTTCATTCTGTTTATGAACTTGATATATTTTATTCTTCTGACAAGGTATGACATGTGAATATTTTGAGTAATAGTTCATCTTCAGTACATGCATGTTACAAGTGATGAAGCATCTTTGATTATTTTATAAGAGAAAACATAGCATTCATTATTGTTTATCAAAGAGAATTTGGACAAAATTCTCTGTTGAAGTAAGCAGTGCATAATCTTTAGTGTTGTTCCGTCTTCAATTGTTGAAGGGAAATAAAAAAAAGCAAAAACTATAGTGTTATTTTCTTGCAAACTGAGTTAGAATATTCTAATGTAACACATAAAAGAGTATGTTTGAATAACACAAGAAACTAAAATTAACTTGAAATCATGTAAAATATTAAAACTTTCAGTTAATAAATTTTGTAGTGCCATATTTATTGAATCACATTTGTGCTATATGATATTGATCAAACTCTTTAAGAACTGTAAGAAAGCTGTTAGAAATGTCTTCTGCACTATATATTGCTCAGAGATACCACTTTCCATGTATCAATACTAAACTTATTAATGTAGTTCAAAAATCCTCATGCTGTCTCCATACCTAAATGTTTATTTATTGTAAACAAAATATATTTATTAATTTGTTTTTCATTTTGCAGCCACTCTGGCATAAAAAATAAGGATATCTCATAAGTAAAAGCTGCAGTGCAATTCACACAGTGGTTATTTTGGACCACTCAAACCCCTCCATTATTCATTTTTTCTCACAAAACATCCCCAAATTCCCACAGTGGAATCATATAATTGAAAACATATAATTCCCTGGAATGTATGGTTCAGATCAAAACATCATTTGAGTACTTTCAAATAATGCAAAGATCTTCATGTAAGAAGCATATTTTGTGGTCACAGTTACCTTAAAAAGTAATTATATTCAGGGGCTAGCCTGTTTGCTTTGGATGATGTGTGCTGGGCTATAACAAGTTGCTGCTTTTGTTATCTGTATACAGCTGCTTCCTTTAAATTAGTAGATCCTGAAATAGATTTTCTTGCATGTCTAGAATAAAATTATTTTATCTAAAATAAATCAATAGCAACTATCAAAGTTACTTCCATGGCACTAGTGTAAATGAAGGCTTTCCTGTTTCTGTCATTATTTTTCACCCTTCTCCTTTTTACATGGAGTCCTCAAATGTTTTACACTTTTGCTATTATCTGAGTCTGATAATATCTAAAACTCATTATTCCACTACCCAACCCTGTAGTTAAAATCTAACATTATTAATCTGATTCTTGGGAAATATTTAGCTAAACAGACAATCTTTATATTTTTCACTCATTAATGAACTTATACATGGGAAGGACTTTTTCTGTCCTCTCTAGGATGCTTTAGAACATAAATTTTTAAAAGTTTTTTTTAAAAGATGTATTTAATTTATTAACTTAATTCACTTAAATATATCCAAAGTATCTTTTCTCCATTATCAGTAGAACAATTAAAATTTAATTGAAGTTAAAAATTTTGAGATAATAAATGATTATTACTTACTGTCATAGGCAATTAAGGACTTTTAGTTTTTTAAATATATTTAATATGTACTGACTTAACCATTATTGTATTTGTTATTATTAAAACACTTGATGTTGTTTTGCATCCATCACCATTATCTGTCTTTGAGGATTCTTTTTATCTTGTAAAACTGAAGATCTGTACCACGTAATCAGTAATTCTCATTTCACTTGTTCCCCCAGCAGCTACCATTTCTATTTTCTTTTTCTATGATATTCATTACAATTATTGAATTATTTTATATTCTTTTCTCCTACTAAGTCTTTGATATTTAATGTATATTTCACATTATGGCACAACTCAGTTTGTACTAACTTCTTTCAGGTACTCATTAGTCACATTTGGCTATGGACTGCTGTTTCAAATAGCCAGACTCTATGCTATAATGCATACTGAATCCATATATAACTGATCTGTTAGTATGTGATATAAATCATTTCTGCTTTCTTTATTTTATTCTTAATTGTTACTATGAAAAATAGGCAGCTTCCAATTTTTAAAAAATTTGAAATAGGTAGGGCCCAATTTAAAAACAAAAATTGTATGCCCAGAAAATGAAATGATGTCTATGTAGTTGATTAGACATCAGTAACCATATGACTCTGTTTAAAAAGTTTGCTAAGAATTTGGTGGTTATGAGCTACCAGCTTTAGGACTATTGTAGAATGTAGATTCCTTGACAACTCTGTTGGGGTCGACACAATTGCTGTACTTGATGACTTGTTAGAGGTACTCTCTCATGTCTCTAAGGTAAAGTCTTATTTCAGATTCATTTAGAGAGATGAGAATGACATAGCACAGTTCATCTTAAATATCTAGTATGTTTAAATGAATGGAATTAATGACTGACCATTAAGGTAGCTCAATAAGTTTGACAGTCAGATATGAGATACCACTTATGACAGCCCTACATTAACAGGTTTATTTTTGGATTCAACTTTTGATTCCATTGACTACCTCCTTGCTTGATAAAATACCTGTGCTACATTTTTTTTTTTTTTTTTTTTTTTTTTTTTTTTTTTTTTTTTTATTGTAAACAATGGGATACATGTTGTTTCTCTCTGTCTGTACATGGCGTAAAGGCATACCATTTGTGTAATCATAAATTTACATAGGTAATGTTGTTTGATTCATTCTGCCATTTTTTCCCTTCCCCCCCCCCTCCCACCCCTCCCCTCCATCTATACAGTCCTTCCTTCCTCCATTCCTGCCCCCCTCCCTAAACCCAACTCCAACCCCAACACTAACCCTTCCCACCCCCCATTATGTGTCATCATCCACTTATTAGCGATATCATTCTTCCTTTGGTTTTTTGAGATTGGCTTATCTCACTTAGCATGATATTCTCCAGTTTCATCCATTTGCCTGCAAATGCCATAATTTTATCATTCTTTATGGCTGAGTAATATTCCATTGTATATATATACCACATTTTCTTTATCCATTCATCAATTGAAGGACATCTAGGTTGGTTCCACAATCTGGCTATTGTGAACTGTGTGCTACATTATCTTTAAATTCACTTCAAATCCTCCATTTTGCCTATCATGGGGTAACTTGTAGAAGACTAAAGTTTCTGCTGAAACTGCTAGAAGTGCTAGGAAACTAAAATCCTTTTGAAGACATTGTAGAGCTGCTGAGTCAGTTAAGATTCAGGAGAGAGGATACAGACACATTCTGTACTTGGTTTTCTCCTGTGTTATAAAAAAATAAGAAAGTAACTGGAGTAATTGCATGGTGCTTTTAATATTTTGTTGTTCTGGCTCAGGTTGCAGTGGAATCTGTTGAAGAGCTATGTCATAAGAGAAAGGACAAACCACAGGTAGATCAATCTTTATAATAGTGTTCAAACTCAGTCTCAAGCAATCTCTGATCCTGATTGAATTGAGTTGATCTGTTTATCTACCTTGACTTCCCTCTAGGAAAGAATTAAATTTTCTTTGGTGGAAGGTAATAGCATCTAGAATCTGTATATTTTTCCTATAGACTTTTCATAAAATCATTTACATAGAGTGCTTGGCAGTCAATAAAAAAATTGCTAAGTGTACAGTAAGACCAAGAGAAAAAAAATCAAGAATGGGAATGGTTCAGAGCATCAAAATAGTCTTGATACAGATTACACAAACTTGGGAGTTACAGAGGCATTAAAACATGATAACTAATCTAGTTATGAAAATGCATGCTGAGATTTAAAATTTCACTAGGGAAGTGGGATCTATAGAAAAGAAAAGAAAATTTTGAAACAGATAAAATGTACTAACTAAAATGAAGAACCCAATAGATAGGTTTAATTGAAGGTTAGATACAGTTGAAAAGAGGAATAGTAATCTAAAAGATAAATTAATAAAAAATATTCAGCAGAATATACTTGTCAGTTTGGTATTATAACCAAACCAAGCTAAGGCATGAAGTCTTTTCAGTAATTCACCAAAGTTCATCTCCTATTTTACAGCTTAGGAGTGAAAAAAGTCTTTATTGTAGTGTAATTGTAATTCTTGCTATTTTGATATGTGTGGTTCTATATTTTTTCTAGTGTTTATTTTGAATTGTATAGTAAATATAACATGGAGTTGGTAAGGAACAAAATTATTACTACCTGTAAATTTGTACATGATACACTCCATTCAGTCTCTGAGCAAACAAAAATTATTACATAACTAGTATCTCATGCAGAGGTCACCTGTTCAGCAAACTCAACTACTTAGAATAGAACCTAAGAATGAGACAATAAGCAAAACACAGACAGAAATAGGTAAACAGAGGTGGTTGGTAAAACATGTATTTTTGCATAAAGGAGTTTTAAAAAACATTAGTTGTAGATAGATACAATTCCTTTATTTTGTTTATTTATTTTTATATGCTACTGAGGATTGAACCCAGTGCCTCACATATGCCAAGCAAGGACTCCACCATTGAGCCATAACCCCAGTCCAAGCATAAAGGAGTTTATGAGGACCTTACTTTTATGTAAGATAATACTTATAGTATAATGGTGATCTGGTAAACCGGCTCATTGCAAGTCAAAAAGTAAATCAGTAAGAAGTGATGGGTAAATTGTTGAAGAAATGGGTTTGTTAGCAAGTACATTGTTTCATCATTTGTAAGACTACACCAGGAAATCTATCATTCATTTATGTATGTACAAGAAAGAGGACTGAGGATATAGCTCAGTTGGTAGAGTGCCTGCCTTGAAAGCACAAGGCCCTTGGTTCAATCCCCAGCACCACCAAAAAAATAAAATGAAATAAAAAATAAAGAAAAAATGCTCTCAATTACATTTTGACATCCTATTAATTGTGGTATGCATCCTGAATTCAAAGATGCTATAATGTGGAAGATAAAGTCAATGGCAATCCTGTTTTTAAGTCTAATTATTTGTTATTTTTCTGACTTGGACCAGGGAACTTCTTTGAAAAAATTTCCTAATACATAAATATGGGATAGTAAAAGTTCAAAGATTATTCTTTATCCTTTTCTCTTTACCTCTCCTAACTCATGGTTATATCTGAAGATATCTAGTGACAGGTTCCTATGTGATTGTGATTTGTACGGATAGAATCTTTTAGAAAGTACATTTTAAGAAAATTTCCAATCCTTCTAAATTTCATTATTATGATTGAATTCTAATTATGCAAAATTTCTGCTATTCTAATAATACCCAATAAATATGGCATTAATTAGCAAATTCATCTTTTTAAATGAAAGTTGGGATTTTGTGATATTTGGCAAAGTAAAAATTTCTTGATTATATTAATCATATTCCTATTTTGAAGATTCCCAGGAAACCCAGAATGACATTGTTTTCTTGAGCATTAAATTATTGATAACATCACTTTTGTGTTCATTCTTTCAGGATTTTTTCAAGCCATATTCAGTTGATAGAATGAAAAAGTTTAAGATAAGTCTATCCCTCACTCTGAGAATGCCAGAGTATTGGTGAATAATTATCTGAATTAGCTGAACAAATGACTATTGAAGAAAACAGCAGCAAGGCTAATAGTACATATTTGTGATGGAAGAGATGCTTTCACCATTTAATTATAAACAATGTAAACTTATTGCCTAGATAAAGTCATAATTATGACCTTTTATTTTTCTCATTCCCTGGTGTTTTAGGAAACAACATTTTATAACTTTCTCATGGTTATTCAAATATTCTACATTCACTCCAACACTTTTACTATGCCTGTCTCAAGTCATAATGGATTATTCCATCCCACATTTCTGATTTTTACTATTTCATAAATAATGATATACTGCATATTATCCTAATTGTTGAATAACTATTTTTAAATTGGCATTTAAATAATTTTACTAGCCTTATAATCTGAACTAATGCAACTTAAAAATGCATAGAACATTTGTGAAATGTGTTTGTGGTCTCAGCATAGTTTATCCATGTGCTATATGCATATTGAGTCTCTACTGAATTCTAAGGTTCATCATGAGTAAATTTTATTGTTTTACAATTTTATGTTTGGTACAGACTCTGCAGTATTGAGAACACATAGAGCAGGTAGGTCTATACCTTTAATCCCTTTTACAATAGTAACTTTGACAGGTACTAGTGAAGAAAAAATAGAAACTGTTGAATTTCTTCTTCACCAGATTTACTTGATATAATACTCAAGGGCATCATAATAGACATTGATGAGATTGCAGGTAGCAAGGACTACCACAATCGCATATTCTTTTCCTTGCTTTCATGAATAACTTTGACAGAACTTCTGCATCTTTTGGTCAGTGCCTGATAATTGCTTCCATCACATTCTTTCCTTATGTAGTTTAGGTTTGTTATTGCTAGCATAAATATTATTTTACACTACAGAGAAGTGTAGAATTTTTTCTAAAGTACCTGCAAAAATAGAGAATTCTGAGCCATCAGATTTTTAAATGTTCAATTTTTTTTTAATTTTTCAAAAAAATTAATTCATACCATATCCCCTAAAATTTAAATATAAAATTATCATATGAAGCAGCAATTCTGTTTCTAGGGTTATACTCAAAAAAGTTGAAACAGGTTTACAGTCTTGTTCACATTATGTGACTTTTTATCTAAATAACTTTTGTTTTTGGTACCATGAATTGAACCAAGAGACACTTAAGCACTGAGCCACATCCTCAGCCTTTTTTATATTTTATTTTAAGACAGGGTCTTGCTGAGTTACTTAGAGCCTGTCTAGGTTGCTGCAGTTGGGTTTGAACTTGAGATCCTCCTGCCTCAGTCTCCTGAACTTCTGGAATTATAGGCTTGCACCAGGCCTAAGTACCTTTGAAGTATTATATTTTAGGAATGTTTCTACTTGGTGATAGACCTGTGATTGTTTAAATATTCTTTATATTAAAATCTCAAATTTGGAACAATGATTTTATAGTCTCTGTGTAAATGATACTTAAGTTCTTTTGTTTAATTCACTAATTGGCACATTTTTCTGGATGTATTTCAATAGGAATATAAGTTCATTTAGACAAGGATTATATCTTTTATATTCTACACCATGCTTAATTATAAAGCTCATACTAGGTAGTGAATTTATAAAGGAATGGATGTAAACAATCTTGAGATAGTTAAAGTCAGCAAATGGATAAAATCATTATATTAGTTTTGTGATTACTAACTTTTTTTACATGAGAAGTAGATATTAGCTAAATTAAACTATTTTTAATATTTTTATAAATATTTTTCATAGAAATTATTTTAACACTACTGGTTTGTATGAATAGTCCTAGACATGCATTTACATGTAGTTATCTCTGTTACAACTTTAGTTTTCTGCTTTGCTTTCTCAATCCTTCCCATGAGATCCTGAATCTTGGACTGGGAATGGAACAATTTTCAAATACTGGGAACCATAGAGCCTGTGGTGAAAACTGGTAGGCCTCCACCATCTCACAGCACTCATTCCTTCCTCCATCAGCACACAGGGCCTTTCAAGAAACCCCCATTGTGGAGACCCCACACTGTTATTGGAGGAAGCCTTGGCTCCATCATGGCAATGCCCAGAAATGGAAGCAGATTTAGTAATTTGATTATTTGTCTATTTTATCTAACTTTCTGATTGGAGAACATGCATGTTAGCTTTTAGTCTGCCATATTTTATTATCTACTTTCTTTGCCAGTTAAAAAAACAAGTTAAGTAAATTTATGATTACACAAATGGTATGCCTTTACTCCATGTACAAACAGAGAAACAACATGTATCCCACTTATTTATAATTAAAAAAACAATTTAAGAGTAGGAAGGACATCAGAAAGATGGAAGATTGTAGAGAGGGTATTTTTGATACTACAGAGAAGTAATATTTGAATACCTGTCTATCAGAAAGGAACAAAATCCCATAAGAAGGACATGCAGAATTTCAAACTGGCAGCTTAGGGTGGTGCTTAATTTAGAATTATACCTCATTAATGCCTGAAATAATCACTATAGACTTGTACAGTAATTAGATTATCACCTCAGATACCATTTTATTATTATGTCCTTTTAAATATCCAGGACAATACATATCTGAAAGTTTCTATTTATTTTATGCCTACTTCTCTGATCACTTTTGGTGGTGTCTATTTTTAAAATTTTCAAAGTACTTTTTAGTTGCAAATGGGCACAAGACCTTTATTTTATTTATTTATTTTTATATGGTAAGGAGTGAACCCAAGTGCTCACATGTGTTGGCACACAGTTTACCACTGAGCCACAACCACAGCCCTGGTGATTTCTTATTTTTAAATTCATGTTTGATTTGACTTTTGCAACAAGTTATGTTTTAAACATAACAATTCAAAATTTCTTGAAATTTTTTTGAGTAACAGTATTGAACTCAGGGGCAATTGGCTACTGTCACATCCCCAGCCATTTTTTATAATTTATTTAGAAACAGCTTCTCACTGAGTTGCTTAGTGCCTCACTTTTGCTGAGACTGGCTTTGAACTCACCATCCTCCTGCCTCAGCATTACAGGTGTGTGGCACCAGACCCAGCTAAACAGAACAATTTTATTGTTTCATTAATTTTATTTACTGAAGTTTCTGAGCATTTTTTGTACTGCTTGTGTTCTTTCTTGCAATAGCAGATTATTTCCTGATGTGTTTCATAAAATTAGGGAATATGAATTCCTGCAGTTTTTATCTGTGGGTAATGTGTATGGCCTTTACCTGTTTAGATGTAACCCTACAGATTGGTTTGCTGCAGCCAGCTCAAACAGAGATGATTTTTAAATTTTTAGCAATTTTCTAGTTAAACATGGCAATTATTAATGTTTAATCATATGAACTTATAATTAAGGTACATCCAGAAACAAAAGTAATGAATATGCAAGAGTAATTATTTCTGATTGTTCTAGTGCTTTTCACTATTGTTATCTATATAGTAAGAGTTACTTCTGTGGCATATTTATTGCAAAGTAGCATGTAATGGTGTTCTCCTGAATGTTCTTGCCATTGTTACACATTCAGTGTCATGTTGGTAGCATGAAGTCTGCTATGGAGGACTGTTGCCGAAGGAAATCAGAAAACACTGCAGGTCAGGGCTTGGCTGACTGTTTGTTGATTGTCTAAACCAGGGGCCTATTAGTAAATTTTTAGGTTTTGTCAGCTATAGTCTCTGTTTCATTTTCTTTTCTTTGATTAGTAACATTTAAAGTGCAAAACCAAACCAAAACAAAACACAGAAACATATTTAGTTTAGGAACCATACAAAAATCATCTATTCTTGTACTGAACTCTTGGTCTAGATTTAAGAAAGCAGTGTTGAAAGTGTTAGGAAATGACATGAAATTTAAATTTACTGGATCTCTACCTATTAAGTAGTGAATGACACAAAAAATGAGCAAGTAAATTTTCTTATGGTTCACAATACTACCAATGAGTAGTTGTGCTTGAATCATACTTGTTTATAACATGATAACTTAATTGTGTCATGTAGTATTCAAGTTTTTATTCATAGTCTGAGACTACCAAACTTACCTCATAATGTTTTTGCAAGAGACTGGTGTTTCTGTGAGGACTCATTTGCAGTTTAGACACCCAAGTCTTCACCTTTTATCCCACTGTGCACCTAAACTCAAGCACTTTCCTGCCAGTATCAGCAGCCCCTACCAAGAAAGTGGCAGTCTTTCTATGCTTAAGAACTCTTAACTTTCAGTTCTCTCTTTGTTAAATTTGCTTCCTGGGTATTGCCTATACATTCTTGCAACCATCTTTCTATATTTAAGCATTATATTTTGATCCACTTTTCATTGAGGTAGGAAAATTTTCAAATGTTGCTGTAAATATAAGGCATGTTTAAATTCTTTATCAGTTTAAGTGTGACAGAAAAAATTGTGACTGTAGATGTATCTGATATAAATTTTAAGAGATTAGAAATAAATCACCGATACAATGATTTTTGCTGCCAAGTTAATCTTTTTGTCTTGATGTCAACATAAAATTTCTCCAGAATCTCTTTATAATACATGTGTATTCCATTATCATTTGCAACTGCTTATGAACATGAATTGAACTTTTTTTAGTATTAAGTTACCAAGAAAAAAATTCAGAAATAAGGTAAATTTTAATACTGATTTGGTAAGAAATCCTTGAGTTCAATTTTTAAAGTACTATTTTTAAGTAACTATTATTCATTAAAAGTTTAGATGTATATTTCCAGACTTTAATTTTTATTCAACTCTGGATAAAGACTTGAATGCAACTTCTTTCATGTTTCATAATCCAAGAGTGTAAAAGAATTTTATAGTACTTCCTATTTGAAGACATTTAATATTTTGATCTCTTAACTTCACACATATGCATCTGACTATAAAAGACTGTTATCCTCCGATTTTTGAATTTTGGTTTTCTATATTTTACCTGCAATGATAATTACATAGTAGGATAAAATAAATATTCAGTAAGTTAAACATTGTCTCATTTTCCAATACAGATATTGTTCATAAATTTTTTTAAATGGGCTGAGATGTTGAGAATGGTCATGCTTCTGGGAAGTCATCTGATGAAGTTCAATCACCTACAGGTGTTTGTCTCAGAAATCATAAACATAGATGGATCTCAATGGAGGTAACACTTTAAAAATATATAAATATACATTTATATGTGTGTTTTGTATATAAATAAATGCACACACATACACATATATATGTATACATATATATATCAAGCAAATAAAACAATTTGAAAATTTTCATGAAGAGAGGTGTTATAATTATATCAGTGAGTTGTATTCTTAATATTTCCTTTTTCCTAATTACTATTCCAAGTCAAGTACACATCAATCATAATATTCTGCATTCTACAGAATACAGAGTAATCATTTTTAATTCTCTGTTGAGGAAAAGTGATTTTTTTTAAAATTCCAGGAATATAGACTGACATCATTGTAGAGGGTCTTAGCAAAGTCCTCTTTTCAGAAAATGTGATTTCAGTTATATCTCATTGTGATTCATTTAGATACTTCATATTCAGATTTTAAGAGAGAAAAATAAAATAGACACCAGGTTTCCCCCCCCCCTTGCTTTATAAGTATCAGTATCATTTCCTTTGTGGTTCATGGAACCTAGAAAACCCTATTGTACATAGTAAATTATTTCTCCATGTAAGTTATGCAACAAATTTTCTTTTTTATCAATGGGATATTACAACTTTGTAGACAGAAATTATAACTATTATCATTTCAGTATGTACTGTATATTAATATTTTTCTACAAAAAATGAAATATTTAAAAATAGAAGTTTGTTTCTTTTTTATAGCTGTAGAGACAATGAAGATTAAAGTGTCTGTCCTGTTGGTTGATTTATTTTATTGTTAAAAGATTGTTTTTGAGAGACTTAAGGAAAACAATATCAGTGTTTTCTGTAATAAATTAATAATTTCACCCCTTGAGATCAACTGCATATTTGTGTAATTATTTATATGTATCAAAATAATAATATAATTGTCCTTAGTTTTCTTTATAATCTATGTGATTTTATCACACGTATAAAAGATGTTGGCATTTGGGTCTATATGTTCATCATCTAATTCTTTCATTGAATTTTATATTCCCCCCAGAAGTGACATGCTATAGATTATATATATTTTTTAGTTTAATTCATTTTAGAATCTAGAACAATTTATTTTTTCATTCCTCCCTTTGCACATATACACATGATCTATTTCTGATTCATCATGACCTGATGATTTCAACTTTACAATGTTGAAAGATCAATACACATTTATAAGGACCCATACTTAACATTTTCAATTTTGATCATTTCCCTGACTGGCAATATGCAGTATGATACTACTTTGTGATGCAGTATCACAGCTCCCAATTAGTCATGAAGTCACAGGACTAAACTATAGTACTCTATAGAGTTGTGTGTTGCTAAACTGTGATATTCAGTGAGTTAGATTTATTTAAGTGCATTTCCAACTTGATGATATTTCATCTTAGAATTGGTTTATCAGGACATAACCCCATGGTAATTTGAAGAGCATGTACTCTTATTAAAGAATATTTTGGAGATTTTTTTGTTTATTATTCTAGATGAGTTTCAGGCATTTCATTGATTTTGGCAAAAATAATCTTGGTATTTGATTTGGGTTATAAATAATGTTAAAATTAATATGGTGATAAGCACTATTTTTGGATTATTTAGACTAACCATTTGGAATATGGTTTATATCTGTATTTAAGTCTTTTATCTCTCAGTAAATATTTACACAGTTCCTTTTTTATCTCTTGTTTTTCATAATTTTATTATAAAAGGATTTCTTTTTATAGAATTTCATTTCTTGATGTGATGATAGAGGCAAGTTTCTCCTTGAAGGTTGTCTCAGCTCACATTCTATAATTAATGAAATAGAACAAATTTTATTTCTTTTAACAGCAAAAAGAAAATGTTTTAATTTCTTTCACATGTTGTATTTAAAATAACAATATCTACTTGTTAATTATTTATGTTGATCACAGGTTGTATCTGCATTTTTGTACCATATGGTGTAATATTTTCAAAGTAAATCCAGGATAAATTTACTAATGGAATGACCCCAAAATAACAGAGTCCAATTTGTCTTCTATTGTTTTTGTAAAACTGCATCATACACCTTTGCTTACAGTAGTAAATATTTTGCCTTCAATATATTGTATATAATCAATGTAGGCAACTTTTAAACTGCAGTTAACTTCAGCTAATTTTTGCTATAAAATAAAGTACTCTAAAGTACCTGTTTTTCTTAATCTACCTTTAAAAATTGCTTCTTCTTCAAATGATCAGGATTTAGAGGTTTAGAGATGATAACAACTTTAGTGCTAATGACAGATAAAAATTGGGAACTCTAGTCTTTGTTCCTGGATAATTAGTGTATTCCATATTAAATTGACAAAAGAATGTCAAATGTTTTGTGTCATTTACAGCAATTAGTAATACTCAAAAGCAATGAGGTCTTCCTTAGTCTAAACTTATCCATGTAAGAAGAAGAATACAGAATATATTGTAATTTCTATTCCATGGAAAAACTTTCTGAATGGATTTCTGCAAAGAAATTGTCAGTAAAACTCATCTGAATTGCAGACTAATGACTTCAGGATATTTAATTAAAAAGTGGTATATCAAGTAAATGTTAGATTTAGGTTAAAGGTGATAAAAGCTCATAACTGTGGCAAGTAAAATTGTGTATCTCAGTGTCACTGACCTATTTTGGATTAATTTAATTTCAGCTGGAAAATAATTTTGGCACTATAAATTATGGACAAAAGGAAAATATCTTTAGCTTAGATTAAGATAAACAAAATATCTACACCTTATACCACATACATTCAGCACATAAAAGTAATTAAACATGCATGGTCTCAGAATTATTGTATATAGATTAATTATATAATGATATGCTGGCCCAAGACTACATGTATTCAGCAGAATTCATAAAACCAATTTTGTTGAAGTTTCAAGAAGCCATGACTGAGGTAGACAGCCCCAGGGGCCTGTTATTTTCAAGAAATATGATCCCAACTTGTTCACCCACTGGAAGGGGGAGAAGGTGTGTGGGGGTACGACATATCTGACCTGAGTGTTCCAGCTCCTTCCTGGGCAAGGAACCCCAGTGAAGACTGACATAGCACACTACCCTCCAGGCCTGCTAGGTGATGCCATCCTTGTTCAGCCTGCACCAGACATGCTGGCCATCTGGTGACACCTACTCTGCTACAGCCTGTTGGTCCCCATGAGGTCTAGTGACGAAAGAAGTCATGGAAGAATGTTGAATTTCTCACTAGATGATCACCCAGCAAGGTATTAGACCCAGCAGCACTGACCTTGAACACAGCTCCTCCAAACCTTGGCTTACCCACTATATTGCTCAGTCAGGGAACTGGCCTAGTATCCTCACAGACACATGGAGTCATGTCTGGTGACAGCTTCAGACATAGGGTTGTGGTGCCTCCCCTGTAACTCAGTGAGTTAGGTGATGATTGAGTTGAAAAACATCTTCAAACCCTTGCAGATTGCTCCTCCTTTTTTACAATGCCCAAACAGGTGACAGCACAAATCTGTGATATTGAACTTCTATACAAGGTGGAAGTGGGTGCCTGCTGTGCTCCCTAGAGAGGAGAGAAGAGATTGAGTCATTTAACATGTGTGATGGAGGCCAGGAAGCATCTAGCCTAAAAGTAGAGCCATTCTGTGCATACTCCACAAGCCAGGTCCCACTACATTTGCTACTGCCATGCAATTAGCTTGCCCCCAGAAATTTTCTTGGCCCAAATTTCCAAGGAACTCTTCAACTTACCTTTAAATGCACATGTATCTGGGAAATATGCCTTGACATAAGGGTTCATCCTCTTGAACTGAATCGTGCCTCTCAGACACAGACCCTCTGTGACAATGCCCAGGGTCTTTATAGCAGGTCCTGAAGGATGCAGACTACAGATTAATGTCATGCCCTGGTGAAAAAGTGCTCCAAAAAAGTGAACATGATGAATGAAACAATCACCTGATAGTGATATAAGGAGTACAAATTTCCAGCACATAATATCATCTTGACCAATGCCTCATGCTACAAGATCAGAATTGTACAACATTTCAAAACTGAGTATTGTGAAAAATGAAATCTCTATGGACTTTTCTTTAGGACATGAACTGCAGAAATTTGTTGGAAATGAAAATATAAATTCAGTGAACACATACTAAAATTTTTTTTCATTGCTAATGGTATAAAAAAATAAACCTATTGACCACTGAGCTTCAAAATAATATAACAAAAGAGCAAGAAGAAATTGAGAGATCATTTGGAAAGGAAAGATAATCACTGACGTAACTCAATTTGCAAAGGACATGAATGCTTTTGCAAATTTATGGCTCTCTACTGTTGCTTGCAATGGACAGTAGATTACAAGTATGCTGATTTTGCTTGTCCTACACATGACATCACAGGTCATGTGTATGACATCAGGATGAGAAAAGAATTTTCTTCCACCATATCAGCAGTACCAAAGTATGACAATTTACACAAGTATAGAATGGGAAATTCAGCTCTGAGTGATAGCTCTCAAAGTAAATTGTACCCTCCTCATCAAAATTGAAAACATAATAAATTGCTGCTAAAATGCAGAAAGGTAGACCTGATATGGTTGAAACCTGAATTTAAAAAATGGAAAATTTAAAAAAAAAAACCTAAAGTTGTTATGAGAGTTATTATCCAGGAATAACAGATCCTGAAATATTTATAAAATACAAAATATTTTTTTTCTTTTCAATGGTTATATGCACCACAAAGACACTGCATGCCTAATATCCCTGATTTCCTTCTTTAAATGTGAACTTTCCAAGTACATGTTCTTGAGTGATTCATGCCCTTGAAAAATCAATCCATAATTTGCACAAAACCATGGGAAAGATGAAAACATTGCCTCCTAAACCTAATACTACACAGCATGGCTTCAAAATATCCATCAAAATGCATTCTACTGTGATGTATGACTAATTGTAAGTAATAATAAAAGTATACTAAAAATTAACAAAAACACTATAAAAATGCTTCATTAGAGTTGTGACTGGACCTACAATAAAACACGAAAGCAGGTTTTAAATATCCATCATGGCTCCTGAGTGACATCAGAAGAAAGTAAAATATTTTTTCAGCACAAACTCACTCCATTCCTTTAAGGAAAATAATATCTTCCCAAAGCAAAGCAAAATATAGTGAAAAAATATAGCGCCAAGAGTAGCTGTCTTTTATCATCACCTCTAGGTTCCCCAGTTGACATTTAGGTTGGTTTCCATTGCTTCCAGGTTTACCATTCCCCTCAATGGGTGTTATACCCTTCCTGTGTTTATTTTGGACAGGTATGTTCCTGTCCTGGGACTGCCCTAGCATTTTGCAGATGGATCTGATCACACTTCAGGGAATGGTTGAAGAGCAGAAGGACCACTGGCACTTGCTGAACATTAGGAGGTACTGTTCCTCTTTCTTATCCAAGATTTTGACCAATTGCAAGAAAATGAGGCTTTTCTTGTCTGGGGAAGCCACATAGTCATCTTTAAGTCACTTTCCTGGATGTCCACATAGCCTTTATTTCCTCAGTATACACCGCAGCAGTGGTCATGAAGAAACACTTCAGCTAAGAGTCTCTGCTCCTCTATTTCTGTCTTCCACTCAGGGTAAGACACATCAGGTAAGGGGCTGTTCTTGGACTGTGTAAAGTCCTCTCTGTGACTGGCCCACTCTCTCAGAGCAGGGGAAGGACTGAAATGTGTGAGCTTCTATTGCATCTTGAAGACAAATCCATTATTTATTCTGTTCTCTGCAGGACTGCTGGCAGCCTTGCCACCTGCCTCATTCTTCCCACAGTGGTCCAGTGCCTGGGAGTTGGAAACATTCTGTAAGCATGGGGAGTTGCTGATATACAGTAGCTGTGGTTCGCAGCAACTGAACTGGTAAAGTGTGAAAACATCTGATGGATGTTCATTTCAAATAACACACTTGGCTTCTGGGGTTGGCCTGCTCAAATGACTATTCTGCCAGGTTGGAGTCAAAAGGATAGGGGAAATACATGCAAAAAAAACTGCATCAGAAAATTCAGAGGACTTTGATAATAGGGGAGATTCAGATGCCTGCCTTTATAGTCAGCAAGCAGCAAAACATAAGGCTTACTATGTGACCCTTTGGGTTCTTACTATGGAGCCCAGCAAAATTGTGCATGGTCTGGGTTAGAGTGCTGACTAGAGAGGAAGAGGCTGTGTTCCCTGGTGACCCCAGGAGGGCACAAGTTCCTAGACAGAGGCCTGGGAGGGGGCCTGAACTCTTGGTACCCCAGCATGTTCCAGCAGGACTGAGAGCTGAGCTTGGCACAGGCTTGAGCTGGGGTACAACCATCATGGTAGGGTGTGCAGCATGCTGGCTGCAGAACCCAGCACAAGGTGACCAACAGACTCCCAGCACAGTGGACCAGGATCAGGGATGAAGCAGGCCATAGTGGTAGTAAAAAGGAGAGAGGGAGGAATAGCAATGCAACTTGGAGCCCAGGGGTGAGAGGGATGTGGGAAGGTTGGAGAGGGATGGAGCTATGCAAGATTCAGGCTGGAGAAGCCTCCAGGAAATTTTTGTAATGTGGTTAATTTCTTGAAATTGTTAACTACAATTCTTAGCCCCCACAGTACATAAGAGAATTACCTTGCAAATTGTACACATTTAAGAAATATTAATTATAAGTTTTATGATATAATTTTGGAAAATATATCACACATAAAAATGTGAAATCAATGACATGACACCAGCAGAAACAAAATAGTATTATAAAAGACTACAGGTCAAACAGATTGTCTTATTAAAAACAAAGTCTAAAGAAGAATCAGCTCAATGCTGCCTGGGTTGCTGTGATTAAGAACCAGACTGCCCAGTGAATGCCAAGAATTCTTACAACATATACGCACACTCATGTGTATTTACAGTTAGCCCCCTAATACTTTAAAGATACAGCTGAATCCATGCTTTAGAAGAGTTTTTGACAAAGTACAATTCATTTTAATATATGATTCAGGAGGCCAGACACTAACACAGTGACTATCTGGCTTAGAACTATATTCCCAGTGACTGTGTTTGGTAGTTAGTTAAGTAACTAAAGGAACAAATGAAGGAAATCACAGATAAAAGAGCATACTTTGCAAAGCTTTGATTAAAGACAAAGGTTTTAGACTGGATACAGTAGCACATTCCAATAATCCCAGTCGCCCAATAGGCTAAGTCTGGAGGATCACAAGTTTGAATGAAAACTCAGCAGTTTAGTGACAAGTTGTCTCAAAATAAAAGTGAAAAAAAGAGGAACTAGGTATGTAGCTCAGTGGTAAAACACCATTTAGTTCAATCTAAGTATATATATAGAGAAAGAGTGATCAAAGAGTCTTAAGGCAAATGAATGAGAAGTACAAAAAATATTCAAAAAAAAAGAATGTGCTAGTTTTTCAAAAAATGAATATGGTGTCTGTTATTAAATCTCTTAACTTCAGGCCTTCCTCTGATAGACATAAACACAGTTTACTTTTACATATAACATAACTAAGGAGATTCCTTGATTTGTTTCAAATCATGAATTTATTCCCATTTTATATAAAACTACCACAAAAAATAATTTATACAAAGATAATAGGTAAGTGTTTTATAAACTGAAAATTTCCAGGATAGATGTGCAAGTAATCCATCAACTGGGAAAATGAAAAAGATGTTTATTAAACTTATATTAGCCAAGGCCAGAGAAAATGTCATATATGTTTCAATCATTACCTAAAAATATCAGTAAGAATAAAGTTAAAAAGTAAATTAAAAGGAAAAATAGAACAGAAATGCATACAACAATACTATAAAAACGCATAACTGAAATTCAAGTTCAAATATTTTGGTGCTATGAAGACTTAACTTTTGTTCACCTGGTCTGGTTTTCATACCAAAACTACCCAGGATGACATTTTAACTGAGATTTAAAAGCTTGTAACTATACTTGAACGTCATTAATCTTCACCCTTTTTTTTTTTTCTGTAATTGAGCCTGAGTTTCTTGGTGATTGGTAAACTTTTTCAAACTGAAAAGGAAAAGAGAAAGAAATTTGGAAATGAAAAGCACTATTCCTCATATAAAAATACATATGATCTGCCAATAGAACATACATTTCTAAATTGGTTTGGTAAAAAGAATGGTAGATTATGTGATTAGTCACCTATGGTCTTTCTCTAGGTCTTTCAAGTTCCCAGAAAATCATTCATTTACAAGGGAAGGCAAACCCAGAGCTGAAGTCTATGGCCTTCTCTCAGCAGAGTCAACTGACTCATAGGTATCTATCACCACGGCCTTCTTTAAAGTCCCTTAATATCATTGTGATTTTGTGTGAAAGTTAGAGAACAAAGCATTATATTGAATTCCTTCCTCCCTGTCCCCACTTTTATAACCTTATATTGAAACTTACCTGAAATTTATTTATATGTTAAAAATTTTCTTTTCAAAATATTTTATTAATAAACAACTTTTTTTCTGTAAATATATCAGTTACATGCTCTTTTCTTATAACAATATCTCCTAGTACTTTGAGTGATTAATGGTAAGTTAATCTTTCAAAGTCCCTTGTGCTATACCTTCTGGGAGGAAGCAGACATAAAATTTGGGAAATCCAATGAGTTTTCTAATTTATATAGCCACTCATCACAAGTTCCCACCTTGCATTCACATATTCCTATTCTGCCATCATCAGGATTGAAACCCTCCCCTAAGAAAATTGAATTTAAATAGGATAATCTCATAATCAAGAATAAGTATTTAGCTATTTTTTTATCATTAAAATAAGATAAAACTACTTCACAAATATAGACTCAACCTTTAAACACAGTTAAACTTCATGTAGGAAAATAACAATATAGATCCCAACAGTACTTAAAAGACTTCTATTTGTATTTAGTTTAGAAAGGGATCTTATTTTGCCTGTAACAGAAAGAGGCAGTTAGTAATCTGCAGCTAGATAGGAGACTTAAAAAAAAAAAACAAATTTCTGCCCCTCCAAGTCTGAGTCACTCTGATAAAACCACAACACCTCACTACAATTCAAGTTTATATAATGCTTTTCAGTTTTTCTAACAGGCTACATTTAGAGAGGTTTTTAGGATCATGTCAAAACTGATCAAATGTTGGAGGTACTGTATATCCCCATAGTTTCCACATAAGCATACAATCAATTCCAAACTTGAGTTTTAAAGAACAAAAAATATTTTAAAGCTTTATAGCCAAAACTGTGAAGTAATAAATATTATTTTAATTCCCATTTAAAAGTGAGGAAAGTAAATTGCAGGCTACTGATTCTCACTCTCAGCCTCTGTTTTGAGATGAAGATCACAGAAACAAACAGTAAAAACTGCCCAGTGTCCTTCAGCTCACCTAAACCACAGGAATGTGAGCACTCCCACTACTACTGCAGCTCCTCCAAACTTCTCCTAACATGAAGTAAGTAAAAAAATGATAATCCTAAACCTAATTTAAGAAATTTACAACACCAATCACATTCAGAGTTTAACCCAATACCTCCTGCCATGTGAGGCTTTCCAGGGACATTCTGAATCAATTGTTTCTATACTTGGCTACATTCTCAGTCCTCTGCATTTTGGTCCTTCATCTTACCCCTTATAATATAATCTTACATTTTTTATTCAAAGACAACCTTTTCAGTTTTCTTAGCCAATTCTCACTTTTCTACGCTATTGAACTTCATTCACTTCAGTATCCACTACAATTTCACAATCATGACTTTCAAAATTCTAAATCATAGCCTCTCTTATGGTGGTAACACCACCCTCACTGTACCCTCTGACACTCACATAAATCCCCAATTCTGTTCTCTGACAATCACGTAATACACACATTTTGACCTCAGACACAGACTGCTATCATTCTGGTCTCTGTCATTCACATAATATCACACTTTTTCCTTTGAAATTCACATAAATACTTTCACTGGGTTCTCTGACACACATAAAATATCCTCACTTTGACCTCTGACATTGACATAGTACCCTCATTGTGATGTCTGAAACTGATAAAATATCCTCTCTGTGAATTCTTACACTCATAATGTCATCATTTTGTCTCTGATACTGACATAGTATCCTTATTCTTAACTGTGATGCTCACATAATACCCACAGATTGGCCTCTTATACACATATTATATTCAAGGTGACTTGACATGCACATAATACCTTTTTTGTGACCTGAGACACTCACATCATGCTTGCAATAATGCCTCTGACACTTATATAATATCTACATTTGGTCTCTGATATTCATATAATAAATTCAATCTGGCTTCTGACAATCACATAATATTCTAACTGTGACCTCTGTTATTCCCTTAATATACTCACTTTTGCCCCTGATATTCACATAATATCCTCACTTGGCATCTGAAACTCACAACATGCCATCACTATTACCTTGATACTCATGTAACATCCTCAATATGGTCTCTAATACTCATTAAATATCTTCAATGTGACCTTATATTCTCATACTATTATTGTCACCTTTGACACTCACATAATACACTCACTATGGTATAAGACAGTGACTGTGACTTGGGACACAAATATTCTCACTGTGGCCACTGACATCCACATAATTTCCAGTGTTCTCCCTATGACTGACAGTATATCCCATATGTATGAGTGCCTCTGACACTCATACAATATCCTTTCTGGGACAGTTGCCATTCATATAATATCCTCATTTGGTTCTGAAACTCCTATAATACCATCACTGTAGCCTCTGATACATAATATACACAATTAAACCCCTGACATTCACAAAATATCCTCAATGTGGCCTCTAATATTAATATAATAAACACTGTGGCCAATAAGACTCACATAATTCCCTTACTGTAGCCTCTGACACTCACATAATATCATCACTCTTACCAATGACACATAATATTCTCCATGTGACCACTGTGACCACTGTCACTCATTGAGTGTATTCCCTGAGGCCTCTGACATTCAATAAAAATAGTCTGGCCTCTGAAACTGGTATAGTGTCATCAGAGTGGCCTCAAACATTTATGTAAAATCCTCACTGTGCCTTCTGACACACAATAACTTCACTAAGGTCTTTGACTCTCACATAATCTCCTGTGTCCTCTGATACTCATATAATACACTCACTGTTGCCATGACAATCACATAATATCTTCCCTTGATCTGACTCAAAAATTCCCTTTGTTATCTTGATACTCACATAAAACCCTGATTGTGGTCCCTGATACTCACATATAAACCTCAATGTGGCCTCTGACTTTCACATAATATCTTCACTGTGACCTCTGAAACTCACAGAACATATGACCTCTCACACTCACATCATACTCTCATTTTGGACCCTGATATTCACATAATATCCTCACTATGAATAATTACATGCACAAAACGTCCATACTGTAACGTCTAACTCTTCCTCTGGTCTCTGACACACATAAAATATCCTCCATGTGGCCTCTTAAACTCACATTACACCCTTACTATAACATCTGACACTCAAATAAAGACCTTCTCTGGCCTCTGACATTCATATAATATCCTTACTATGGCCTCAGGTTCTCACATAATATTCTCACTCTGACCACTAACCTTGACAAACTGTCCTCACTGTAGCCACTGAAATCCAGATATTACCCTTACTGTGGCCTCTGACACACAATATCTTTACTCCAGCAGCTCCCATTTACATAATATCTTTAATCTGCCTACCAGCACTCACATAATACCTTCACTATGCCTCTGATACTCTGGTAATTACCTTACTATAGCCACTGACAGAGAATATCCTTATGTGGTCTATAACACTTACTTATCCTCATTCTGTTTCCTTTTATATAATATTCTCCCTTGACCTCTAACACATAGTAGCTTTACTGTAGCCTAAAATATTCACAAAGTATTTGCCCTGTGGACTCTCACATTCATATACAAGCCTCACTTGACCACTATTTTAAAAATTCTATTTTTTTAAAGATTAACATGTAAATTACAGAAAAAGTAAAAGTACAAGCAAAGAACAAACTTATTAATTTGCAAGCAGCTTACTTGGACATGGCTTCCATTTCATGAGTATACATATCAAACATCATATTTTATGTGATTGAGATCATTGTGAGTATCATGCTTTTCCACACATGAATATTAATCAAAACAAAATCTACTACCTACCTCATTTGACCACATACATTCATATAATATCATAACTCTGACTCAAAAATCTCACATAAATACCCTCACTCTGGCCTCTGACACTCATATAATTTTTATACTTGACTGCTGACACTAACAAAATAGCCTCACTGTGGAACCTGACACTCACAGAGTACACTCACTGTGACTGAAGATACCAACACCCTTAATGTGACTGCTGACACTCACATAATATCCTTAGTATGCAGTGTCCTTTAGTATTAACATAATATTCATACATTAGAATTTATAACTAATATAGTAGTTGTACTTTGGCTTTTAATGCCAACATAATATCAGTAATTTTACATGCAAAATTAATAGTTTCCCCAATTCCTTTCAAATTTATGTAATATGGAATATGTGGCCTCTTAAACTTATATAAAATCTTTCCTTTGGTGCTGGGTTTGTGGCTTACTGTTAGAGCACTTGCCTAGCACAAGTGAGGCACTGGTACCGTCCTGAGAAACACATAAAAAGTAAATAAATGAAATTAAATTTTAAAAAGAATTATCTTATTTTTCTTAACTCTCCTTTGTTCTTTCTATACTGATATTTTATTCTTACTATACCATTAAAACTACTGTAATCACTAGCCTCTGGCTGTTCATATGAACATGCTTTCCATGACACTTACTTATCCTTATAATATCTAAACCTAACAAAATAGCTGCCTGACTTGGTACCCCTAATATGAATGTGATAAACTTGTTGTACCCTCTAAAACTAATAGCTGCCATGTGGTCTTTAATGCTAAAGAAATATTCTTACTATTTCACATTAAACTAATATAGTAGATTCCTTGGACCTTAAAGATCATTATAATATGCAAAGTGACCATCTAAAACACATTTAATAGCTCCCCTGTAAACTTCAAAAATAATACAATATTCCTATTATGGCTGTTCCATGTCCTTTTTTCAACAGTATATGCATACAATAGCATGGAAAACTATACAAGAACTGTTCTTTCCTTTAATAGTAATATAATTTGTCTGATATTACAACATCAGAAACAGATAACACAGCCATTCAGAGTACTCAAATGCTAATATAAAATTCATACAAGAGTACAAAATATGAATAGAGAAACTGTGCGGTGGCCTCTAAATCTTATGTGTTATTCATAACCAAGCATCTAAAATGAATATACTAGCTCCCCTCTACCTTGAAATACTAATATGACATCTATATTATCACCTACAAAACCAATGAAATATATGTCCTGTAACCTTTAATATTACGTTATGCATCTTTTTTATAAACCCTGAAACCAATATAATAACTTGTGGATTTTAATATTTATTATTCTTGATATAACATCTAAAACTAGTAAATGGATATTCTGTAGCCTTTAATATTAGCATATTTCTATTATACAACCTTATGCTAATAAAATATCTGCATTTTTGGCATTAAATAAATTTTATGAGTTATCATTAAAATTAATGTATTAGCTACCACGTTCATTTTAATCCTAAAATATGCATACTTGAGTTTTTAAAAATGACCTAAAGATTTATTTGTGGCTTTTAATACTAATATGATATCAATACTATGACATATCAATCTGATATAATAGCTGCCTTTTAAAATTGATGTAATATTCATACTATAGGAAGTACAAATAATATAATAATGGACCTGAAGTTTTAATACTATTATATTTTCCATAGTATAGCATTTAATATTAACATAATAGCTTCTATAGACCTTGGATATTGATAGAAGTGTGAAATAGCATCCATAACAAATATAATAGCTGTTATGTAGTCTATTTTGCAAAAATAATATCATAATAAAGCATCTCAAGTTAATGCACTATCTGTCCTTAGTTATTAATAGTAATATCAATACTACACCATCCAAAAGTGATATAAGAGTTGTCCTGTGGATTGTAGTCCTATAATAGAATCCATACTGTTATAGAATTCTCATGACTAGGGTTGCTCTTCATGAGCTTCACTGGCATCAAACAGAGAGGTAAGAGAGAACACTAACTGGAACCAGGATGCAAGATCTCGACAGGCTCCATTAGAGATAAACCATGCCCAGTAACTGAAAGATTTCAGAAGGCAGCTGATCAAGACACATAAAAAGCATGATTTTGTCCCACTTCTCTGGGAGGCACATGTCACCAATAATGCAAATACAAGGAAACATCCCTCAGTCATACACAGGACTTCATGCCACCTGGTATTTGACCCTTCAGATGTGAGTTGCAGTCTTACACCTGAGACAAACCAGGTGAACCCTAAATTCCATGGTCTCTGTCGAGATCACTAAACCCTGAGTACACAGTTGCAGATATGAGGACCTGAGGAGAGACATATGTAGCCTGTGCTGCCTTACTGTCCTTGCTAACACAAGACCAGAAGGCAAAGTCTGTGGGCTGTGTTTCCAGGATGTCTCCATCTCACAATGACCTTGAATGCTCTGTGCTTCACCCTGTGGCCTTTAATCATGGGATTTGCCTAATTTGGATTTTAATAGGGAAGCTGTGGTCATAATATATCACTTTAAATTTTTTTTATTTTGTCTACATTGGTCTAGCTGTCAGAAAAATCATAATTTTAAAAGAATGCATATTCTGGTGATTTTTCTATTGAGAGTTTGGTGCACTACACCTTTGTATTGGATGCCATTCTTAGAAATGGAAGAGTACACCATCAGAGCTTGGTGCCTCAGTGTTTGAATCTGGTGATGCTGTGCTTCAGAGTGTGAAAGTCAGCACTGGGACAACTGGGTAGAGAACCATTTGAGGATATTGATAGAAAGTTGTATTAGAGACAAGAGAATAACTCTCAGGTAGACATTATTGATATACTTGTTAATGGGAATTCTTTGTTAATACAATGAATCTGTTTTCTGTGGAATCAAAACCCTCTGGAACCCAGGATTTATCACCCCTTTTCTGTGATTTCTTTTTTCTCCTGTTTTGGAGAATTAAGCAACAATTCCATCAATCAATTTTTAGTCATTTTCCAAGAGTTGTCAATGAAGAGAAATTATCACAATCTGACCTTGTTAACTTAAAGGTTTTTTACAGTGACTTGGAAATTAACTGAACTTCTGTTCATTTCATTGTCCTATCAGGCCTGCCAAAGCTCATACAGGGCTCTTTCTTCTTCCTGAAGAAACTTAGTGGATAGGGAATGTTATCACAAAATGCCATAATGTCATAAGATGAATACCTACAGGAGCAGGAGATAAGAAAAGAGAATTTACCATAACTTTGATTTTTAGCAGCTTAAAAAACAGTAACTATTTCCTTTTTTCAAATTCACTGGTGCCTCAGGGCCTACCAAACTCAGCACCATTCAGAGTTGCAGGACATCCTTGTGGTGATCCTCTCCATTATTTGTTCCCCAGTAAATTTCAAGGAACACAGAAGCTTTCAGCAATGCACTGTCCTGGGAGCCCTCAACAGGGGTGATTTTGCATATGAGTATTGATATTCTAGTCTTTCCAAGTCAGTGGTCTATCATCAGACTCTCACCTTTGTGGGATGGTAATGAGAAGACAATTAGTTCTGTGTGCACAAGCAAGATAGTTCTAAACCTTTGAGATGATTTGCTAATTGTTGATATTTCTTAATAGAAGAGAAGGAGATCAGCTTCTTGTGTTCACTCAAAAGGGGGCACATGGTACTCAGAGAACCAGCATTAGATTAATGACTATCCCCTGAAGAGAGTGGTTGCATTGTCCTTTTCCATTTATCAAAACTGAATTGTCAGTCCTTCTGTCTGCTCCAGTAACCTTAACTGTTGAATAAATATTGACTTCTGAGTTGTTTCTTTGTTCTACTTGGCCTCCTTTCCAAGTTTTATTTAGAAGAATAGAAAAAAACTGTCTTCAACAACACACACAAAAAGAAGTGACATGCTGTTACTTTGAAAGAAGCAGTGAAGATGTTCCATAAAGAAATAGAGAAAGAGAATTCCACTCCCATGGTTATGAGCATGGTATTGAACAAATTTTGGCAATTTCACACCATCATTTCTTCTTGTTAAAAATTGCATTCATGAATTTTAAAACCAAATATTTTTATCTATGTGAGACATTTAGAAATGGAAACAAATGCCAGTTCCTTGCTATTTAATGGGTCCCTGGAACTTTGCCTGCTGTCACACAAACTTTTCCAAAAAGATCTCTGGAATTACAGAAGTTCCACTGCTATGGGACTATGGAGACAAAGAAATGATACTTCTGATGATTACATCTTGGAAGTGAAATACCATGGTTCTTGCTGATTTATTTTTCTTTGAAACCAGATGCTGATGTGGATTCACTTAGATGGGGAAGATACAGGTTTTGGACAATATAGCTCTCTGGTGCCAGTGATCCCTTGTAATTTACACATACCATACTATGAGAAGAAATATTGAAACAATTCTAAATTTCACAGGAAATATTGGAAAGTTTATGGCTCTCTATCACTGAAAGTCAGTCATTGCAAATTTCCAGTGGGGCAGAATGGAAACAAGGACAAGGCAGAAGTTGATTTCCCCTCTTTCACTGTTTGACTCACATCATGGTAGAGTTGTATGTCATCCCTTGTCCCTCTCCTTTCTGTGTTGTGTTTTCTGAATGTTGGTATATTACACACACATGACTCAAAAAGAGGGTTCCCAAATAGTACATATATAAATGGCCTTATACAACTGAAGACAACTTCAAAACCATATAGTAGAATAACACTAGGGAATAAATGACAAAAGTGATCAGGTCTTTTAAGGCATAAGGACTTCTTCAGGACCACCCACATGGCCAGAAGGAGGAAATAGGTCTGATTCAAACTGCCTCTCCAAACCAGGTGAGTTGGCTACACCTGGGACAGTCTGGGAACCAGATTCAGGGTGTGTTGGTGTAAACATGTCCACTTGTGTATATGTCAAGGGAAGTTGGGAGAAACCTGCATATCAGTGGGCCACTAGAACCATCTCATGTGAGAAAGGGCTATAGGTATGGAGTCCCCAGGGAAGTGACCTCACTTTCTTGGCAGTAAAACACACAGATCTTGGAACCCTAGTAGCTAGGCACCCACATTCCAGATAAACTCCCATTCTGCTCACTTGTGTAGAGACAGCAAGTCCAGAGCCATGAGTTCTTGTCTTCTCATCTTTGGATGCTTATTTCTCAGGAAAGTCCCTAGTAGGGGCCTTTCCCAAGATTGGAAGAACTGTATCAATGTTGGGACCAAGAAATCTGGTGATTTATCCCAAGAAGACCAGAGGTGAAAGAGGACAGGCCATTGGAAGTGAGTAGAGTCTAGCCCTCCACTCAGATTGTAATTCAGATAGGATCAGACCCTCAGAAGTTTTTGCCTGTGTGTGTTTATATTTGTGACTCATTGAATTTGATGTTGATCAAGCTGTGACACTATCCTTTAAAAGAGTGCCACCTTACACCATTCCCTCCACAATTCACAGAGACATAACTACATATTTTAGTGAATACAAACTACGACTTCACAAGCCCTAGTCACTATACTTCTTAGCAAGTCTTCTCTAAACAACTTAGAGGGACTTTCTACATACCTCAGAGAGCTGGAAATACATACCTCAGAGAAAACTTTTGACTCACCACAGAGACCTTTCCTATACACTGCAAATAGCCCTTTTTTACTTAAGTGAGCACTTACACTCTCATCAATAAGCCTTCCTACAAACTTCATAAAGCCATTCTACACCATTCAGAGGGCCCTCCCTACATAAAAATGAGAACCCACTCAACATCTCAGAGAATCCTTCCTTCACGCATCAAACTCACTTCCTTATATGTCTAAATAATGACTCACTAATAATACAACAAGCTTTTTCTACACACCTCAAATTCCCATTCATATACCCCTTAGGGACACTGCCTCCACACTTTATTGAGCAACACTTACACAACTCAGAATGCCTTTTCTATATACCCCAGAGAATACTCCCTATAAATTCCAGTTAGATGCTAATTCAAACCTCAGAATTTCCACTCTACAAACAACAACATACCCTACTGCACAAATTTGATACAACATACTACTCAGCAAAATACCCTCTCTACTCACCTCTGAATGTTGGCCTAACACACCTCAGAGAAGACTCTGGATACACTGTTGAGTGGCCTTTCTAAACAATTTAGGGATTCCCCCTATTGTACTCAAAGAATACTCCCATTACATCTAATTGTGTTCTACCTAGTCATATCAGATAGATTTTCTTATTCATTTCTGAGGACTCTAACTACACAACAGAGAGCACTCCTATGCAGACAAAAACCCTTCTACACCCCTCATATATTTCTCCTGTACACTTAATAGAGGCCTCCATACACACCTTAAATCATCTGCAGTATAAATCTCAGAGAACCTTCCCTTCACGCTTTGGTGAACACTTCCTGTACACATAGCAGTCACCTTGCCTCAAAGCTCAGAGCACTGCCTACTCATATCAAGTGCCCTTTCTACAGAATTCAGAGGGCCATCCATTCAAAACTTAGACACATTTCCTATACATATTATTCATCAATCACTCTATCAATGTTTGGACCAGAGAACCATTGCGACACACCACACATCATGCCTCTACATACCTCAGAATGCCATCATTTCACTATTAAGAGGGCCCAGTTACACACCTCATAGGTATCTCTTTTCAAACTTAAGTTGGTCTTCATTTATCTCAGAGATTTCTCCTTACTCACCATAGATGTCCACAAATACACACCTCAGCTAGCTATTAATTTTTACCAATGAACATCCACCCTATACATCTTATTAAACAGTCCTCCCTAAAAATCTGAGAGAGGCACCCATACAAAATTCAGAAAGCTTTTTCAACAAACCTTCAAAACCACCTACACATCTCTTGTAGCACTCAAACTAACCAGAAAGCCCTCCATATTTACCTCCAAGGGACAAAACTACAAACCCAAGTGAACCCCCAATATACTCTTCTGAGTGTCCTGCCATAATACCTCAGAGATTCTCTCTTCTATCCTCAATTATTCCTCTCACCACACCTAAGTTTATGCTTGCTACTCATACCAGAGAACTCACTATTCACTGTAGAATTCCCTCCCTACAAAACTGAGATAGCATTTCTACTATGTAAAACAGGCCTCCTAAACTGCTCAGAGATTCCTCTGCCCACGTAATATAGACCTCTCTACACACATCTGAGAGACTCTTAAACACAGCAGTGTGCTATCCCTCTGAATTTCAATTAGCTCTCAGTACACACCTCAGTGAACCTACATGGCAATGCTCAGTCCATTCTACTCATCTCCATGATTCCTAATTTCAGACCATATAGATCCACCTTCCACAATTCATTGGGCCCTCCCTTCTATATAAATTTGTTCTCCTTACTCATCTAACTGAGTTATCACTACTCACATCAAAAAACCCTACCAACACAACTAACTGAGCCGTTTCTACTCATCTTAGTACACCCTATCTGTACACCTGAATGAGCCCTCTCAAACCAACTGGAAGGACCCTCACACATACTTCTTGTACCTCTCTAACACATATCATAGAACCATCCTGCACACCTCATAAAGTCCACAAAACACAGCTCAGAGGCCACAGGCTACCAATTTCAGAGAGTCTTCTCTACACACCTCAGTTCAACTTTCATACACAACACAGTGTACCCTCCATACTAATATACTGAACAGATCCTACACACTTCAGGCCTTACTTCTTTGCAAGAAGAAACAATGTTTCTTTGCAAGCCCTCTATAAACATCTCAAAGAGCCTATGTACTCACCTCACTGAGGTCTCAATACACTCACATAAGAGAACAGTTTTTACTGTCCACTATGGCCTTCCCTATACACCATGAACACTGACTCTTACTCTGAACATAACCCTAACCCTAAGCATAAATCTAAGTTCTCCCTACATGCCACAGTGTCCTCCCTGTACATGAAACTGATGATGACTTGACCCTGACACTAAAACCTAACCCTAGGCATAACTTAACACTAACTTCATAGTGCTCTCGGGTATTATCAGACGTGGGATGATGCAGAGAATAAGCCAGTGGATGGAACAAGAACCTGCTCCTGGCATGGGGAACACATTTTCTCAGGGCAGAATACCAGGAGTGAAGAGGCATCGAGCTGAAAGTGGAATGGCACACAACTTCAAGTCTGAAAACTCTACAAGGAAGAGTAAGGACTTTTGAGGGGCAAGAGATGGAGAAGGGTGTTGGTGTTGAAAACCAACATCAGTGAAGGGACACTAAATAAATGGGCACTGCTTAAGGTCTGGGTCCCCATTCCCAGATGTTTCCATAGTTTCAAAATACCCTTCAGGTACAGTAGGTACTCAGTGCCAGGTGACTGTGTGGGCAAGCATCATGAGAGACCCTGATTCCATTTGCCGATTCCTGGTTTTCCTGTGGCTTGCAAGGGACACCTGATGATGTATATGCTGATTTTTAGTTTTTTCAACACAAGACCTCTGAGGAAAGGCTTTCCTTTCACTGCACTCTCTTCTCCATTGATCTTCCATGTAAATGACTTCACATTGCAATATGCAGCAGAGAAGCATGGCTCTCAAAAACATGAGTTCATGACAATATCAGACATTTAGTGCAAACCATCCTATGCAAAAGAAAAGTGAATACACAATGGAATGGGCAAAACCTGAATATCAAAAGAGGACACATTATGGAACATGCAGAAGTGTGACAGTCCTTAGTGAGAAGGTAGAGTGTATTCTCAAGCATTTTAAAATTAGAGCATCCTTATTATTTCCTGGACTGGCTATTTCCTCTGCCACCCCGCCAGGAGTCGAGTGACTCTGCGTTCACTCTTTCAGTGTGTCTTCTTTCCTAGAGGGCTTCTAGTGTCATTCTTGAGCCTGCAAAGCACGAGCCACTCATTTTCAGAAACATGCTGCACGTGAGAACACAATAACTTTCAGCCAATTCTGCAATGCATCTTTTCCGCTCCTTCATTCAAACTAAAAATGGTTGAGAAAAGGGTTCCATTCCTCTTGACAGTGGACTTCTAATGATACTGGGAGACTAGGTTGCACATTCCCCCAGCTCCTCCTGAAAACTATCAGCAGGAACTAACACGTATGCATCCCCAAATAATGAAAATGGACTTCAAGTCATTTGCAACGCAAACCGAGAAAAAGAGAGAAAAGCCAGGGCCAAGGGCAACTGTCTTGGTCCTCACCTCTTGCTTTTCGGTATATCATTGAGGTTGATATGAAAAGTGCAGAGCAATATAAGGCCCGTTATGTTGCACAGCATTTGGAGGTTGCCCAGGGATCCTGGTAATTACCAAATCTTGTGCAGTTGTCCTTTGGAAGTTTCTGACATTTGCAACCTGGTGTGCATCATCTTGTTGAAGAACTTGCTGATGATATTACCCCAAGAGCATGGTCATGAGAAGGAGCTAACCTATGAGCTGTTATGAGTCGACTGATGTCAAAGAACTTCTCCTGCTAGGAAATGCACTTGACAGGGAAAGCACTATTACGTACAAAGGAAGGTCCATACTGAAAGACTGATTGGAAAAGGCTTGGGTGTCCAACAGGTTCTTTTTCACCTGTACCAATTGAGATGATGAAAAGAGAAGGAAAGATAAGAGGTGGGAGGTTTGACTTATTGAAAAGTTTTTCCATCTGATGGACCGGGGAGGGTCTCGAACCCGGGTCCCTGCGTATGCTAGGTGAGTGCTCTCCAAGAGGAGCCACCTCTTCAGCTTCCCAAGAACTGCGTTTGGGTACCCACTAGATCCTCTAGTGGTCTGACTCTGCAAATTCTCTGCTGGCCAACCCAGCCGCAAACAAAACCACCAAAATCCTTAGAAAAATCTTCATCTTCCTTTCCACAGCAATCCTACAAGGAATCCTTCCTGTACATCAAGACACACAATCAATTGTTGCATCTTGAGGGGAAAGGTTGACCCCTATCTATTGGTGGATGAAAAGGTTTGTAACTGAGCTCTGATTAGAGAATGACCTCTGGGAGTGAGGGTCCAAAAAGGGGGAGGCAGAAGGAGTGGCAGGCACATGTGAGAATCAGAACAGGCTAAGTTTGTCAGTATGAAGGGTAACATCGGGGAACATTCACACCTGTATCGCTAGCCATTAGAATCACAAACCGCTCACACCTTCCTCACTCCTCTCTTTCCTTCTCCCTTTTTCCTTAGATAATTTCTAACCAGCAGATATCTATGAAAAAGACAGAACCCAGTGCAGGTGCTGTATCTTGCCTACAATCTTATTAAGGATGAGAGAGTAAAATTATTTCTCCTGGGAAAACCGTTTAACCCCAACTGAGGGAAATCCTCAGGAACACATCCAGAGCCTGTCAGCAAACTCAAGAGGAAAATTGAACTGTGGATGGCTCATGGGGTTTGGTGTCCCAGTTTGGATATTTGCTGGCAGGAAGAAAACACAAATTTCTCATGCAAACTCCACCTGCCGCTCCTTAGCTTTGTAGCTCGCTCTATCAAGATTGAGTGGAGTGAGATAAGTGGCTGAAAGTCTTTTCCTGCATCTCTCAATCCTTCAACTTCATTCTGTTCCCCTCTGATAATGGTCTCAATTTCAGTTCCCAGTGTTCCCACTCCCTGAGGAAAGAAGATGGGAGAGCGACTCTCTTTTCATTGGAAGGGGGCTGGCTTCGGGCATGGCCGGTGTGAATGGAACAGAGGATCCAGGCTCCCTAGGATCATGCATATTCTCTATTTCCTCAGAGGGATTCTCCGGGCATTGGGCCTCATGGATGTTGTTGAGTGGCGTCCGTGACCTGGTGCCTGCACCCCAGAGGCGCCTGAGGTGAGAGAGGGGCGGCATGAGAGCCTGGTGGCCTTATGGTTCCCATGGCAACATGAGACGCTTCTGCTCCTGGGTGCTTCAGGCCATGATTGAAAAAAAGGGCCAGCTGCACGGGGATGGTAAGAGGATAGAGGAAGGAGGCTAAGGCCAGGGGCCTGATTATTCAAGAAATGGTTTCTTAACCTGATGAACCGGTTGAAGTGGAGATATGGGATTTGTGGTGCTAGCGCAGCAAGGTTGGGAATGGCTCTGGTTCCAGCTGGAGAAGGTAACCGGCTGAAACCTGACAGTTCGCACTGCACTCCAGGCCAGCTACGTGGCACTGTTCTCTTTTGGCATCACCCGGCATTATGTCAGCGGGTTCACCTAGGTCCTCCTGTGGGCATGGATGCCACAAGCTGTCTGGGGAACCTGGCAGTGTCGGAGTGCAGAAGGAGTTCACATGTTGACTCACCTTAGCACCGGCCCCATCGTCATCACCCTCTGCAAAACCTCCTGGAGTTCTGGGCACACCTGGGGTCAGTCCAAGCCAGGCAACTCACCTAGGGCCCTAGCAACCACACGGCATGATGGCTGCTGACAGTTCAAGCCAGGGGAGCGTGCAGCACAGCTCCCTGACTTAGGGGATCCTTGAATTGGGAAACATCACAGTCTGTCTTGTCGTTTGCTTCTCATTTATGAGATAGCCCTGATGGGAGACAGCAGTAATCTGGTCAGTTCTTCTTCAAAGGGCAGGTGTGTGGCTGCTCTGATGGCTTCTGAGAATACCAGAGTGTCCTTTAGACATCATGTTGGAAGGTGGACAGGGGGGAGGTGCCAGGCAAGGGGCGATGTACTGTGCTCACTCTACCTGCCAAAGACAACCACCTTGACTGACGCCTTACAACTGGGCAGCATTCAGAATTTGTCCTGCCATGATTTCTCCACATGTTTTACAACTAACCTTCAGAGGCAGAAATGTGCAGCCCGTAAATGTTCACCCAAGTGTTAATTCCCTTGACAAGACTGCTGCCTCTGTGACACAAGGTGCACTGAGAAATGGCCAAGAATTCTATTATCTTTGCTTGCACGATTCAGAGCCGAAGCTAGTGGATGAAATAAGGGACTGCTCCTGGCATGGGGAACACATTTTTGCAGGGCAGAATACCAGGGGTGAAGAGGCATTGAGCTGAAAGTGGAATGGCACAGAGATTCAAGGCTGAATACTCTACGATGATCAGTGAGGACTTTTGAGGGGCAAGAGATGGAGAAGGGTGTTGGTGTTGAAAACCAAAAGCAGTGAAGGGACACTAAATAAATGGGCACTGCTGAAGGTCTGTGTCCCCATTCCCCGACGTTTCCATAGTTTCAAAGTACCCTTCAGGTACAGTAAGCACTCAGTGGCAGGTCACCGTGTGGGTGAATATCATGACTGACCCTGATTCCCTTTGCCGATTCCTGGATTTTCCTGTTGCTTGCAAGGGACACCTGCTGATGTATATGCTGATTTATAGTTTTCTCAGCACAAGACCTCTGAGGAAAGGCTTTCCTTTCGTCACACTATGTTTCCCTTGACCTTCCATGCAAATGACTTCACGTTGCGATATGCAGGAAAGGAGCATGACTCTCGAAATCATGAGTTCCCCTCAATATCAGACATTTAATGCAAACCTTTCTTTGGAAAAGACAAAGTGAATACCCATTGGAATGGGCAAAAGCTGAATATCAAAAGAGGACATGTTAAAGAAAATGCAGAAGTGTGACAGTCCTTACTGAGCAGGTAGAGTGTATTCTCAAGCATTTTAAAATTGGAGCATCCTTATTATTTCCTGGGCTGGCTATTTCCTGTGCCATGCCGCCAGGTGCCTAGTGTCTCTGCATTCCCTCTTTCAGTGTGACTTCTTTCCTACAGTGCTTCTGGTGTCATTCTTGAGCCTGCAAAGCACGAGCCACACATTTTCAGAAATATGGTGCACGTGAGAACAACATAACCTACAGCCAATTTTGCACTGCATCTGTTCAGATCCTTCATCCAAACTACAAATAGTTGAGAAAAGGGCTCCTTTCCTCTTGACACTGGACCTCCAATGATACTGGGAGACTAGGTTGCACATTCCCCCAGCTCTTCCTGAGAGCAATAAGCAGGAGCAAACAAGTATGCATCTCCAAATCCTACAACTGGGCTTCAATTCATTTGCAACCAAAACTGAGAAAAACTGAGTGAGAAGAGCCAGGACCGAGATCGGCTGTCCTTCGTCCTCACCTCTTGCTTTTCGGGATGACATTGAGGTTGATATGAAAAGTGCAGAGCAATGCAAGTCCCCTTCTGTTGCACAGCCCTTGGAGGGTGAACAAGAATCCTGGCAAATTCCAGTTCTTGTGCAGTTGTCCTTTGGAAGTTCCTGCCATTTGCAACCTGGTGAGCATCATTTGTCGAAGAACATGCTGAAGATATCACCTCATGAGCATGGTCGTGAGAAGGAGCTAACCTATGAGCTGTTATGGGTCGAATGAAGTCAAAGAACTTCTCCTGCTAGGAAAAGCAGTTGACAGGGAAAGCACTGCTATGTTCGAGGGCAGCTCCATGCTGAAAGACTGATTGGAAAAGGCTTGGGTTTCCAACTGGTTCTTTTTCACCTGTACCAACTGAGATGATGAAAAGAGAAGGAAAGATGAGAGGAGGGAGGTTTGGCTTATTGAAACTCTTTCCATCTGACGGACCAGAGAGGGTCTCAAACCTGGGTCCCTGCATATGCTAGGTGAGTGCTCTCCAAGAGGAGCCACCTCTTCAGCTTCCCAAGAACTGCGTTTGGGTACCCACTAGATCCTCTAGTGGTCTGACTGCAAATTCTCTGCGGACAACCCAGCCGCAAACAAAGCCACCAAATTCCTTAGAATAATCTTCATCTTCCTTTCCACAGCAATCCTACAAGGAATCTTTCCTGTATATCAAGACACACAATCAATTGGTGCACCTTGAGGGGAAAGGTTGATCTCTATCTATTGGTGGAGGAAAAGGTTTCTAGCTGAGCGCTGATTAGAGAATGACATCTAGGCAGAAGGAGTGGCAAGCACACGTGAGAATCAGAACAGGCTCAGGTTGTCAGAATGAAGGGAGACATTGGGTAACATTCACACCTGGATCCCTAGCCATTAGAATCACAAACTGCTCACACCTTCCTCATTCCTCTTTTTCCTTCTCCCTTTTTCCTTGGACTATGTCTAACCAGGAGATATCTAGGCAAAAGGCAGAACCCTGTGGAGGTGCTGGATCTGCCCTACCATCTTATTAAGTACAGGTTGTAAACGTTATTTCTCCAGGGCCAACCCTTTATCCCCAACTGAGGGATTTCCTCAGGAACACAGCCAGCGCCGGACAGCAAACTCAAGAGGAAAAGGGACGTGGTGATGGGTCACGGTGTTTGGTGTCCCTGTTTGGATATTTGCTGGCAGAAAGAAAACACAAATTTCTCATGCAATCTCCACCTGCCTCTCCTTAGCTTTGTAGCTCGCTCTATCAAGATAGAGTGCAGTGAGATCAGTGGCTGAAAGTCTTTTCCTGCATCTCTCAATCCTTCAACTTCATTCTGTTCCCCTCTGATAATGATCTCAATTTCAGTTCCCAGTGTTCCCGTTCCCTGAGAAAAGAAGATGGGGTAGCAACTCTCTTCTCGGTGGAAGGGGGCTGGCTTTGGGCATGGCCGGTATGAAGGGAACAGAGGATCCAGGCTCCCTAGGCTCATACATATTTTTTTGCCCAGAGGCCTTCTCCGGGCATTGGACCTCGTGGATGTTGATGAGTGGCGTCCATGACCTGGTGCGTGCACCTCAGTGGTGCCTGAGGTCAGAGAGGGGCTGCATGAGAGCTCGGTGGCCTTATGGTTCCCATGGCAACATGAGACGCTTCTACTCCTGGGTGCTTCAGACCAAAATTGACAAAAAGGGCCAGCTGTGCAGGGATGGTAAAAGGATAGAGGAAGGGAACTAGGGCCATGGGTCTGATTGTTCAAGAAATGGTATCTTAACCTGACGAACTGGTTGATGTGGAGTTATGGGTTTTGTGGTGCGAAGGCAATAGGGCTGGCAATGGCTCGGGTTCCAGCTGGAGAGGGTAACCCGCTGAAACCTGACAGCTCCAACTGCACTGCAGGCCTACTAGGTGGTGCTGTTCTGGTTTGGTGGCACCAGGCATCATGACAGCGGGTTCACCTAGGTCCTCCTGTGGGCAGGGAACCCCAAGCTGGCTGGGGAACCAGGCAGTGTCAGAGTGGAGCAGGAGTTCACGTGTTGACTCAGCTTTTGCACCGGTCCCATCGTCATTGCCCTCTGCAAAACCTCCTCGAGTTCTGGGCACACCAGTGGTCAGGCCGAGCCAGGCAACTCGCCTAGGGCCCTAGCGGCCACACGGCATGATGGCTGCTGACAGCACAGGCCAGGGGAGTGTGCAACCACAGCTCCCTGACTTAGGGGATCCTTGAATTGGGAAACATCACAGCCTGTCTTTTTGTTCACTTCTCAATTATGAGATAGACCTAACGGGAGACAGCTGGAACCTGGGGAGTTGTTCTTCCAAGTGCAGGTGTGTGGCTGCTCTGATGGCTTCTGAGGATACCAGGGTCTCCTTCGGTTATCATGTTGGAATGAGGATGGGGTTGAGTTACCCATCAAGGGGCGATGTTCTGTTCTCACTCCACCTGCCAGGTCCAACCACCCTGACTGCCACCTTACAGCTAGGCAGCACTCAGAATTTGTCCTGCCATTTTTTCCACATGATTTGCAACTAACCTTCAGAGGCAGAAATGTCAAGCCCATCTCTTCCCCCAAGGATTCATTCCCTTGACAAGACTGCTGCCTGTGTGGCACAAGGTCCACTGAGAACTGGCCAAGAGTTCTATTACCTTCCCTTGGATGATTCAGAGCAGAAGCCAGTGGATGAAACAAGAGCCTGCTCCTGGCTTGGGGAACACATTTTCACAGGGCAGAATACCATGTGTGATGAGGCATCGAGCTGAAAGTGGAATGGCACAGAGCTTCAAGTCTGAATACTCTACAAGAAAGAGTAAAGAATTTTGAGGGGCAAGAGATGGAGAAGGGTGTTGGTGTTGAAAACCAACATCAGTGAAGGGACACTAAATAAGTGGGCATTGCTTAAGTTCTGGGTCCCCATTTCTGGACGTATCCATAGTTTCAAAGTACCCTCCAGTACAGTAGGTACTCAGTGCCAGGTCACCTTGTGGGTGAATATCATGACTGACCCTGATTCCATTCGCCAATTTCTGGATTTTCCTGTTGCTTGCAAGGGACACCTGATGATGTATATGCTGATTTTTAGTTTTTTCAGCACAAGACCTAAGAGGAAAGGCTTTCCGTTTGCCACACTCTCTTTTCCTTGACCTTCCATGTAAATGACTTCACGTTGCGATATGCAGGAAAGGAGCATGACTCTCGAAATCATGATTTCCCCTCAATATCAGACATTTAGTGCAAACCTTCCTTTGGAAAACACAAAGGGAATACCCAATGGAATGGGCAAAACCTGAATATCAAAAGAGGACACGTTAAAGAAAATGCAGAAGTGTGACAGTCCTTATTGAGCAGATAGAGTGTATTCTCAAGCATTTTAAAATTGGAGGCTCCTTATTATTTCCTGGACTGGCTATTTCCTCTGCCACCCCGCCAGGTGCCTAGTGTCTCTGCATTCCCTCTTTCAGTGTGATTTCTTTCCTATAGTGCTTCTGGTGTCATTCTTGAGCCTGCAAAGCACGAGCCACACATTTTCAGAAATATGGTGCACGTGAGAACACCGTAACCTACAACCAATTCTGCACTCCATCTGTTCAGATCCTTCTTCCAAACTAAAAATAGTTGAGAACAGGGCTCCGTTCCTCTTGACACTGGACCTCCAATGATACCGGGAGACTAGGTTGCACATTCCCCCAGCTCCTCCTGAAAACTATCAGCAGGAACTCACAAGTATGCATCCCCAAATCCTACAATTGGGCTTCAATTTATTGGCAACCAAAACTGAGGAAAATTGAGTGAGAAGAGCCAGGGCCATGGTCGGCTGTCCTTGGTCCTCACCTCTTGCTTTTCGGGATGACATTGAGGTTGATATGAAAAGTGCAGAGCAATGCAAGTCCCCTTCTGTTGCACAGCCCTTGGAGGGTGAACAAGAATCATGGTAAATTCCAATTCTTGTGCAGTTGTCCTTTGGAAGTTCCTGCCTTTTGCAACCTGGTGAGCATCATTTGTCCAAGAACATGCTGAAGATATCACCTCATGAGCATGGTCATGAGAAGGAGCTAACCTATGAGCTGTTATGAGTCGACTGATGTCAAAGAACTTCTCCTGCTAGGAAATGCACTTGACAGGGAAAGCACTGCTACGTACAAAGGAAGGTCCATACTGAAAGACTGATTGGAAAAGGCTTGGGTGTCCAACTGTTTCTTTTTCACCTGTACCAATTGAGATGACGAAAAGAGAAGGAAAGATGAGAGGAGAGAGGTTTGGCTTATTGAAAAGTCTTTCTGTCTGATGGACCGGGGAGGGTCTCGAACCCGGGTCCCTGCGTATGCTAGGTGAGTGCTCTCCAAGAGGAGCCACCTCTTCAGCTTCCCAAGAACTGCATTTTGGTACCCTCTAGATCCTCTAGTGGTCTGACTCTGCAAATTCTCTGCGGACAACCCAGCCGCAAACAAAGCCACCAAATTCCTTAGAAAAATCTTCATCTTCCTTTCCACAGCAATCCTACAAGGAATCTTTCCTGTATATCAAGACACACAATCAATTGGTGCACCTTGAGGGGAAAGGTTGATCCCTATCTATTGGTGAAGGAAAAGGTTTCCAGCTGAGCGCTGATTAGAGAATGACGTCTGGAAGTGTGGGGGCCGGGAAGGGGAATGCAGAAGGGGTGGCAGGCACACGTGAGAAACAGAACAGGCTCAGGTTGTCAGTATGAAGGGAGACATTGGGGAACATTCACACCTGGATCCCTAGCCATTAGAATCACAAACCGCTCACACCTTCCTCATTCCTCTTTTTCCTAATCCCTTTTTCCTTGGACAATGTCTAACCAGGAGATACCTAGGCAAAAGGCAGAACCCTGTGGAGGTGCTGGATCTTGCGTACCATCTTATTAAGGATATGGAGTAAAAGTTATTTCTCCAGGGCAAACCCTTTATCCCCAACTGAGGGAATTCCTCAGGAACACAGCTAGAGCCTGACAGCAAACACAAGAGGAAAAGGCACGTGGTGATGGATCACGGGGTTTGGTGTCCCAGTTTGGATATTTGCTGGCAGGAAGAAAACACAAATTACTCATGCAATCTCCACCTGCCTCACCTTAGGTTTGTAGCTTGCTCTATCAAGATACTGTGGAGTGAGATCAGTGGCTGAAAGTCTTTTCCTGCATCTCTCAATCCTTCAATTTCATTCTGTTCCCCTCTGATAATGATCTCAATTTCCGTTCCCATCCCCTGAGAAAAGAAGATGGGACAGCGACTCTCTTCTCAGTGGAAGGGGGCTGGCTTCGGGCATGGCCTGTGTGAAGGGAACAGAGGATCCAGGCTCCCTAGCATCATTCATATTCTCTTTCCACAGAGGCCTTCCCCGGGTATTGGGCCTGGTGGATGTTGATGAGTGGCCTCTGGGACCTGGTGCCTGCACCTCAGAAGCGTCTGAGGTCAGAGAGAGGCGGCATGAGAGCTCGGTGGCCTTATGGTTCCCATGGCCACACGAGATGCTTCTGCTCCTGGGTGCTTCAGACCAAAATTGACAAAAAGGGCCAGCTGTGCAGGGAAGGTAAAAGGATAGAGAAAGGGAGATAGGGCCAGGGGCCTGATTGTTCAAGAAATGGTATCTTAACCTGATGAAGCGGCTGAAGTGGAGATATGGGTTTTGTGGTGCGAAGGCAGAAGGGCTGGCAATGGCTCGGGTTTCAGCTGGAGAGGGTAACCCGCTGAAACCTGACAGCTTGAACTGCACTGCAGGCCTGCTAGGTGGCGCTGTTCTGGTTTGGTGGCACCAGGCATCATGACAGCAGGTTCACCTAGATCCTGCTGTGGACAGGGAGCCCCCAAGCTGTCTGGGGAACCAGGCAGTGTCAGAGTGCAGCAGGAGTTCACGTGTTGACCCAGCTTTAGCGCCGGCCCCATCGTCTTCGCCCACTGCAAGTCCTCCACGAGTTCTGGGTACACCCGGGGTCAGTCCGAGCCAGGCAACTCGCCTAGGGCCCTAGCAGCCACACGGCATGATGGCTGCTTACAGCTCAGGCCAGGCTAGTGTGCAGCACAGCTCCCTGACTTAGGTGCTCCTTGAATTGGGAAACATCACAGCCTGTCTAGCCATTGGTTTCTCATTTATGAGATAGCCCTAACGGGAGACAGCTGGAACCTGGGGAGTTGTTCTTCCAAGTGCATGTGGGTGGCTGCTCTGATGACTTCTGAGGATACCAGGGTCTCCTTCAGTCATCATGTTGGAATGAGGACCGGGGGAGATTCCCATCAAGGGGCGATGTTCTGTGCTCACTCCACCTGCCAGGTCCAAGCACGTTGGCTGCTGCCTTACAAATGGGCAGCAATCAGAATTTGTCCTGCCATGATTTTTCCACATGTTTTGCAACTAACCTTCAGAGGCAGAAATGTCCAGCCTATCTCTCTTCACCGAAGGATTCATTTCCTTGACAAGTCTGCTGCCTCTGTGGCAGAAGGCCCACTGAGGAATGACCAAGAGTTGTATTACCTTCCCTGGAATGATTCAGAGCAGAAGCCTGTGGATGAAACAAGAGCCAGCTCCTGGCATGGGGAACACATTTTCACAGGGCAGAATACCAGGGGTGAGGAGGCATCGAACTGAAAGTGGAATGGCACAGAGCTTCAAGTCTGAATACTCTACAAGGAAGAGTAAAGACTTTTCAGGGGCAAGAGATGGAGAAGGGTGTTGGGGTTGAAAACCAACATCAGTGAAGGGCCACTAAATAAGTGGGCATTGCTTAAGGTCTGTGTCCCCATTCGCGGATGTGTCCGTAGTTTCAAAATACCCTTCAGGTACAGAAGATACTCACTGCCAGGTCACTGTGTGGGCGATCATCATGACTGATCCTGATTCCCTTTGCTGATTCCTGGCTTTTCCTGTTGCTTGCAAGGGACACCTGATGATATATATGCTGATTTTTAGTTTTTTCAGCACAAGAACTCTGAGGAAAGGCTTTCCTTTCACCACACTCTCTTTCCATTGACCTCACATGTAAATGACTTCACGCTGCAATATGCAGCAAAGGAGCATGGCTCTCGAAATCATGAGTTCCCCTCAATATCAGACATTTAGTGCAAACCTTTCTATGGAAAAGCCAAAGTGAATACCCATTGGAATGGGCAAAAGCTGAATATCAAAAGAGGACACGTTAAAGAAAATGCAGAAGTGTGACAGTCCTTACTGAGCAGGTAGAGTGTATTCTCAAGCATTTTAAAATTGGAGCATCCTTATTATTTCCTGGGCTGGCTATTTCCTGTGCCATACCGCCAGATGCCTAGTGTCTCTGCATTTCCTCTTTCAGTGTGACTTCTTTCCTACAGTGCTTCTGGTGTCATTCTTGAGCCTGCAAAGCATGAGCCACACATTTTCAGAAACATGGTGCACGTGAGAACACCATAACCTACAGCCAATTCTGCTCTCCATCTGTTCAGATCCTTCTTCCAAACTAAAAATAGTTGAGAACAGGGCTCCGTTCCTCTTGACACTGGACCTCCAAAGATACCGGGAGACTAGGTTGCACATTCCCCCAGCTCCTCCTGAGAGCTCTCAGCAGGAGCTCACAACTATGCATCCCCAAATCCTACAATTGGGCTTCAATTCATTGGCAACCAAAACTGAGGAAAATTGAGTGAGAAGAACCAGGGCCAAGGGCGGCTGTCCTTGGTCCTCACCTCTTGCTTTTTGGGATGACATTGATGTTGATATGAAAAGTGCAGAGCAATGCAAGTCCCCTTCTGTTGCACAGCCCTTGGAGGGTGAACAAGAATCATGGTAAATTCCAATTCTTGTGCAGTTGTCCTTTGGAAGTTCCTGCCATCTGTAACCTGGTGAGCAACATTTGTCGAAGAACATGCTGAAGATATCACCTCATGAGCATGGTCATGAGAAGGAGCTAACCTATGAGCTGTTATGAGTCGACTGATGTCAAAGAACTTCTCCTGCTAGGAAATGCACTTGACAGGGAAAGCACTGCTACGTTCAAGGGCAGCTCCATGCTGAAAGACTGATAGGAAAAGTCTTGGGTGTCCAACTGGTTCTTTTTCACCTGTACCAATTGAGATGATGAAAAGAGAAGGAAAGATGAGAGGAGGGAGGTTTGGCTTATTGAAAAGTTTTTCCATCTGATGGACCGGGGAGGGTCTCGAACCCGGGTCCCTGCATATGCTAGGTGAGTGCTCTCCAAGAGGAGTCACCTCTTCAGCTTCCCAAGAACCGGTTTTTGGTACCCTCTAGATCCTCTATTGGTCTGACTTTGCAAATTCTCTGCGGACAACCCAGCCGCAAACAAAGCCACCAAATTCCTTAGAAAAATCTTCATCTTCCTTTCCACAGCAATCCTACAAGGAATCTTTCCTGTATATCAAGACACACAATCAATTGGTGCATCTTGAGGGGAAAGGTTGATCCCTATCTATTGGTGGAGGAAAAGGTTTCTAGCTGAGCGCTGATTAGAGAATGACGTCTGGGACTGTGCGGACCGGGAAGGAGGAGGCAGAAGGAATGGTAGGCACACGTGAGAATCAGAAAAGGCTCAGGTTGTCAGTATGAAGGGAGACATTGGGGAACATTCACAGCTGGATCCCTAGCCCTTAGAATCACAAACCGCTCACACCTTCCTCACTCCTCTTTTTCCTAATCCTTTTTCCTTGGACAATGTCTAACCAGGAGATATCTAGGCAAAAGGCAGAACCCTGTGGAGGTACTGGATCTTGCGTACCATCTTATTAAGGATACGGATTAAAAGTTATTTCTCCAGGGCAAACCCTTTATCCCCAACTGAGGGAATTCCTCAGGAACACAGCCAGAGCCTGACAGCAAACACAAGAGGAAAAGGGACGTGGTGATGGGTCACGGGGTTTGGTGTCCCAGTTTGGATATTTGCTGGCAGGAAGAAAACACAAATTTCTCAAGCAATCTCCACCTGCCTCTCCTTAGCTTTGTAGCTCGCTCTATCAAGATAGAGTGCAGTGAGATCAGTGGCTGAAAGTCCTTTCCTGCATCTCTCAATCCTTCAACTTCATTCTGTTCCCCTCTGATAATGATCTCAATTTCGGTTCTCAGTGTTCCCGTTCCCTGAGAAAAGAAGATGGGGTAGCGACTCTCTTCTCAGTGGAAGGGGGCTGGCTTTGGGCATGGCCGGTATGAAGGGAACAGAGGATCCAGGCTCCCTAGCATCATTCATATTCTCTTTCCCGAGAGGCCTTCTCCGGGCGTTGGGCCTCGTGGATGTTGATGAGTGGTGTCCGTGACCTGGTGCCTGCACATCAGAGGCGCCTGAGGTCAGAGAGTGGCGGCATGAGAGCCCGGTGGCCTTATGGTTCCCATAGCAACATGAGACATTCTACTCCTGGGTGCTTCAGACCAAGATTGAAAAAAAGTGCCAGCTGCCCGGGGATGGTAAGAGGATAGAGGAAGGGAGATAGGGCCAGGGCCTAATTATTCAAGAAATGGTACCTTAACCTGATGAACTGGTTGATGTGGAGTATGGGTTTTGTGTTGTGAAGGCAATAGTACTGGCAATGGTTCCTGTTCCAGCTGGAGAGTGTAACCCGCTGAAACCTGACATCTTGCACTACCCTGCAGGCATGGTAGGTGGCGCTGTCCTGGTTTGGCATCACCGGGTATCATGACTGTGGGTTGAACTAGCTCCTGTTGTCGGCAGGGAGCCCCCTAGCTGTCTGGGGAACCATGCAGTGTCAGAGTGCAGCAGGAGTTCCTGTGTTGTCTCAGTGCAGCACTGGCCTCATATGCATTGTCTTCCGCAAAGCCTTCTCCATTTCTGGGCACCCTCGGGATCAGGCTGAACCAGGCAACTCGCCTAGGGCCCTAACAGCCACAGAGCATGATGGCTGCTGACAGCTCAGGCCAGGGGAGTGTGCAGCACAGCTCCCTGACTTAGGTGCTCCTTGATTTGAGAAATATCACAGCCTATCTTTTTGTTTGCCCCTCATTTATGAGAGAGCCCTAATGGTTGACAGCTGGAAACTGGGGAGTTGTTCTTCCAAGTGCAGGTGTGTGGCTTCTCTGATGGCTTCTGAGGATACCAGGGTCTCCTTCAGTCATCATGTTGGTAGGAGGACAAGTGGGAGTTGCCAGGCAAGGGGAAATGTTCTGTGCTCACTCCACCTGCCAGGACCAAGTACCTTGGCTGCCGCCTTGCAACTGGGCAGCACTCAGAATTTGTACTGCCATAATTTTTCCACATGTTTTGCAACTAACCTTCAGAGGCAGAAATGTCCAGCCCATCTCTTTTCACCCAAGGTTTCATTCCCTTGACAAGACTGCTGCCTCTGTGGTACAAGGCCCACTGAGAAATGGCCAAGAGTTCAATTATCTTCCCTTTGATGATTCAGAGCAGAAGCCAGTGGATGAAACAAGAGCCTGCTCCTGGCTTGGGGAACACATTTTTTCAGTGCAGATTTCCAGAAGTGAAGAGGCATGGAGCTTAAAGTGGAATGGCACAGAGCTTCAAGGCTGAATACTCTACCAGGAAATGTAAGGACTTCTGAGGGGCAAGAGATGGAGAAGCGTGTTGGTGTTGAAAACCAACATCAGTGAAGGGACACTAAAAAATGGTCATTGCTTAAGGTCTGTGTCACCATTCCCGGTCATTTCCATAGTTTCAAAATACCTTTCCAGTACAGTAGGTACTCAGTGCCAGGTCAGTGTGTGGGCAAGCATCATGACTGACCCTGATTCCCTTTGCCAATTTCTGGTTTTCCTGTTGGTTGCAAGTGACACCTGATGATGTATATGCTGATTTTTAGTTTTTTCAGCACATGTCCTCTGAGGAAAGGCTTTCCTTTCACCGCAGTCTCTTCTCCATTGACCTTTCATGTAAATGACTTCACATTGTGATATGCAGCAAAGGAGCATGGCTCCCGAAATCATGAGTTCACCTCAATATCAGACTGTCATTGCAAACACTCCAATGGAAAAGCAAATGTGAATACACAATGGAATGGGAAAAACCTGATTATCAATAGAGGACAGGAAAATGTACATGCAGAAGTGTGACAGTCCTTAGTGAGCAGGTAGAGTGTATTCTTAAGCATTTTAAAATTGGAGCATCCTTTTTATTTCCTGGACTGGCTATATCCTCTGCCACCCCTTCAGGTGCCTAGTGTATCTGCTTTCCCTGTTTCAGTGTAACTTCTTTCCTATAGGCCTTTAGTGTCATTCTTGAGCCTGCAAAGCATGAGCCACTCACTCCCAGAACCATGGTGCACGTTAGAACACCATATCCTTCAGCCAATTCTGCACTGTATCTCTTCACCTTCTCCATCCATATTAACAATAGTTCAGAAAAGGTCTTCATTCCTCTTGACACTGACCTTCAATGATACTTGGAGACTAGGTTGCACATTCCCCCAGCTCCTCCTGAATGCTATCAGCAGGAGCTAGCATGTATGCATTCCCAAATCCTACAATTTGACTTCCATTCATTTCCAACCTGATGCCAACAAAAACTGAGTGAGAAATGCCTGGGCATGGGTGTTTGTCTTTGGTCATTACCTCTTGCTTTTCAGGATGTCATTGAGATTTACATGCAACGTGCAGAGCAATGCAAATCCACTTCAGTTTCACCGTATCTGGAGTGTGCCCAAGAAGCCTGTTTTTTGCCAAAGACTAGTGCAGTTGTCATTTTGAAATTCCTGCCATTTGCAACCTGTTTAGCATTTTCTTCTTGAAGAACTTGCTGATGATATATCCCCATGAGCATAGTTGTGAGAAAGAGCTAACCTATAAGTTGCTGTGAGTTGACTTATGTCTGGGAATATCTCCTGCTAAGAAAAGCAGGTGACTGGGAATGCACTGCTACCTTTGAGCACAGCTCCATGCTGAAAGTCTGATTGGAAAATGCTTGTGTGTCCAAAGTGTTCTTTTTCAACTGTGCCAATTTATTTGATGAAAAGACGAAAAAGATGAGAGGAGTGAGTGTTGGAATATTCAAATTTCTTTCTGTCCTTTCCCCACCTGAGGATCAGGTTGGGGACTCGAAACGTGGTCTTTGTACATGCTATTGAGCACTCTCCAAGGGGAGCTATTTATTCAACTTCACAGGGCCTGCTTTTATGTACACTCAATTTCCTTACTGGTCTGACTCTTTCAAATTCTCTGGAGACAACCCAGCCCCAAACACAGTCACCAAATTCCTTAGAAAATGTTCATCTTCCTCTCCACAACAATCCTGCAAGAAAACTTTCATGCACATCAAGACCCACAATCAAGTGGTGCTTCCTGAGGGGAAATGTTGATCCCTATCTACTGAAGGAGGAAAAGTCTTATAGCTGAGTATTGAGCAGAAAATGAAGTCAGTAAGCCTGGAGGCCAGGTGGGGGGGGAGGCAGAAGGAGAGGCAGGCATATGTGAGAATCTGAATATGCTCAGATTGTCAGTATGAAGGGAGATATGGGGGATTATTCACACCTTTATCCCTAGCCATTCGAATAAGAAACTGCTGACTCCTTCCTCTCACCACTTTCTCCTTCTGGTGTTTTCCTTGGACAATTTCTAAACAGAAGATATCTGGACATAAGGCACAACACAGTGGAGGTTTTTGATCTTACCTACCATCTTATTTAAGGATGAGGGAGAAAAAGTTGTTTCTCCTGGGCAAACCCTTTTTCCCCAAATGAGGGAATACTTCAGGAACACAGGCAGACCCTGTCAGTAAATAAAAAGTGGAAAAGGGAAATGGCGTTGGTTCATGGGGTCTGGCGTCCCAGGATCAATATTTGCTGGCAGGAAGAAAGCACAAATTCCTCATGCAATGTCCACCTACTGCTTGTTAGTTTTTAGCTCTTTCTCTCAAGTTTTACTGGAGTCAGATAAGTGGCTGAAAGTCATATCCTTGATCTCTCAATCCTTCAACTTCAATTCCTTCCCCTCGGAATATGGTCTCACTTTCAGTTTCCAGTATTCGCATTCCATGAGAGGAAAAGATGGGAGACCTAGTCTATTCTCAGTGGAAAAGACTGGCTTCTAACCCAGAAACTTCTGTGTGCTAATGAGCAATATCCGCAAGCCCAGAACTAATGATTTTCAACCTAAAATTCATACACAAACATTCCCTATTTTAGTTTTGTTTGTTTTGTTCTTTTTTTTTTTTTTTTGAAGTGGGCATTGAACTCAGGGGCACTTAACCACTGTATTTTATTTAGAAACAGGGTCTTACTTGTGGCAAGCCGCCTCGCCATCATGATAAGATGGCGCTGGTTTCCTGAAGTGCTTTCTAGGTAAACAAGCCCATATTTGGTTGAGCCAACTGTTGCAAATGGGAGCACCTATGAACATAAGTCAAGTGGCAGGAGTAGATTGGCTATTGCAAGACTATAAAAGTGTATGAATTCGGCTCAGGAGAAGAAGAAGAAAAACCATGGTTTTATAATATTAAGGTCCTTATTAAACTGCTGAAGGAAGATTGCTGTGTCGTGCTTTCTTGCGGGCGAGGGACACGACAAGTGGTGCCAAAACCCGGGAGTCAGAACTTTCAGTGGTCAGGGGGTGCACCGGTAAGTACCACAGGTAAGTGGGGTCTGTGGACAAAGATTTAATCGACTTTGCATAGTCGATCAACAAAGATTTAATCAACCTTGCATGGTCGATCAACAAAGAAAAATATTTTGTTTTTGCTTTCATTCTGCTTGCTCTGAATGCTGCTTTCATTATGGGCAATTCTCCATCTAGTTCATTAGTACAGTCTTTAGATTTTTTGTTGCGCTCCAAAGAGCTCAAGGTCAAACGCAGCACTTTAGAAACATTCCTTGTAAGAATTGATAAGGCAGCCCCATGGTTTGCTGTCTCCAGAAGCTTGACTCCTGCCACCTGGGATAAGTTGGGAAGAGATTTGGATTTTCTTCAGGAGCAGGGACAATTGGAGAAAGGAGTGATACCGCTATGGAAATTAATAAAAGGATGTATTCTTGATGGTAGATGTCAGGAAGCTATTCATAAAGGACAGAAAGTTCTTGAACAACTACATGAGGAGAAGTCCGAGGATTCTATGAGTTTTTCCAGTAAACATAGTGCAGGAGAGCAGGTTTATGGAACTATTCCAAAGAGGAGACTATACCCAGATTTAAAAGCCCTTAGAACACCAGAAGAAACAGGGGAGTCAGGATCAGACGGTGATGAGAAAGTGAAAGAGCTAATGCAGCACTTACGGAAGGTGAAGATAAAAGAAGGGGGAACTAAGAGGCAAAAAGATTTTAGACAAAAGGACTATGAGGAAGAACAGAAGACAGCTCTGGCCTATGATCCTCCCCCGTATGTGGGAGGGGTTCCGAGCACGGGTAGAACTTTTAACTCTGCAGCTTGGAGGGCTGCCCATGTAGAGTTGGGGTTTGCCTGTCCTGTATTCCAGGACAATGATGGGGGAAGACATCAGGAACCCATAGAATTTAAAACAATAAAGAATATAGCAGAATCTGTCTGCACTTATGGTGTGGATGCTGCTTTTACTATCGCCCAAATAGAGGGGCTCAATAGATTCTGCATGACCCCCTTGGACTGGGCTAATTTAGTGAAAGCTTGTGTTTCCCCAGGTAAATATTTAGACTGGAGAGCCTTCTTGTTAGAGGGGGCCAATGAACAGGCTACACACAACCAAGCTATGGGCAAACCTGCCTGGGATGTGGATATACTTCTGGGGCAGGGTAGATTTGCCAATCAGCAAACAGGCTTTCCATTAGAGGTTTATGAACAAATTAATAAGATCTGCATTGCTGCCTGAAAAGCACTTCCTAATAAAGGAGAAGTGCGAGGTAACTTAACAAAAATTGTCCAAGGCCCCACAGAAGCTTTTTCAGATTTCGTGGCTAGAATGGTTAATGCAGCAGGGAAGATCTTCAGGAATGCTGATGCAGCTATGCCTTTAATTAAACAATTAGTATATGAACAATGTACAAGAGAATGCAAAAATGCTATTAACCTGATTTCTCAACCAGGAAGAAAAAGGGTTAAAAAGTCCTGGGTGATCCTCCCTCCCCCCTGCCTGGCCTTGCTGAAGCCTGCATTGGAATGTAAACTGCAACAGTCTCAGCGGGAAAGGGGGGTAACCTGAAGATAAGAAAAAGAAAACAAAAGGGTGTCTGTTTTAAACTTCTGGACTGCTACACAGAATTAACTCATTTTCCAGGATTCTTGTTTTGTTTTGTTTTTCTTTAATGCTGTATTTTTGAGCTCATAATTTTGATCTTGCATACCTAGGTTAATGATTTTTTTTCTTTTTGATCAGTTCTATTTTTTATTCAACTAAATTTTTAAACATCTGTTACATTGCAATGGAGATTCACCTATAAAATTACAAGGCCTTTGATTTTGTGTTATTTCTATGTCTTGCTGTCTGGTGTCATGTTTTGTCTGTATCAAAACTGAGCACTCCTAAAATTAAAATTTAAAAATGGATCCAAATACTTTTATTCACATGATTTAAAAGGGTTCAATTTAAATTGAGTAAACTAATAAAAGTGAAATGTCTTTAAAAATAACTTGCAAGTCTCTAGGTGGTCAAACTAATGGAATGTTGATGTTAAACAATGTCTAATATCAATTATTTCTAGGACTTTTCTTCAACAGGAAAGAGACAGCAAATACTGTTCAGGACACCTGCCTGCTTTCTTGGTTTTTACAGAATAAGTGAATTAGAGTTAACATATATGGGATTACTTAAATGTGTTTGTAGAGACATCTGATTAATTTACAAAGTTAAAATGCTAATTGTTAAATAACATCAAGTACTCTTAACTCCTTAAATTCCATGGAATATCATACTTAAACATTATTAGTGTTTTCATAGGTTGGTAAATAAAAAGGGTTTAAACTTGCTTTGTGTCATCACTAAACTAAAAACAAGGTTACTAAAAGTTATGTCTTAACAAGTACAATTCTATATACAAAGGGTTCTAAAGGTTTCAACTGTGTTTCAGTTAGAGTACTATAAACAACAAAGTATTTTATCTTGTTGAAATGGTGTAATTTATCTAAATTCAGAAATTTCATAAGAGTTGTTTCAGAATGTGAACAAAAGGGGGTCAACACATAAATAAGAAAAAATAAAAGGTTCTAAAAATACAACTATTTTTAGTGAAGAACAAAATCTTTCTGGATAAGAAAGTGTTATATAATAAAATACATGAGGGTCTAAGTAAATGCTAAAAAAGTCTGTGTGTAAGTGAAGGGCAAGTCTCAACAAGTCTGTGTGTAACTAAGTTCATTGTGTGTATGTGAGACAGCTAAAGCTATTAAAGGTTTTTCCTAAGGTGAAATACTAATGTGTTGATATAAACCAAAGCTTAATCTATATGGTAAAATGACAAGGATTTCTTAAAAACACTAATTTACTCTTAACTTTGTGTCTATTAAGTTTTTTTTCTTTAGAGCAATTAATCTTAAAAATTGGGGTTTATACAATTATGGTTAAACAACTGTTAGAGTATCATACTGTGTTACAGAGTCTACATTTTTATTAAAAAACAAACTAAATTTGGTAAGATAAAAGTGTCAAGGTAATTGTGAAATGGTCACTAGTTGTATATTAAATGTGTTCATATTTTTCAGGTATACAAGTTTTTAAATCAGGGAATTTATCAAGCTGTGCTATTCTCCAGATTAAACTTGTCTGTAATGGTAATCTTAAACTTATAAAGAGTAAATTTTAATTAGGGATTTATTGCTATCATTTAATGTTCTATTATAGGACCTGTTATCAATGGGGTACGTGTAAAATTTGTTACTTTTTACATTGAGATAAAGAACTTCAAATATAAATGTATTTATAAAAGTTAGAGCCTGACTTGTTTAAAGGTTAATTTTGTGAAACATAAAGGTATTTTGCCACTTTATCACACAAAAGGAGAGTTAAAAACTCTCTCAGCCTTTCTTTAATTCATGTTTTAGATACAATGTTATATTGTGTTAATTATAAAGTTTATATAGACTCAGAAAAGAGTATATGTAGACTACTTAATGATATTTAAGGAAGAAACAAAGATCAACATCAGAATTAGAACACTTAAGATTTGTAAGGAGCCACGCCTTACCTGAGATAAGGCTCTGCCTCCCACCTTACTGCATGTTAAAGTGACTCCAAAATAAGTCAGACTTCAGCTTATTTAAAGTTATAATCAAAAGATTGTTTTTTTGTTGTAAAATTACTATGATCTCAAATAGGGAATATAATGTGGTTCTCAGTCAAAATTCAAAATAGCCATTATACAAGCAGAATATATTTTTACTCTTACTTATTTCATTTTGTAAAACTGTTACCTTTTAATGTTTTGCAGAAGTAGCTGCTTCAAGAACACGCAACCTAGGTAACTTGTGATAATAAGCCATCACCTAACAAATAGTGGTAACAGATACCAGAACAAATAGTGGTAAGTTCCAGAACTAATGCAGACTCCAGTTAGATAAAAGGGTAAATAACTGTAAAGTTATGGACATTAAAGTTAAAGTCCAGTACTCTTACTTTAAGACTAGTGAGACTGGCTTGCTGGATGATTAAGATCAAACTTAGAGATTGGAGTACAGAAGGCAAGATACACCAGTATTTGGATCTTTTGCCCTCAGTCAGCCTGAACCCAGGGAATAAGAGGACTTCTCTAAGGAGCACTTAAGGTGTTGGAAACTGTATGTGCCATCAATCCTAACAACAAAGTTTCATCTTTATTTACTCAGTTACAAAATTTGATTTTGGGCCATTCTGCACCCTTTTATCCTGTACATATAAGAGCTCATATGGCTCTCCCTGGACCTATTGTTGAAGGAAACGCAAGGACAGATGCCGCTACCCACACAATTTGTTTTCTTTCTTCTCTTGACAGTGCTAGAGACTTTCATAATAAGTTTCATGTTAACTCCCAAACACTTCGCAAGCGCTTCTCTATTCCTCGAGCAGAAGCGAGACAGATTGTCTTAGACTGTTCTCATTATGTTCCATTTCATCATCTCCCTTCTTTTGGTGTTAACCCCCGAGGCTTGTGACCTCTTAAATTTGGCAAATGGATGTAACTCATATTGCAGAGTTTGGTTCCCTAAAATATGTTCATGTCTCAATAGATACTTTCTCTGGAGTTATTCATGCCTCTGCTTTAGCAAAAAAAAAAAAGGCCATCATGTCATCTCCCATTGCCTAGAGGCTTGGGCCGCCTGGGGCCTTCCATGCTCCTTGAAGACAGATAATGGGCCAGCGTACACTGGTCAACAATTCACCTCTTTCTGCTCCACTATGGGAGTGCAACTGACTCATGGCTTACCTTACAACCCCCTAGGTCAGGGAATCGTGGAGAGAGCTCATAAAACGATTAAAGAACTTTTACAAAGACAAAAAGGGGGAATAGGAGCAAGCTGTACTCCTAAAGAGCGTTTGTCTTTGGCTCTTTTTACCATTAATTTTTTAACTTTGGATGCACATGATAATTCTGCAGCTGACATTGTTCGCCGCCTGCCCCCCCTTTTCTATTTCTATTATCAAACAGTTCAGAAGTGATTTTAAATTGTTCTAATGATAATATTACCTGCCTGCTTTCAGAGTGTTGGAACGGTGGTGAATCTGTTGCTGTGATTGTAAAGGTACCCACCTTTGTACCTGTCCCAGTGGAGGTCAATCCAGATAATTTTCCGTTGGTACACCTTTTCAGAGAAAAGAGAGACTTTGGCATTACCGCAGCCATAATAACTGTAATTGCTGTCTCTGCTGCTGCAGCCATGACCAATCAAGTTCAAACAGCACAAACCATTAATCAAGTCATACAGCAAACTGCGCAGGTACTGGAATCCCAGGACCACGTTAACAGACATATCCTATCAGGGATCTTGGCGGTGAATCAAAGGATAGATTTGCTACAAGTACAGTTGGATGAACTTTTCAACATTGCACAAGTTGGATGCATCGGGAATCATAAACACATGTGTATAAATCCAGTAAGATATGAACAAGCAAAGAATCAAAGCCACTTGATTTCCGCCTTTCTTGCAGGCAATTGGTCCCTAAAAGCTGAAAAGATGATGACTCAACAATTATTGCAGATTGTGATTTTAAATGACACCTGTGTTGAGCCTGTTACTTTGAGTCAGTTCTCTAGCTGGCTCACCTCTGCCTTTAGTTATTTTAAAGAATGGGTTGGTGTGGGGATCTTTGGATGTATTTGTCATGCAGGTATTTGCCTTTGCCTTTGGTTTATTTGCAAGATAAGAGTGCGTCAAGCACGTGAAAAGGCGGTGTTAATTCAGGCTGTGTTAGCCATTGAACAAGGGGTGTCACCTTCTGTGTGGTTGGCTAATCTGGCACGGGAATAAGTGACATTTTTAGTATATCTCTGTTAGAGTTAGAATTATCATTTACGCTAGGTGTCTGCAGGGTACTGCTGTAATTACTATATACTATTCTTTGAGGACTGTGTATTTGCATCCTGGGGATTTCTTGTACCAATTAAGGCTTCAATTGTCTTGTAACTTCCACCTTTGATCTTGAGCTATAACAATAATGTTGGAGGAGAGAACTGTTACTGTATGCCTTGTGTTCATTATGGTGCCCCTGTATTGTGCAGCATTGGCAAGTAGGGTGATGTGTTTTCCTACCTCAGGCCTTTGCAGTTGCGTAAGCTGGATAAGCTCCCCCTAGTATGGTTTTCCAGACCGCTACGTCTTCATGGACACAGGATGCGAGGCAAAGCACTGCACTTGAGAGTTTTATTTTTGAACCTCAAGGAAGGCATGCCCTATTGCATGTGGGTTTGATGTCCACGTCCCACCCTACGAAAAAAGGCATCGGCTTAGGTGATATCAGGCCCAGAGAAGGCGCCACTCTGGGACTGACGTTCACTATTTGCCACTTTTACACAGTAGGATAGGGCCTCTACCTTCACCTGTGTTCATAAAATAAAGAAGGGGGAGCTGTGGCGAGCCGCCTCGCCACCATGATAAGACGGCGCTGGTTTCCTGAAGTGCTTTCTAGGTAAACAAGCCCATATTTGGTTGAGCCAACTGTTGCAAATGGGAGCACCTATGAACATTAGCCAAGTGGCAGGAGTAGATTGGCTATTGCAAGAGTATAAAAGTGTATGAATTCGGCTCAGGAGAAGAAGAAGAAAAAACATGGTTTTATAATATTAAGGTCCTTATTAAGCTGCTGAAGGAAGATTCCTGTGTCGTGCTTTCTTGTGGGCGAGGGACACCACACTTACTGAGTTCTTATGGCCTCACTAATTTGCTGAGGCTGGTTTTGAACTTCCAATCCTCCTGCCTTACCTCCCAAGTGACTAGGATTGCAGGCATGTACCACTGTTCCTGGCCCCTATTTTAGTTTTTAATATCACCATCCTCCCTTTTATTCAAATTAAAATTTTTAATATTATTTTTCACTCTCCATTTTCTTTGATCCTTTTTTCAAGAAATGTTTAAAGAGGTTGAATAAAATTTGTCTATAAAATACCTAGTGCTGACATTATTCTTTTTTTAGGTACCTCACGATATCTTGTTTAGTGGTTGGCATATTGTGATTGGTTCTTAATAATATTTGAATTGAATTATAATGAGAATGAAGAAATATGCTAGAAAACAAACTAAGTTGAAACTGATTTTTGGACTTAATCATTTTCTTACTTCTTATTTTGATTAAAAAGTCTTGGTCAGAAAACAGTTGGATTATTTTGATGAGTTTATTCAGGTGTCTCTTTAAAGAATTGTGGAAGATGCTCCACCTATTGACCTACAAGCTAAAACTCAACATGCTAGTGGAGAAGTCAAAGAATTGGTTATTTTAATAAGTTACATGGATAAAAGATAGCTTGAAATTTCAGCCCTGCTTTCACTGGACTTAAAGGTTAAAAGTCATTAAGAGATTTTTAGCAGTGTACTTACAGCATCTTTAGTCAACTTCTGATTTTTTGTTACTAGAGATGTGTTTTTGTAAGTAAGTCAAAACCCTAATCCTTATGCAGATGGGGGTACTTCATATTTGGGAAGAAGGAACTCAAAGATGAACAACTAAGAGAAGCAAACCAGAAATAATTACATTAGATAATTTTCCTTTTTGTCTCTTTTCTCCCCCTTCCAGTTCTGGGGATTCAACCCAGGACCTTGTATATGCTAGGAAGGCAATTGACATCTGAGCTATGGTCCAACCCCTTTTTATTTTATATTGAGTCATAACTCTTTATCATTGTAAAGGCTGTCCTCAAACCTGAAAACCATCCTGCCTTAGACTTCCAAGTAGCTAGGATTACAGGCAGTGCCATCATGCCTGGATAAGAAAAAGTGTTAGGAGGACTTTTTCTCCTGATTTTTGTTTACTACATGGGATGCATTATCATAACAATATGATACTGAAAAAAGTAAAATCACAAGCCAAATGTGGGGGTGCCTGTCTGTAATCCTAGCTACTTCAGAGGCTGAGGTTGGAGGATCTCCAGTTTTAGTTCAGCCTGTGTAAGAAGGGGAGACCCTTCTCAAAGTACAAATAAAAGACAAAAAGGAAAATCATCAAAACTTATTAGCCCTTTTTATTTTTTCAGTTCTTTAAAGTTTTATTCACATATGTGCATTTTTTAACATTGTTAAAATTATAACTTTAAATTATAACATTCCTAAATGTATAATTTTAGTTTTATATAATGATTGTAAAGTCCAAAATAATGCATTGACTATTCCCGGTCTTAGAAATGTAGAGAGGCAGCTGTGGGATAATGTTGGACTTTGATTAACAGAGAAAACTGTAAAGCAAAATGAGGTAGTGTTAGATAGTGGGGAAAGTGGTTATTTCTAGCCATTTCAGTCTTATTTCTCCATATGCTATATTAAGATGGCTGGTTTGTTTTCATTCTAATTGGACATGCTACACAGAATTTTGCTCTTAACAGCAAAAGTAATTGACTTTTCAGGGACCGTGATGGGAAAAGTAAAATAAGATTTTTTTTATCATTTTTTTCTTCATAGTTTATGTATAAATAGAGAGAATAGTATAACAGCATATTGGAAGTTCCAGTAGAAGTGATCTGTAAAGTTTAGTTATCAGAGCATAATAGAAAGGAAGAGCAGAGGAGAAAAAGGCTTAGACATTTCCACAAGAAAGTATTTGATGTATTTGGTTTGAGAGTGGGATGGGAACCACTGCAATCAACCTCTAAATTTTAGTTTATATTCCCCCCACCTCCCACCCCATAATGCTAGGTATTTAACCCAGGGCCTTGCCTATGATGAGGCAAGTCCTCTACCACTGAGCTAAAATTCCCAGCCCTCTTTATTTCATTTTGAGATAGGGATTAATGAGTTGCCCAGGCAGTCTTTGTCTCAGTCACTCAAGTAGCTGGGATCATAGGTGTGTGCCACTGCACCCAGCCCAGTTTCTGTTTTTGGTCTTATTGGATGATAAGATGGAGCCAGATTGTCAGAGATTTTGGAAGATGTAAGGAATTGTTGAAAAATTATCAGAGAATATGCATAAAGCATTATTTAATAAAGATCACTTTGGAAATGGTATTTACTTGAAAGGGAAAGAGGCTGGAAGTAGTTGAAAATCTTAGAATATTCTAAGATAGTTTCCTGAACTAGAGTAATGATGGAAATAAGGAATGGAGGGTTCCTTCCCCTTGGTTCAATACTCTACCAATTCTCTTTTCCCTTTATCTATTCCAGCTTGGGAGCCTTGGATATCAATAATTTTCCCTTAGGAAAGGGTCTGCTTAGTTCCATGTTCTATGAGATTTTATGTAGAGAGAAATCCTGTATCTATTTCTCTCTGAAGATTTATGTTCATGGATCTTGTTTAGTTAGGCAGCAGATGTTTAATTGAGAACTTTTTGTTTGTTTGTATTTTGCTGTGGGCTGAGCTATAGACAGCCAGTATCGGAAGTGCTTAGTACTTTATACAGAATGAGAATGATTAGGGTTTCTCTTTTGGTGTGTGTGTGTGTGTGTGTGTGTGTGTGTGTGTGTGTGTGTTTGGTACTGGGAATTTAACCCAAGGGTGCTTTACCACTGAGCTGTATCCCAAGCCTTTTAAAATATTTTGTACAATTTTGAGTGAGAATCTCAGTAAGTTGCTTAGGAGATTGCTAAGTTGTTGAGGCTGTCCTTGAACTTGTCATCCTCTTGTCTCAGTCTCCTGAGTCACCGGGGCAATAGGCATGCACCAATGTGCCTGCCCTTTTATTTTTAATTTTTTTTGGTTGTTTAATGGAAGAGTTAGGCTTATTTTTCTAATATTATATTGACTAGATTTGATAAGTTGTAAATATCATTTTGTTTTTGTTCTCTGGTCATTTTGTACCTTTGATCTTAACCAGAGAGAGGGGTATGAAATTGTGTAGATCATTAATAAAATTTGTTTCGATGATATAAACCTGTATGCAGTTTTTTTGTATCTATGGCATATTAATTCATTTTATTTCTGCCTCAAGAAAGCAATTAGGTGTAAAACTATACATATATGTAGTGTGTATATTGACTTTGAAGAGTCCTCATATCAATAATAGACTAATTTTGCCAGTTTGAAGAACTAATTTTACTTAAAATATTAATGTTATTTATTAACATCAGAATCAATAAAGTGTTTATGGAAAAATTTATTTTCCCTTTCCCTGTTTCTTGTTTAATTTTAGCCAATGTATTTGTTGAAATTTGAGCAAATTTACCTCTCCAAACCTACCCATTGGGAAAGAGATGGTGCTCCTTCACCAATGATGCCAAATGAGACAATATTAAGAAATCTCATGTAAGAAATATATATTTTTTGTCATCATTGGTTACTGAAATAGAATTCATAAAATATATGTTAACCAGGTGAGGATTTATGTTTTAGCAAATACCCTACTATTGCTCAACTGTGACCTACTTCTATTTTCAAAGGTATTCTGCTCCACTTTATGTTTATATTACAAAAACAGTCATTAAAGAAGGTGAAGAAAACTTCAGACTCAGCATCAGAAAACTTTTATAGGAAAAATTTCAATTATGTTGTGTTCAACTTGCTGCCTGTAGAATGACTTAATAGATCATGATCTTTGTGAGTTAAATGAATGTCCCTTGGATTCTGGTGGCTATTTTATTATTAATGGATCTGAAAAGGTATAGTATCATTATTTTAAAATATTACAAAATGATAGTTAAAATTTAAATTATTAAATTTGAAATGAAAAAGTAGACTTTCATACAGGGTGACCAGAAAGTGGATTTAAAATTATTTATGGTGTGACAGCTAAACTTAAGCTTTATTTAGAAGAATATAACATAAACTAGCATTTCATCATTTGTTAGAGTTATATATTTTTACAAAGCATTTAATGCAAAATGGAGTTTTCAAAGTTCAAAAATTGCTATTTCTCTGCAAATCTTTATGATCAAGTTAAATTAAGGTGCACATTTCACTCTTGGTACTTCAATGACCTTTTGGTTTCATGGCTATAACTTTCTTATTGCCCATATTGATTGCCCAAGAGAAAATGGCAACAAAACACAGTCTATGTGTTTGCCAAAAGGATTCTAAATTTGCCTCCACAGGAGAGTGTAGGTCATGTCTGGAGAATTCTTCTTGATCTACTAGTACTATATGGGTTAGCATGCTGGTAAGAGCAGTGCAGGTATGGTCTGGGATATGATGTGTTTTTTTTTTTTTTTTTCATTCCTTTGTGTCTTCTTTTGCATTCTTAGTCAAAAAAAGCTTCTCTGGAGCATGTAATTGGTATTGCGTGTTAGGTATTATTATTACCATGTAACAGATTACTTCAACAGCAACATTTATCATCTTGTAGTTTCTGTGAGTCAGGAAACTGGGTGCAATTTAACTAGGTCCTCTGACTGAGTGTTTCTCATGAGGTGATAGTCAAGGTGTTTGCCTAGACTGCAGTCATCCCAAGCATATTCACATGGTTGTTGACAGGATTCAGTTCCTTACTGGCCATTGGACAGTTTCAGGTTTTAACTGGCAGTTGGTTGGATGTATCTCTGTTTCTTGCCATGTGGCTCTCTCCATTCAGTAGCTGACACAGAGAGCAAGCACAAAGAGCAATAGAGCCAGGCACAGTGACACATGTGTATAATTCCAGCAACCTGGGAGGCTGAAGCACGATGATCATAAGTGTGAGGTCAGCCTGAGAAACTTAGCAAGACCTTGTCTCAAAAATAATAAAGGGGGGAGGTTTATCGCGTTCCCTCTGCCCGCAGAGAGAGACACGACACACTGGTTGTTCATCAGAGCTCTTTATTGTTCTTCTGTTCTCCTTCATTCTTCTTTCTCCTTTTCCTTGTTCTCCTTTAACAAGGAAGTCATGGTTCTTATATATGAGCCAATCAGGTTACAGAGCATGTGGGGAGAGCATGATTACAATATAACACAATAGGGGTATCAAGAGAGCACGCAGCGAGCACGAGTCACCTCATCCAATCAGAATGATTTCCTTAAGCAGTGTCAACTGTTTGTTGCAAACCAGGCCACCCCGGCTCAGTGCCAGGTGCCACACTGAAGTCCTTGATGTTGCAAACCAGGGGCCCCGGCTCAGTGCCAGGCTTTGCAAACCAGGTCGCCCCGGCTCAGTGCCAGGTGCCATACTGAAGTCCTTGATGTTGCAAACCAGGTTGCCCCGGCTCAGTGCCAGGCTAGGGTGGGGTCCGTGAACCCCGACAGAGGTTGGCACTAAGAATGTGGTAGAATGCCCACAAAGGCCCACATAATCCCTGGTATGGGGAGTAGGGACTGGCAGAAGAGCTAGAGAGTATAAGCAAGATGGATCCACTCTTTTATAGCTTACTCAGGAATTCTATCATAAGTTTTATTTTTCTTTGTGGTACTTGGGAATGGACCCCGGAGTGCTCTACTAACTACATCCCCAGTCCTTTAGAAGAAATTGGAAAAGAGAAGCTTGTATGTAAGAGGCTCTTTGTTAGTTTTGAAGCGGTATTCAAACTAGAAGGTACATCATTATTTTAGTCAGCTTTTTTGCTGCTGTGACTAGACTGACCAGCACAATTGTAGGGGAGGAAAATGTTGGGGGCTTATGATTTCAGAGGTCTTAGTCTGTAAAATTCTGGCTTCATTCCTTGGGGCTTGAAGTGAGGCAAAACTTTATGGCAGAAGAGTGGGGCCAAGGGAAACATCCTACATGATGATCAGAAAGCAGAGAGAGAGAGACTCCACTCACCAGATACTCAAAGCCACATCCCCCAATTCCTGCTTCCTCCAGCCATACCCTGCCATTTCAGTTACCACTCAGTTAATCCCTATCTGGATTAATTCACTGATTAGGTTAAGGATATAACCCAATCATTTCTTCTCCAAACCTTGCATTGTCTCATATGTGAACTTTTGGGGGACATCACATCTAAATCATAGCACTCACAGATTGGCTCTGATTTAATATTTACTTTTTATTCTGTATTTACCTTTTTCTATATTTGTCTATTCATGTCCTTGCTCTTTTACTGCTTGTCTATTTCTTTCTCCCCAATACACCCCAACCCCCAGGGAGGAGAGGATAAATAGATATCAATTGTATTTGTATTCTTTGGCAGCCAAAAGTCATTTTCAAGTGGGGTATTTGTTTAATTCTTAGAGAATCTTGACAGGCAGATGGATGAGAATGAAAGTTCTATATGGTGTAAATGACCAGGTTGTCTGTAAAATTATTAACTTATTTAAGCAGTTTTGAAAAGAATTTGTAGGAGGTTCCTCAGAGTATGGGGAGACATTATTTTATGACATATGTGAACTTAAATGGTTTGCTGACTGTCTCCCATTTTTGGGGGGATTTAAAATTTTTTTTGTTTGTTTGGTGTTATTGGAGATTGAACTTAGAGGTACTTTAATACTGAGCTATACCCCTCTCCCTTTTTATTTTATATTTTGAGACAGGGTTTTGCTAAGTTGTGGAGAATGGTTTGGACTTCACCAAGGCTGACCTCAAACTTATGAACCTCCTGCCTCAGCCATCTGAGTAGCTGGAACTTAAATGGTTTTCTTGGTGCTTTTATATTTCTCTGAGCTCTTCTATTTTGTGTTCTAATGGTATTTTATTTTTCTAGGGTGAAAAAAAGTGCTATTGGTCAGCGTATCATGGAAACTCTACCATATATCAAGGAAGAAGTTCCCATCAAGATTGTGTTCAGATCATTAGGTTTTGTGTCTGATAGAGATATCCTAGAACATATTACTTATGATAATGAAGATCCAGTGATAATCAAAATGGTAATGTGAAAACAGAGTATTTTCATAGTGTCTGATAAGAAATTTAGAGGTACTAATTTTTGCTGACCTTAAAACATAGAAGAGCTGGGTGTGGTGGTGCATGTCTGTAATCCCAGCAGCTCCAGAGACTGTGGCAACAGGATGGCAATTCCAAAGCCAGCCTTGGAAATTCAGTGAGACCCTAAGCAACTCAGCAAGATCCTGTCTTTAAATAAAGTATAAAAAAATGACTGGGGGTGTTGCTAAGTGGTTAAGTGCTCCTGGGTTCAATCCCTGGTACCAAACAAACAAACCCTAAAACAACAGAAATCGGTGCTGAAGAGCAATTTGACTGTCACAAATTTCATGTGTAGTGAATGTATTCCCTGTCTAGGCTTCTCTGCTCACAGTTCCATACAAAATAGACATGAAAAGTAGAGACAGTCAAAAGTTCAATGGCAGCCTCATGAAGAAAGCAGTAAGAAAAATTATAAAATTACACTAGTCTAGTGTAATTTAGTAAAAAGGGAAAATGAGTAGTTGATACCTTTATTTCTTTTTATTTTGAGGAAAAGAAAAATCTTTTTTTTTGTAGGAACTTCAAACTTAGAGAACAGTTGCTAGAGTAGTGCCAAGAATTCTGTATTCTTCACTCAGATTTAGTTGTTAACTTGGCTACATTTGCTTTAATATTCTATCTATACATACACATGGCTTTTTTCTGGAATATTTGAGAGTAAGTTAACAGGTATTATGCCTCTTTACTCCTAATAATTTAGTCTGTTTCCTAAGATCCAAGATATTCACTTACATAATCATGGTATAATTACTAAAATCAAGAAATTTAAAGTAGATGTAACAGTATGAATATGCAGATCTTACTCATGTATTTGCTAGTCATATTTGCTAGTTCTTCCCCTCATTTATATAGGGGATTGAATTCAGGGACATTATACTATTGAGCCACAGCCTCATTTGTGTGTATGTGTGAGTGAATGAGTGAGTGAGTACGTGCAGTACTGGGGATGAAGCTCAGGGCCCTGAGCATGATAGGCAAGCATTCTACCACTGAGCCACATACCCAACTCTCATATCTTTTTGTATATTTTGAGACAGCCTAGCAAAGTTGTCTAGGCTGACCTGGAATTTGGAATCTTCCTGCCTCAGACTCATGAGTGTCCCACCACACCAGCTCCAACAATATTTTTAATAGTATTGTTTTCTTAGTTCAGAATACAAATCAGAATCATTCATTGCATTTTTGTTGTTGTTGTCATTTATTTGTTTTGTTACCAGGGATTTAACCTGGGAGTGCTTTACCAGGAATCTACATCCCCAGCCCTTTGAGGTGGTTCTTCTAATTCTAAGGTTTTTATAATTCCTTGATTTTCTAAAAACACTTACATATTTGTTTAGGTTTATAGGAATATTTGGCATGTTTTTAAGTTAAATGAGAGCTGACTCATTTTGAGTTGAAAATATGAATTTGAAAATTTTCATATAAATTATTTGACAGGTTAAACCTTCTCTTGATGAAGATTTTGTCATTCAAGAGCAGAATGTTGCCTTAAATTTTATTGGTTTAAGATGAGCAAAGCCTGGCATTACCAAAGAGAAAAGAATTAAATATGCAAAAGAAGTCTTACAGAAAGAATTGCTTCCTCATGTTGGTGTTAGTGATTTTTTGAGACCAAAAAATATATTTCTTGGGATATTTTTAATTTTATTGTTTTAAGTTCTCTACTAAGATATAGCTGAGATAGATTGTTTTTCTAAAAGCTAAATGTAAAGAATGATGTTTTCTGATAAATATTATTGGGGAATAAAACAAATGCTTTTTTTCACTTCTTTTTTTTTTAAGATATATGGTTCATAGGTTACTTCTAGCCACTTTGGTACAAGAGAACTAGATGAAAGTGATCCCTATGGAAACAAAAGATTGGATCTTGCCTGGCCACTACTTGAGTTCTTTCTTAGAGGGTAAGATGTTACAGAAGAAAATTGTTGAAATAAGGAGACTGATTATAGATTGTTTCATTACACTTGGAGTTTGTAAACCATCTTGGTACCATATTATGTACCTCTGAAACTTACTATGTTCTCTTTGCTACTTGCCCAGATTTAGTTTTTGTTCATATCTGGGAATGATGTCTGTAAGCACAGTGTATTTCTTGTTTATGTTTGTTTTTTTATATTTTTTTAATGTTAGGATTGGACCTTGGGTCATTTTACCACTGAACTGCATTCCCAGTTCTTTTTATGTTTATTTTGCGAGCTGCTGAGGCTGCCCTTGAACTTGTATCTTCTTCCTTCAGTCTCCAAGGAGCAGGGATTATAGGCATGTGACACTGTGCCCAGTAGTGCATATTTTCTTTATTCCTCTGGTAACCTTGAGGAATGTGTGTGAAAATAATGCATTGCCTAGATTTTCTTTGTTCTTTTTTTTTCTTTGCAGTGCTGAGGATTGAACCTGGGGCCTTGTGAATGCAAGGCATACACTATAACACTGAGCTATATTCCCAGCCATTCATTGATTTTCTAAGTGCTGATACTGAAATTTTTATTAGTCTTGTTTTGTATCTTCTCTTAAAGTATATGCACCTGAGCTAGAGGAAAATGTATGAAAATGTTAGCAGTGATCATTTCTTTGAACATTGGGATTTTATATTTTTTTTCTTTTTTCTTTTGGTACTGAGAATTTAAGACAGGGGACTTTTACCATTTAGCTATATCTCCAACCCCTTTAACTCTTTGAGACAGAGTCTTACTAAGTTGCCCAGAGCCTTGCTAAATTGGCTAAGGCTGGTTTCAAACTTGTGATCCTGTCTTAGCTTCCAAAGTTGTTGGGATTATAGGCATGCACCACCACATCTGACTTTTCATTTTTCCCCTACATTTATTTATTCATTATTATTATTATTATTTGCTTTTAATAAGTTTATTTTTGTATATTTTAAAACTGCAACTTTCAGAAATTTAAAAGAAAAATATTTTTATGATACTAAAATGAACATCTCTTTGGTATAAAAATCACACAATATGTGTGATCTTGATCCAAAAAAAAAAAAGATCTATGACATAATATGCTGAACAAAACTATTCTTTGCCCATTTGTATGTCCTGGGCAAAGAATATCCCCTTGCATTGCCCCCACACTGGAGCTTAGGAGTATACTTCTGGACACATCTCCATAACTACATCATATATGTTTAAAAAATTATAATATAGTAGAGCATCAAAGTTGGCTTAATAGTTGACACATGAAAAAACCACCAAAAAGCAATATAAGATACAGGACACATAAAATAGAACACTGCCACTGAAATCAATAATATGTCATTTAAATTTGATACACTGGAAACAAAGCAATTTGTTTAGAATTATTATGTAAATAACTTGCAACAGTACTGAGTCACAAATTTGATAATGTTTTATTTATTTATTTATTTATTTATTTATTTATTTATTTATTTATTTATTTATTTATTTTTGCAGTGTTGGGGACCTAACCCAGGGCCTTGTGCATGCAAGGCAAGCACTCTACCAACTGAGCTATCTCCCCAGCCCCTGATAAGGTATTTTAAAGCAAGCAGTCAAACATTCAAAAATGTAAAATACAAGAAATATTAACAATGAGAGCAATTAACCATAGAAGTAAATAGGGCGAAAGCATGCATTCTCTCTTGACATGATTTCATTTTCTGACATGCTTTTTTAAAAAGCATCTTCATAGGTTAAAAAAAATGATATTTTTAAAAACTACTAACAAAGTTCAAATCCCCATTAAAAAAGAGAATGTTTACCTTCAAGTTAATGAAATTCAGATTCATACATTTTAGAGAAACAATTAGTCTTCATGCTAAAAATATGAAGGAAAAAAGCTTTAATTATGTTTGTCAAGTCTTTTATTCATCAAGGATTTAGCAAATGTTCTGTGACACTGTTTCAGGTGCTAAGGATATAAAAGCAAGACTCAATCATAGGTTTTTGAGAATTTACCCCAATGGAGTTGGATCTAGCATAGGCAACCTTAGTTAACTCCTTTGGACCATAAAATGAAGCTCAACTTCAAAGTCTACCATTCTTGTATCTTGATCTGTGTAGTATGCTACTGGTAACACTATTAACATTAATTATCTACTGATGGATTAACTTCCATAAAGTATTCTACAGAAGTTTAGAGGGCAGAAAGTATTTAAGATTAAATGAATACTGGTGTGCACCAAAAATATCAGTATTTTTCTTTCATAAAATCCAGAAAAAATTCATTCTGAGAATTCAGAACTGCTGAAGAGATCATCCTGTTTTGCAATACATGTGCAAAAAATTTATGTTAAGAAGGATGTTACACTGTCCAAATCAGGCCCAATCAGTTTTTAGGTTTTAAAGAATCATAGCCTTCTTTCAAGAGGTCCTGCCAAGTTTTTAAGGAAATGTGCATTTTCTGTACTTTTGAGGGCAAGCTCTTCCACTTGAGCTGATCCTGCAGATGTGACTTCAAAAAGTTTGGTTAGAGAAAATGCTGCATGTTCAATCTGCAGCTCCACTTCCCCTAGTGGGTCCACAGTTCGGTCACTGCTCCTGCTTGAAATTGGCCAGCCCAAACTCACTGGGACACTGAGGGGGGGATGCTGATGAAACACCTGAAGAAGGAGAGGAGGGAGGTGGTGAGGGAGGCAAAGAAATATGAAACTCCTCATGGTCAGTCATAGGGAAGGGCTGGTGCCACAGAGCTGGACCTAAACAGCAGAACTGACACCCTTTCACCCACGTTTAAAAAAATATTTTTAGTTGTGGATGAACACAATAACTTATTTATTTTCTTATGTGATGCTGAGCATACAATCCAATGCCTCACATGGGCTAGGCAAGCACTCCACCACTGAGCCACAACCCCAGCCCTCCCTATATTTTTTGTTGGTGCATTACAGTTGTACATAATGATATTTGTTGTTACATATTTCTTTATGAACACAATATAACAATGTAATTTGGCCTTAAGTTTTATTCTTGATGTTTCTATATTTCCCATATATTCTATAGTGAACTTTCAGAAAAATTATTTTTAACAGCAAACATGTAGGCATTACAAAATATTATTAACATTAGTATTTTGCACAGGTTTTGTCAGTTTGTTATAAATTAGTATTTTGTAGCCTTTTTGTTATTGTCCTACTGAGACTCTTTTGGCACATTTTCTTAATTGCCACATGGGTGTATATACTATATATGAGTGTGGGTGTTTTTGTTTTGTTTTGGTTTGGTTTTGTGCCCTAGCACAACCATTTTCAACCCCTTGTGGGCAATATTGTCCATGTTAAGAGTGAATTTTGTAGATATTAACACATTTAAAGCAATACCATTTTGTCAGTATGTTTAGGAATTTGCTGAAAGAAGTGGGAATCTATGCACAGAAGTTTATTGATTGAGGAAAGGACTTTAACTTGGAGTTGGCAATTAAAACAAGAATAATATCTCATGGCTTAAAATAGTCTTCAGCTGCTGAAAACTGGGGTGACCAAAAGAAAGCTCATCAAACCAGAGCTGGAATATCTCAGGTGAGGGTATCAACTATGACTATAGGATTCATAGAAAAAAATGTTATAGGACTAGTAGTTTCTTTAATTTATTTACTGTAAGTTGTTTTGATTTTTAGTTTGTTCTCAATATGAAATCACTAGAGGTTTTAAATTATGAGACTGATATTTTTCTTTAGCTATTAGCATAACAAAGAGGAACCAAGATTTTGACTTACAGTTTAGAAACTCAAGATAGTTAATAAGAGTAGCTACATAGGAGGTGAGACAGTATGTGTTAGCAAAACTTTCTGTATTTAAAAAATTCCAAAACAGAAAAATATTAAACATTCCATATTAGAAGCTGATCCAGAGAAAAAATATGTATCCCCTTCATTTGTTGAAAATGCATGGTACTTCAGAGTTTTTAATGTAGTGAATGCAGTCCCTAATCTCAACTGGAATATTAAGAAAAAGCTTTTAAAATGCTCATTAGGCATTTTTTAAAATACATTTTTATATATGCTTTACTTTCTTCATTTTTTTAATTGGAGATTGCATCCAGGTGTCGAACTATATTTCAAGCCCTTTTGTTTTTTTATTATGAGATAGGGTCTTGCTAAGTTGCAGAGGTTGGTCTTGAACTTGGGGTCCCTGACTCAGCCTCCCAAGCCCCTGGGATTATAGGAATGTGACATTACACCCAGTGCCCTTTTTTATTTTAATTTGATACAGGGTCTTGCTAAATTGCCAAGACTGGCCTCAAACTTGAGAACCTCCTGTCTCAGCCTCCCAAGTTGCCACAATTACAGGCCGGCACCACCATGTCATATATATTTTCTTTTCTTGTGAGATTTTTAAAACTATATTATACTTATCTAGTTTTATGGGCTTATGGGGTATATAATCCCTTTTGGGGTATATTGACATTACCTGATTGATTTGGCATTCAGATAGCAAATTCAAATTCCCAAATTCTAGATGCTCTATGAAATTCTAGGATACTGCAATATAGCAAAGTTAAATTTCTAGTTCCTTTTAATTCATTAAAAATTTCAGTGGTATAGTTGATGTTTTGGATGCTGGGTTCACAACTTGAATAAGCCTGTGTGCCAACCTTCAAGTAGCTCATCAGCATCTAGCAGAGTAACATTCATTTATATAAAGCTCCTATACCCTGAGCTTTGATATGATAAATTATGCCACACTGCAATGTCAGTTCAATGAATTATTATTGGGATGTGTCAGGTACTCTCCTACACTATAGAGCTGGAAAGATGAATAAAACAAGATCCCTGATCTTTGGTAGTTTACTACCTACACTTATAGATGGATGTAAGCAAGTAATTACAACATGGTACAGTATCATAAGAGACCCCCACACCTGTTCTGTTGGAATGCTGGAGAAAGGTTTTATCACAGCTTTAGAGGGTGAAAAGAAGACTTTAGGTGGTAACATCTGAACTGAATTTTGAAGCATAACTGGGAAACAGCACAAGGTGGAAAGGTGGGGTAGAACCAGCAGCTCACAGAAAAACTTTAGAAAATTTCATAACATCTTGAATATATTTATTTAATGAGCTGGCTTTTTAAAAGATACCTGGTTTAAAAAACAACAACAAAAAGCCAAACTGTATAAAAAGATATGCAGTCCCCAGCACCACAAATAAAACCTTGATTTTTCTGGCCCCTTCTGTATTAATTTCATTACGGTATTGTAATGTTTTAGAAATAAATTTAAGTACATGAAGAATATCCCATCTCATGAAGATACCTGGTTAGAAAGGGGAGGAATATTTTGATTTTTTTCAGGTAATTGCATTTATTTCTTGATGTGACATCAACACTACAAATTGTAGTAACTTAAAGGTTAGTCATGACATAGAATCTAAACACCATTGAATTGTTGTGTGTTTTGAATGCATCTTTTAAAAATATAGTTTTTTTTATCAAATGCATACTTTCGAAACATCATAATTGGTCATGTGGAAAATAATGATTCACTGAGGTATACAGAATTTCACATGTTGACACATTTCATTACACATATGTGTGTTTTAAAAATTTTTATTTGTTAATATCACTAATGATGTCATTTAGGAAAGCATTTATGGAAAATATCAAGCCCTTTGTTGTGGGTGGTTTTCTAAAATTCTGATTTTTTTTCATTAGTTCAAAATTTTTTAATTTTTTTGTTTGTATATGTATAATTACCTTTATTTTGTTTATTTATTTTATGTGGTGCTGAGGATTGAACCCCACTGACTCACACATTCCAGGCAAGCACTTTAGCACTAGCAACAACACCAGACCTGTTAGGTCAATTTTTAATCATGATTTTCAGAAGATACTTAAAACTTTTATTCTTTTTTTTGCATGCAAGAGATTTTATTAAGTGGACAGGCAGAGTGTCTGCCTACTGGGTGAAAGAGAGAGAAAATGAGAGAGGGAGTGAGAGTGAGAGTAAGAGTGAGTGAGAGTGAGTGAAAGAGTGAGAGAATGAGGAGAGAAAGTGAGTGAGAATGAGGAAAGAGATAAAATTGTTATTCTTTTTTATTTATTTTATTTTATTTTTTTATTGTAAACAAATGGGATACATGTTGTTTCTCTGTTTGTACATGGAGTAAAGGCATACCATTTGTGTAATCATAAATTTACATAGGGTAATGTTGGTTAATTCATTCTGTTATTTTTTCTCTTCCCCCCACACCTCCCACCCCTCTTTTCCCTCTATATAGTCCTTCCTTCCCCCATTCTTGACCCCTCCCTAACCCTAACTCTAACCCTAACACTAACCCCTCCCACGCCCCATTATGGGTCATCATCCACTTATCAATGAGATCATTCTTCCTTTCGTTTTTTGAGATTGGCTTATCTCACTTAGCATGATATTCTCCAATTTCATCCATTTGCCTGTAAATGCCATAATTTTATCATTCTTTATGGCTGAGTAATATTCCATTGTATATATATGCGACAGTTTCTTTATCCATTCATCAACTGAAGGGCATTTAGGTTGGTTCCACAATTTGGCTTTGGTGAATTGAGCAGCAATGAACATTGATGTGACTGTATCTCTGTAGTATGCTGATTGTAAGTCCTTTGGGTATAGGCCAAGGAGTGGGATAGCTGGGTCAAATGGTGGTTCCATTCCAAGTTTTCTAAGGAATCTCCATACTGCTTTCCAGAGTGGCTGCAATAATTTGCAACCCCACCAGCAATATATGAGTGTACCTTTTTCCCCACATCCTCGCCAACACCTGTTTTTGCTTGTGTTCTTGATAATTGCCATTCTAATTGAGGTGAGATGGAATCTTAGGGTGGTTTTGATTTGCATTTCTCTTTGAAGTAAAAAGTTCACCTTGTTAATTTTCTTCAATATTTTTGCTAAATATCTAAGTTTGAATTAACATTATTGTTGTGAATGTTATTGATAACATTGTTGGTGTCAGCTGGCTTTCAGGTAGAAAAGATATTCTGTTCTTATGAGGAAAGTGACTTGTTCAGAATTGAGCAAGTGCTTTTCTGCAGGACAGCCATATTCATGATATAGTGTATACATTTTTTGAGGACTTTCTTTTTGTTTGAAAAATTAACAAGATGAGTATTCCATGATCAGGGTATGATAATCATTTTTACTATTTCATTAAGGATATTCTTGGACTGGAAATGTAGTTCAGTTTGTAGAGTGCTTGCCTAGCATGCACGATGCCCTTGTTTGAATCCTCAGCACCGCCCCCCCACATACACACACACACATACCCACACAAAGACATTCTTAAGTAAAACTGATCTTTACTTGAATGAAAATAGAATGCTGGTAAAGTTTGATTCCACTGCCTTGATTTGTGCTATGGTGTCTGTAGTTTTATTCACTTTTGCATTGTCAGTACAAATGTTAACACAGTGAAATAGAAAATTAATACAACATTGTATTAGTATAAAAATATTTTTGACTCTCAGGAGGTCTACAGAGCACACTTTAAGAGACTCTATTCTAAAAGATTAGTAATTTTAAGAAGATCTTAACCTTCTTAGTATTACTAAATATGAGATCATATTTGCAATTATTACATAATTCTTTAAGCAGCTTTTTTTTAGCACAACTTTTCATTTCTCTGGTTATACACAGTGCAGTCACTGTATTCATGCAATCATACATGTACATAAGATAGAAATGTCTGGCTCATTCTACCATCTTTTCCATCCCCATACCTCCTTCCTCCCTTCACTCCCCTCTGCCCAATCTAAAGTTCTCTCACTCCCATTATGGAACACTATTCACATATCACAAGAAAACATTTGGCTTTTTGTGTTTTTGGATTGGCTTATTTTGCTTAGGATGATAATCCCTGGCTCCATCCATTTACCTACAAATGCTATAATTTCATTCTTCTTTAAGACTGAGTAATATTCCATTGTGGGAAATATTTTTTCACAGTTTATTTATCAATCATTATCTATTGAAGAGCTATTGTGAATTGAGGTGCTATAAATGATATTACTGTGTCCCTGTAATATGCTGATTTTAGGTATTTTGGGTATAGACCATGGAGTTGGATGACTGGGTCAAATGGTGGATCCATTCCAGGTTTTGTAAGAAATCTCCATAGTGCTTTCCAGAGTAGTGGCACCAATTTGCAGTCCTACCAGCAATGTACGAGTGCTCCTTTTCTCCCACATCCTTGACAACACTTATTGTTGCTAGTACTTGATAATTGCCATTCTGACTGGAATGAGATGAAGTCTTAGAGCAAGTTTGATTTGCATTTCTCTAATTTCAAGAGATGAAGAACATTTTTTCATGTTTGTTGATTGATTGCATTTCTCTGTGAAGTGTCTGTTCAATTCCTTAGTCCATTTATTGATTGGGTTATTTGACTTTTTTTGGTGTTAAGTTTTGTGAGTTCTTTATATATCCTGGAGATTCTGTTCTATCTGATGTGTGTGTGGTAAAGATTTTCTCCCATTTGGTAGACTTGTTCTTCATGTTACTGAGAAGAAGCTTTCTAGTTTGAATCCACTCCATTTATAGATCCTTGATTTTACTTCTTGTGCTTTAGGCGTCTTGTTAAGGAAGTCATATCCTAAGACAACAGAAGGGAGATTTGGGCATACTTTTCTTCAATTAGATGCAGGGTTTCTGGTCTAATTCCTAGGTCCTTGATCCACTTTGAGTTGAGTTTTGTACAGGCTGAGAGGTTTAATTTCATTTTGCTGCACATGGATTTCCAGTTTTCCAAGCACCATTTGTTGAAGAGACTATCTTTTCTTCAATGTATGCTTTTGGGGCCTTTGTCTAGTATTAGATAACTGTATTTATGTGGGTTTGTCTCTTTGTCTTCTATTTTGTACCATTGGTCTACCTGTCTATTTTGGTGCCAGTATCATGACATTTGTTACTATAGCTCCATAGTGTAGTTAAAGGTCTGGTACTGTGATGCCTCCTTCTTCACTCTTCTTGCTAAAGATTGCTTTGACTACTCTGGGTCTCTTATTTTTCCAAAATAATTTCATGATTGCTTTTTCTATTTCTATGAGGAATGTCATTGGAAGTCTTTGTTTTTAATCAGGATGTGAATAAGGTCTTATTTTGCAATTTATATGTTTCTTAAGCCCTTTTTAAAAATAAGGGCCTCCATCCTTTTCTTCTTGTAGATATTTGAAGAAATAGGACTATTTATTTTGGAAGGTTTCAAATAATCTGGGTTTTGCTGATTACATCTCACAGTTATGTTGTTCTATAAAGAGCTAATTTGATCAAAAGGTTTGATGATACTTAGGGTTTGAGTTTTTTTTAATGTATCAGACATTAAACTTAGTGTGCAGTAGCACTGAGATACACCCCTAGTTATTTTTATTTTGAGACAGGGTCTAACTAAATTGCTGAGACTGGCCTTGAACTTGCAATATCCTGTCTCAGGGTGTCAAATTTCTGGAATTACAGGCATGTGCCATCATGCCTGGTCTCAAGCTTTAGGTTTTGACACTAATATCTCTTAGGTGGTATTATGTACTTACAGTGTCTGGTCACCTTTTTATAATTTTAGTAGCTAGTAATGATCATTGTCTTAATTTCTTGTTGAAAAAGGGCTTGCAAACTCATGAGATTCATGAGATTCTAATTCTTTTTATTCCTTTTACATTAGCTGAACTACTTCTCAAACTTTGCTTCTTGTTTCTTTAAGTAGGCACCTGGTATGTAGTTCCTGTGGTAAAGGCAGGATAAATGCTTGATTCTTTTCCTTTATTTGCCAGTTTTCAAAATAATGAGTTCATTGTTCACTATTCTTCAAAACTGAAAAATGATTTTTCTTTTTGAGAAACACATAGGGGACTCCTGTTCCAGAGACTCATTAGCAGGATTTTTTTTTCTTTCAAATACTGTAAACCCATTTGTTTTGTTTTATGTATTTTATGTTAAGAAATTGTTATCATTCTCTGGCACAATGTACTTCATTTCCATGTTGGGAAAACCTGTAATCATGCACCTGTTTTTATATTGCATTTACCAACATTACATGTATCATTTCAGGTGTTCCTTCCTGGGAGACTCATTCATTGAGAAGTTGCTTTGTTTAGATTTACTTTTGTAATTCACTTCTGAATGTAGAGTTGAATTCTAGAATGTTAAATGATAACACAATGACCCTATACATCATGTATTTTATGAGGAAAATTACATGCTGTACTTGAGATATAATGTATTTATTCAATTTGGGTACCTTCTAATGAACATCAAATGGTTGTTAGGCTTCTCTCTTTCCTACCAGCAGAGAAAATTCTAGGTGTTTTAGTCAGCTGTTTTTGCTGCTGTAAATAAAAATATGAACAGAATAATTATAGTGGAGGAAAAGTTTATTTGAGTACTCAAAGTTTCAAAGGTCTTATTCCTTAGAAGGCCATCTCCATTCCTTGGGGGCTCAACATGAGGCAGTACATCATGGAAGAAGAGTGTAGCAGGAGGAAGCAACTTACTTGGTTAGCAGGTAGCAGAGAGACTCCTCTTGCCAGATACAAATATATACCCCAAATCCATACCCCCAATTCTCACTTCCTCCAGCCACACCCCACCACTTCAGTTACCAGTTCAATAACTGCTATTAGGGGATTAATTCACTGAATGGGTTAAGATTCTTGCAATCTAGTTGTTTCTCCTCTGAACCTTCTTGTATTGTCTCACACATGAACTTTTGGGAACACCACATATAACCATAACATTAGGGTATATTAATTAAGGTTGGAATCTCTTTCTTTACTAATATTATCCTTAACCTTTGCTGTTAGTCAAGGTGGTGTTTATAATAAAAAAAATAAGTACAAAATAATCTGATGTTCCCCTCAATAGTGATGATGGCCTGCATTGGAGATATGGAATGAGATTGTCAGATTGCCCATGGAGCAGTCCAGTTTGTAAGAGAAACCTTGAAGCATCAGATCCATATCAGGTACAGGTTTGCAATCTTTGTGGCATAAGGGTGGTTGCTAACACCAGGACCACACATGTGAATGCAGGGGTTGTCACAATAAAACCCAGGTGTGTATAGACTTGATCATTTTTTAAGATATAATCATGTTGTGCTATTGATCCAGGCAGACTGAGTATGGTGGAACAGGTTGACCTTTTCCTAATTTTGGTAACATAACCTCTGTGAGATGCCTAGTTTTACACATGGAAAAAGACTGATTTTTCCAAGTCAGTGGAAGTTTGATAATTTATCCAGGCTGTTTATGATTTTGAAATAATAAGGACTTCCTTGCACAGGAATTTTAAACAAGTTTTTCTTAAACCTTCTGAGGAGGGTGAATACAAATTGTGTCTGGCAAAAAAAAAAGAAAAAGACTATAAAACATTGCAGAATTGGGTTAGGGGAAAGAAGTATCCTGAAGCATGGTGGCAGGATAGGTGAACACTTCAGTGCTACTTGTTCACTTGTCATCTATAGTATCAAATCCTTACCTTTTTCTGAGCTAGAGAAGTGGGGACACTGCATACAGTCCTGCTAATTAATACTTATTTTTTCTTTTCAGATTTCTTTGGTGTGATTGCCTTATGCGTGCAAGCTACTGTTCCAGGAACTTATATCTATGAGCATTGCACCTCAAATGATGAGGGTTTAGATCTTTAAAGGATTCTCAACCAGATTCTTGTAAATGCCCATGTCTTGCTCGGCACAGTGGTACAGGATCACAATCCCAGCAATGTGGGAGGATGAGGAAGGAGAAGGGCAAGCTCAAGGTCAGCCTCAACAATTTAGCAAGAATCTATGAATAAATAAATGAATAAAAAGAAATGGGGATGTAGCTCAATGGTGGAGAACCCCTGGGTTTTATCCATAATACCAGGAAAAGTAACAAAAACCCTGTCTTATTTCTATGTCATAGCTTTAAAAGAATGACAATGTATTGAGTTGTGATAGAAAACATTTTATTTGTTTTGTTTAATGATATGCATGCTCTTCTTCTGTAAATAGACAAGAAAGTTTTCTACATAGTCTTGATGTGTTTTCTTTAATTTGTATTTCTCTATGTTAAGACAAGTGAATATACCTAAAGCAACAGTGGATTGGATTACAGAAACTTGTTACTAGGCAAGAACAGGGTTGTAATTATCTGTGACTACTTTTAGCTATTGTTGAGTAATATTTTTTTAGGTTTATAGTTCAGCCCCTTCACCTGTTAAAAAGATAACTATTAGTTACATATATGGATATGGTTGACTTTCTGATTAGCAATTAGTTCAGTGTTACAGATAAATAAAGATGCTAAAATGCAGGAATAAAGTGTACGGCATGGTGATGTGCACTTGCACTTAGTCCCAGCTACTTTGAAGGCTGCAGCAGGAGGTTCTTTTGAACTCTGGTGTTCAAGGTCAGCCTGGGCAACATAGCAAGACCCCATCTCTTTAAAAAAAAAAAAAACATTGGGATAAAGGATAAATGGGTAATAGTATAAATGAAATGCTGAGGTTCTATGAGGACTTTTAGCTATACAATGTTAGATATTGAAGGCAGTTATGCTGTATTGGCCTAGGAACAAAAGAGGACATTAAAGGCTGGGGAGATAGCTCAGTTGGTAGAGGGCTTATCTTGCAAGAACTAAGTCCTTGCATTCAATCCCCAGCACTGCAGAAAAAAAAAAAAAAGAGGACCTTATTATAGGCCTGGAAGAGGACATCTCACAAACACCAAGATGAGGTCCAGCAAGACTAAGGAATTTTCTTTTGTGGTCCAGCTCTCATTCAAAAATGCCACATAGGTAGATAAACTTAGGGGAAACAGAAGCCATTACAGTCAGGTTTGAGTTTTGACTCTACATAAAACATAAGTTGAATTCCTCTAAGTCATAATATTGGCCTTTGTCAGTCATCCAAATACTCTTTTTATACATTTTAATGGCATACTTAATTTCCTTGGGGAATCCTGACTTTACTGAATTTTTATTAATAGTTGTATTTGATACTTTGATTCTTGGTTCTGTTTATTAAGCAAAAGCACTAGTCATTCTTTTGAGTGGCTGTGAGATTGAGTACCTACCTTTTTTCACTGGTATTTCATGTAAAACTTCAAACACTGTAATTTTTTCTGAATCAGAAGCTTGTCCTTGGGAATCAGATGCATGGCACTCCTCTTCTCTATCATGTTTCTTTCTTAGGGGAGATACCTGTGGAGGAAAGAAGCACCTTTATTTCCTCTGGTAGTCTTTTTTTTTTTCCCTAGTAGTTTCCATGACATTGAAATTTCCTAAGATGACCAAGGGATTTGTAGCAAAGACACTGCTAGAAGTAGTGCATATCCTGTACTGGGAGACTTACTGTCTATTGAGAGGATTCATACTCTGAGGAAATGTCACAGGCAACTTTTTTTTTTAATTTAATTTTTTTATATGGACTCAATATCTTTTTTTATTTACTTATTTTCTGTGGTGCTGAGGATCAAAACCCAGAGTCTGACAACATGCTAGGCAAGTGCTCTACCACTGAGCTACAACCCCAGCCCTTTTGGTCAACTTTTGAAATATTGTTGAAGCTAAAAACTGGATAGCTAGTTTGTGGGAAACCTTGATAGGTGATAGTTTCTGAGTAATATCTTATTATCAAAGGTCAAATAAAATATTTATTAATCATTACTCAAAATAAGGCTTGGGTCATTTAGTTTACCATGAGAATTTTACTTTGACATTTTAGAAAAAAAATCAAGTTTTCATTAATTCATTGGTTATTTCTAAAACATCCAACTTCAACACTTCCTTTAGTTCCCTTTGAATGGGACTGGTGAATTTTTGATCAGGCTGTTCCAAGAGATGCAAAAGAGGAGTACTTTCAGGCTGGCAGGACACAGGGTACCTTTGCTAGGTCTGTGTGTATCTAATCCTAAGAACAAAATTCTTGCCAGTTCTTGGTACTCACCAGCACTCAGTTACTTCATGCTTTTCTGGGACACCCTGGGTCTCAATGGCCAGGTTTTCCTGGTCACCAGGCAAAAGTTCTGTCCTTTGAAGTCCATACTGACCCCTTTGTATGTGCAAAAACACAAGAAAAGTCAGTTCTCTGCATCAAAACATCAACTTGGAAATGACTACATTGCCAGAATTGCAGAGTGGTCATCAGACATTCTCACTGGGTTAAAACCAGCACTTTACCTACATGTTCTATTTCCCCAAATATTTACAAAACAGAGGTCCTCATATATTTTCTCTGTTTCCCTCTAAGCAGCATGTTTTAACCAAAACTAATGTACTTCTCTACAAACTTGGGAAATTCATGAGGACAGCCTTTTCTGCCACTGTCTACTATCACTCACCCAGACCCTTAGAAATTCTCCTCAGTGCTGGGTCTTTCTTGCCCAATACGCCATGTTAGATTGACAAACTCTCACCCATTGCTAGTTTGATTCTTGGGGATCTTGGGGATCTTCTTATAATAGCCTAATGAATGGATAAATAGTATCTTGAGTCCAAAGTAGTTCTATTTCTTTGTTTTGAGGACTAAGTATTCATCAAATGATTTACAGAAGATCTGAGGTCAAAAAGATCTGTTAAATACATGCTGCTATCCTTGTTCTCATATGACAAAACTTGCTACCTATTTCTGTGCATGTCATGAGGATATTCAGAAGACAGATTAAGAGGAAATCCAGTTGATTTAAGGCCAATAATGAATACCATCCTTACTTTCCCCTTCATCTTAAAGTTCACTATATATGATTTGGAAAACAGAAGAAATTGTAGTCTCTCTACAAGTATTCCTTAGCAACTCAGTTACACAGCACAAAAATTTTAAGATTTAAAAAAAGATACTGAAAATGATGTTTGTTTGTTCTATCCTAGACCTCTTTTAAGAACCAAGTTTGTGTTTGTTGTTAGTATCTTTGTAAGTAGGAAGGATTTAAAATTTCAAAGAGGTAGTTTCCTTTTCATTTTCTTCTATAACAAAGCCATTGTTAGTTTTTTAAAATGGAATTTTCTCACATTGCTACCATTATAGAAAACCAGGTAATTCAATATCTTTCTCGTATGAATGCTTATAAAGACAGAATTGATAACTGGTATGTTTTTCCTTTAGTTCTCCAAATAGCTGGCAAAAAACTGTTTATGTTAGCAGGTTTTGAATTACTTACTTAAAAATGGTCTTGGGGTTGAGGGTAGAGCTCAGTGGCAGAATGCTTTCTTAGCAGGTGCAAGGACTGAGGTGTGGTCCTCAGCACATGCAACACAACACACACACACACAACACAGACAAATAATGGATCTTAATAATTTAGGATAAGTAGTAATTTGATTCAGTGGTTAAAGTAATATCTCTGGCTTTTATTTATGAAATCCAAGAATTGTATAAATTTTTGGTGGTGGATTTGCTTTTGAGAAATATCTTTATTTTAATGCTTTTGGAAAGTGAAGATAAAAAGCATGCATTTTCATCTTTTTATTAACTGATTAAGAATATGGAATGCTTCATGAATTTGTGTGTCATCCTTGCACAATGCCATACTAATATCTGTAGCATTCCAATTTTAGTATATGTGCTGCCAAACAAGCACATGTATAAAGGTTTTGTGTATGACCAAAACAAAAACACTATAGCACAGATGTACTGGATCTTAACAACTGAGTAGTTGATTCCTGCCATTGCAACCTGGTGAGCATTGTCTTCTTCAAGAACTTGCTGATGATATACAACCATAAGCATACTCATGAGAACAATCTAACCTATCAATCCCTGAGAGTAGACTCATCTCCAAGAACACCTACTCTTTAGAAATGCAGGTGACTGGGGAAGCACTGCTAACTTTTACCACAGCGACATGCTGAAAGTCAGATTGGAAAAGGCTTGTGTGTCCAACTGGTAGTTTTTCAACTGTGCCAATTCAGTTGATGAAAAGAGGAGAAAAAGTCCAGACCAGGGAAGGTTGGCATATTCAGAAGAGCTTTTTAATTTTTTAATTTATTTTTCCCTGAGCCACATGGGATTCAAACTGTAGACCTTGTGCATCCTAGGCAAGTACTCTACAAAATGACCTCTTCTTCAGCACCAGAGGAACCCCTTTTAGGTACTCTCTAGAACCTCTATGGGTCTGAGTTCCTGAAATTCTATGCAGAAAAACCAGACAAAGCCAATGATTTTCTATCATGTTCTTCATTTTCCTTTTCAGAACAATCCTGCAAGGAACATTTTGTGAATGACCCACAATCTAGGAGTGTATCATGAGGGGAAACCTTTATCCCTGTCTATTGAAAGAAGAGAAGACTTGTAGCTGACCACTGAACAGAAGATGATGTCAGTGAGCATGGAAGCCAGTGGTCAAGAGGAGAGGAAGTCATATATGGTAATTATAATATGCTCAGGTTGTTAGTATAAAGGCCATCAAACCTGTAGATAAAAGCAGACTCACTGTCTATACCAATTTGCACTTCTTACCATGGCTTCTTCAGCTACTCATCCAAAGGAAAGAGGAATGGCTGGGAGCTGTTAATCCCCTTCTCCTTTTGGGTTGCTTGCCATGCCCTCAGCTGGAGTAGTCAGGGACTAAAACTGATTTAAATGATTCTCAGCTTTCCTGCTCATCAGTACTTGGTAGCATGGAATGAGAAAAGTACCATCCTCTTGAGTTTACTCTTGACACATTAGATTAAGGCACTCCCAGAGTGCTGCTGATTTTTGGAATTCTAAGTGGAAAGTTTCAGCATCAGATACCAAGCTCTGCATGAGGTATTATCTTGGCTGAAATCTACTCTAGACAGATTAGATAGACATACCACTAGGGCCTGGCAGATGTCTGTCACTGCTGTGTGTCTGGATCTTGAGAACTTACTAAGATTTCTACTTATAGGGTGGAGTGACCAAATATCTCAGGTGGTAGTGATGGAGGGTATATCACATCCTGTGCAGTACGCTCACACAACTGTGGCCCTCCAAAGTCCAGTTCTCTCAAGCAATAACTTGTTCCCATTCACTCTCCCAACCTCTTAGACTATTGTCCTCAATACCAGACTCAAAAGGAAAGCAGGCTGCACTCCCTTCTGTATCTCTTTGTGTATAATCTTGTCTGTGTGTATTGCAATAGCATTCCACCAGGGTCACCCTGGGCCACATGGTAAGCACTCTAGGGTTTTCACAGCAATGAACTCAGTTGCGACCTGGGCCACATGGTAAGCACTCTAGGGTTTTCACAGCAATGACCTCAGTTGGCTGTCTTCCAAAGGGCTCTGCTCACAAGTTGAGAAATGTGGATCACTTGTGAGTTAAGTTCAGACTGCCTTTCTGCTCTACAGCTGTTTTTTTGCCAAATATGGCCACTATATTTCTCTCTTTTCCTTGGTGTAATACCACACAATGCATGCCTGCCAGGCCTTGATATTGTCACTGCCATCAGGCAGAGTGCTCATGTATCCTTTCTTGCCCTCTATGACAAAGACCAGACTTTCTGGGTCTCTTCAAGTCTTTCTAATAGTGAACTCCCTCAGTCACTTGCCTGGTTGTGTAGCTGCTCTTCAGCTGCTTCAATTCTGAGCCACAGAGAAGTTAAAAAGTATAGTTCCCATATATGCTTCCATTTTAGCTTTTTTAAAACTTTAAACACATAGAGTATATTCTTTAGTTATTAAAAATAAATCTTACTCTGTTTCTGTATAAGTGAATTTCCCCATATGAAAACTTTATACTGAGAAAACATGTTGTATGTACATGGACTAGAAATGGTAATGACTAGAAACAGGTGAGTGTGCATTAGATTGGTGCTTTGTTGGAAATAACATATGTATATTTTTATTAGATTATTCTTGTTTCAAATTCCTTAATAAAAACATCACAGAAAGAGAATATATTAAAAATGGCAAGAAGGGAAGAAATTATGTTACCCAAATCAAGGAAAATTAACTGTCAATGAAAAATGTTAGTTATAGTAATAAATAAGTATATGTTTTAGAAATAAGTTCTAGATCTACAGGACACACTTAATGCATACAACAGAGTCCAAAATATTTGATGATTCCTTGGCATCTTTAAATTTATTACTTTTTCTTATCTATATTCCCAAACAGAATTTAAACAGAAGAAATCAAAAACATTTCTTTGCAACATCTCCAAAGATTTTCTTGCATTTTGGTATTTTAAATAAATGTTGCCTGATTGTCCAAATACACAACTGTACATAAGAATCAAGAACTTACAGACTGCTTTTTCCCAATGGGTAACTAAAAGCAAGAAAAAAAAGCTTGACAACTCTGCTTCAATTGTTTCTTTATTACCTTAAACTTTGAATCAGCTCTGCAAACAGGCATGCTATTCACTTAAGGAGTATTTAAAAACTGGTAATACAAGTTTAATTAGCCCTCAGCTTACCTAACATATCTCATCTCCTCCAAGACTGGGGAGATCAATAAGAGAACTAAGGTAATGTGAACAGCCTGTTAACTGCCAATTTCTGTGCCATCCTGTTCCAGTCGCTCAGAATGGTACCAAAGAGTCTCCAGTCATTGTTCTTAATGTTCCAGAAACAGACAAATCACAATGAGGCTGATTACATCTTGAGCTGCGCAGAACAAATTCTGAGATAATGACCAACCAGACTATTTTGACCAAGACTATCTATTTATGCATATCTCTTGGTTTGTGCCCCAATTATTTTTCTATTTGAACTTAAAGCTCACACCAATATCCTCAAAGGCAGGCTAGTCTTTAATCCCACTTGTCTTTCTGATTTACCTCTACTGATTAAATTTTCTTTCTCCATTACTTTTTTCCATTTGACTTCTGGAGTGAGTGGTCAGATCTAGTTTTTTGAAACTCCTTGAAGTTAGGACCCCTATGGCCTAAATCTCTGGTAACAAACCCTAAGATCCAACCATGTGAAAGAAAAGAAAAAAAAAGAAAAGAGAAAGAGAAAGGTAACCAACATCACAAAAAACATTTATAGCAAAAAAAAAATAGGAAGTCAAATTAACAGGAAGTAAATGTGCACATTTTTTAGTGTTTTTTTTTCTGTCTGTTATTTTAAAAAATTAGCAAATAAAATTTTATTATTCATGCTGTAGAACATGATGTCTTGGAATATGTATACAATATGGAATGGCTAAATGAATGCCCCTCTCTGGAGATGGTGTGTGCCTCCCACAAACTAGACATATACTCTTACCATTGAGTTATATCCCCAGACTGCATAAATCAAGCTCAGTAACCTATATGTCACATACATTTTTGGCCAGTGTGGTGAGAGCAGTAAAAATTTACTCTCTTACCAATTTTCAAGTACACAGTACATTGTTATTAGTATATTCATCACATTACACAACAGAACTGAATTTATTCCTAAGTGAAATTTTGAATCTTTTGACCAACATCTTCCTAATCCCCACCAAGACTATTTTTTGCATATTTGCAGTTTTCCAAGTTTCTATTACTTTTATAGTAAAAATAAACTTAGCTTTTTAGAAAAACCTGCAAAATATACTCAAATATATGGTTGCCATTTAAGGGTAGTGTGGTTACCCAGACAAGGCAATTTCTAGGCCACAGGAGAGAATAAACTAAATACAACTTAAACCCTTTGTTTGAACTAAGAGTGACAAGAAAAGGAAAGTATTCTTTGTAACAAAATTCAAATTCATATACAGCTAAACCTAGAAAAGTAAATAAGTTTTCAAACACGGACAAGAAAAAGAAACCACAAAGTAATTTTCCAAATGCAACACCACAAACGTATTGCATATTATACACCCATACTAAGTCCTCAACCTTAAAAAAAGTGCTCATAGTATATATAACTAGGTAAATCAAGGTGCAAATTATAATTTATATTCCAAGAAATGTTTTTTAGCACCTTTCAAAAATCAACAATTATACAGTTGATGACATGTCTCATAACTGACTTGATGCATCTGGGAGAGGGACACAAGAGAAGAGAAAAAAAAATGCTCTAAAGGACCACTAATAAGATTAACTCAAAACCTTCTGCTGAGCTGGGCAGAGCACTTACCTAGCATTTGTGTGGCACTGGGTTCAATTCTCTGCACCACATATAAATAAAAAAAAAAAAATAAATGTCCATCAACAATTTTTAAAAAGCCTACTGCTTCTAGTGTGGTGAATGGTCAGTCTTTTTACATTTCTAACTCAATACAGATATCACATTTATACAACATGTCATTCAAAAACTACTAGAAAATTTAAAAATGGAATAGAAAATACAAGTTCATATGTTTAATTATTATGACATAATATAGAGAGAAATTACTATCAAATTACTCTACAGGTTTCCCCAAACTTTCAGTTTCTGTACCTACTGCAGCTCCAGTACACTGATACCTCTTCCTGGTGGGGGCAGTGGTGGAGCACTGCCAACATGACACTCACAGATGATACCCAGTGCTCACTAGTTAGACAATATCAGCCATCTGCAAATAAACTCCACTAAGATTTCTTTTCCCACAACTTTTCTTTCTCTGTTATCTTAAATAAAATAGTATGTAAAAATTATGCAAAGTGAAGTGAGTTTCCAATCTCAAACCTAGACAAACAAAACAAAATTTAAAAAACAATAGCCCAACTGGAAATCCATATGCAACAAAATAAAAATAAACCCCTATCTCTCACCATGCAGAAGATTCAACTCAAAATGGATCAAGGTCCCAGGAACTAGACCAGAGACCTTGCACCAAATAGAAGAAAAAGTAGGTCCAAATCTTCATCATGTTGGCTTAGGATCAGAATTCCTTAACAAGACTCCCAAAGCACAAGAAATAAAAGTAGGAGTCAATAAATGTAATAGATTCAAACTAAAAAGTCTTTTATTCAACAAAGAAAACAATCAACAATGTAAACAGAGAGCTTACAGAGTGGGAGAAAATCTGTGCCACACACATTTAACTAATCTCCAGAATTTATAAGTTACTCAAAAAACTTTACACCAAGAATACAAGTAACCCAATCAATAAATGGGCTAAATAAATGAGGAGATAATTCACAGATCTATAATCAACAGATACATCAGAAAATGTTCAACATCTCTAGTAATATAAGAAATGTGAATCAAAAGCACCCTAAGATTTTAACTCACCCTAATTAGAATGTATTATCAAGAATACAGGCAACAATATGTGTTGGTAAGGATGTGGGGAAAAAAGTACTCTCATACATTGCTGATGGGTTGCAAATTGGTGCAGCCTCTCTGGAAAGCAGTATGGAGATTCCTTAGAAAACTTGGAATAGAACAACCTTTTGACCCTGCTATCCTACTCTTGGCCTATACCCAAAGAACATTAAATCTGCATACTATGGTGATGCAGACACATCAGTGTTTATAGTAGCTCAATTCACAATTTCTAGATTTTGGAACCAACTTAGATGCCCTTCAATAGTTGAATGGACAAAGAATCTGTGTCATATGTACAAAATGGATTATTATTCAGCCATAAAGAAGAATAAAATTATGGCATTTGCAGGAAAATGGATGGAGTTGGAGAATATCATGCTAGGTGAAATAAGCCAATCCCAAACACCCAAAGGCCAAAGAATTTCTCTGATAAATGGATGATGATTCATAATGGGGGTTGGGGGGAGATAAGGGAAGAATGGAGGAAGGATGGATTGTATAGAGGAAAATGAGGAGTGAGGAGGGGACAGGGGGAAGAAAAGATAATAAAATGAGACATCATTACCCTATGTACATGTATGTTTATGCAAACAGTGTGACTATATTTTGTTTTAAGTTTAGTCACTTAAACAAGTAATCTTAATAATCTTTAAACTTTTTTTAATTTTATTGTAAACAAATGGAATACATGTTGTTTCTCTGTTTCTACATGGTCTAAAGGCATACCATTTGTGTAATCATAAATTTACATGGGGTAATGCTGTTTGATTCATTTTTTTATTGTTTTCCCTTCCCCCCCACCCCTCCCACCCCTCTTTTACCTCTATACAGTCCTTCCTTCCTCCATTCTTGCCCCCCTCCCTAACCCTAACTCTAAACCTAACACTAACCCCTCTCACCCCCCATTATGTGTCCTCATCCACTTATTAGCGATATCATTTGTCTTTTGGTTTTTTGAGATTGGCTTATCTCACTTAGCATGGTATTCTCCAATTTCATCCATTTGCCTGCAAATGCCACAATTTTATCATTCTTTATGGCTGAGTAATATTCCATTGTATATATATATCACAGTTTCTTTATCCATTCATCAATTGAAGGACATCTAGGTTGGTTCCACAATCTGGCTATTGTGAACTGAGCAGCTATGAACATTGATGTGACTGTATCTCTGTAATATGCTGATTTTAAGTCCTTTGGGTATAGGCCAAGGAGTGGGATAGCTGGGTCAAATGGTGGTTCCATTCCAAGTTTTCTAAGGAGTCTCCACACTGCTTTCCAGAGTGGCTGCACTAATTTGCAGCCCCACCAGCAATGTATGAGTGTACCTTTCTCCCCACATCCTCGCCAACACCTGTTGTTGCTTGTATTCTTGATAATCGCCATTCTAATTGGGGTGAGATGGAATCTTAGGGTGGTTTTGATTTGCATTTCTCTTATTACTAGAGATGTTGAACATTTTTCCATATGTTTGTTGATTGCTTGTAGATCTTCTTCTGTGAAGTGTCTATTCATTTCCTTAGCCCATTTGTCAATTGGATTATTTGCATTCTTGGTGTAGAGTTTTTTGAGTTCTTTATAGATTCTGGAGATTAGTTGCTCTATCTGAAGTATGATTGGCAAAGATTTTCTCCCACTCTGTAGGCTCTTTCTTTGCATTGCTGATAGATTCCTTTGCTGAGAGAAAGCTTTTTAGTTTGAATCTATCCCAGTTATTGATTCTTGCTTTTATTTCTTGTGCTATGGGATTCCTGTTGAGGAAGTCTGATCCTAAGCCAACATGTTGAAGCTCTGGATCTATTTTTTCTTCTATAAGATGCAAAGTCTCTGGTCTGATTCCGAGGTCTTTAAACTTTTTGTTCTACTTATTACATTAGTACTCTGAGATACTAAACTTCAAGATTAATCATTCAGGTGATCAGATCCTGAACTATAAATCTAATATCTGAACAGGTACAATGGCTATATATATTGATAAAATATATCAGAAAACAAATGATATTTTGGAGCAGGGGAAAAAAGCAAACCTTGGAATTCAAATTACAGTGCTGTGGTAGAATAAGCCTCATGTATAGAGTCAAAGACTCAGTTTTACATTGCATATCAATGTCGTGGCTACCCTGAAGAAGTTACCCAATTGTTCTAGGCTTCAGTTTCCCTACCAGGCCCACTTCAAAGAAAAGCAGGACTTTATACAGAAATGAATTGAAAATGTGAAGCCATACATCAAATGCACCTAGTAAGAACCACACCCATGCTTTGTTCCCAAACACTAGGGAGCTAACCACAGCAGCATCAATTTCAAAGGTCACTTACTGCCAGGAAGGTCAATGAGTTTCTAATTTCAGATTCCACCTGTGGAAGGCATAAATATTTTATTTTTAGAAGTGTTGTAAAGGAAATAGAACACTACAAATAAAAAAAGAATTATTTAATCAAAATGGCTACTTGTCACATGTCAAGAGGTTACAGGAGATTGAAAGATCAGTACCCAGTTAAAGCATTTATGTTCAGAATTTCTATGTAATATGTGTTAAATATAAAACTACAAAGAAAAAAACACAGACCATAAAAATATCACAAATGCAAGCTAAACAGATTAGCCACATATACAGCCAAAGTATTGCTGCCCTGCTCTAAATTCTTCCTAAGAAAAGAGTAAAGAAGAACAGGCAAGAACAGGTACATATTTCTGTCATTATTCTCACTTTAGCTAAAGATATATTTGATAATCTCACTCCCCCTGAGCAAACAAGTATTATGTGATTAGACCTGATAGGACAACAGGACAAAAGAGAATAGAGAAAGAGGCTCAAATATGTAACATTTGCAGTGTACCTATAAACTAATGACTACTAGATATTGTGTTATTAATGAACATCTGGGCAAAGGGTTAGGAATTTTTGTTTTTTTAAAGTTTTTTTAGTTGTTGATGAACATTTAATTATTTTTAATTTTTTTAGTTGTAAGGACACAATATCTTTATTTTATTTAATTTTATATGATGCTGAGAACCAAATCCAGTTCCTCCTCACACATGCTATGCAAGCGCTCTACCACTGAGAAACAACACCAGCCAGGGTATTTAACTCTTAATGATATTGCTGATTCAATTATACAACTGTCAAAATTATTTTTAAGAATTTAAATTACAAATTGAAATTAATTTTTTATAAATTATAAAAACCATTAAATTATAAAATAAAATAGTGTCTGATATGTAAAGCAACTTCACTCTGATATGTGAAGTTATAGACAAGAGGAGGATAGAAAAACATTTCACTTTGATTACTTTTATATTTATAAAATTTAAAGACTTACTAGAGTCTAATATCATCTGAAGCAAACTATCAATAATATTGGGTAGGAGTCCTTTACTGGATATCCTCAAATGACCTAATATTACTGAAACTGCTTGATACTGCAAAAACAATGCTTTCCCTTCATCTGTCTACAAATCCAAAGAGAAAGAATGAAATGTCTGAGTCAGGTAATCAGCTGAAAAACAATGTGAAATTATCCGCATATAAGTGGTCAAGTTGGTAATCAGAAAGATAAAAAGAGCATCATCTCATTAACAAAATCAAAAGAGAAACAAAAACTAAAATGACAAGAGATCACAGACTAAATTTAGATTAATTTCCCCTTAATTTGTTAAAACTCAATGGGAAAGGGAAAGAAAAGGTATTATAACTTGATAGGGTAAATTTCCTTTAAAATTTTCATATTTTAGAACTGAAACAACAAATAAGGCCTATTTTTTCTGGTATGAAGAAATAAAACATGGTTTATATTAAATACCACAAGGAGAGTTTATTTTCCATATTTGATTATAATTGAACTGCATTACTTTACTTCTTTCTGAATGGTTATTTCAAAATGTAACTTTATATAAACTTTCCAAATGGATTTTAAACCAGGATTTCTGTCTCTGGCTAAAAATTGGATATTAGACCACTGAAAGACAACTTCAGAAATTTGGATATGCTCTGTTGCATTACTTTTCTTGATATATATGTAAATAAAAATGGCAGCAATATTTTACCAAGGCCAGCACTATAAAGACACCTGTCAGATTAGATTGCCTGGAATTATCTTAAAGATGTTCCACAGGTATCTGGGAAGTTTCTAATGTCAGGATTGAAGAGCACTAATTTAATTAGAATCAATGCAAATATTATTAGCTACTTGTATTATTATACTTCAATATGCCAAACAAACCCAAGTCACTACTTTTAACAAGAGTTTTCTATAATTCTCCTTTCAAAACTCTATTAAAAGGACTTTTTAAATGTTCATGCTGCTCATATAATACTGAGTTATTTTTTGTATTGAGCTTTCTACTTTAATGACTTGACATACACTGAAAGTATAACAGAATCACCAAAAAACATTTATTGTCTTCTTGGTTTTGGGTTGGATTTTCTTACATAAATATTAAGGAAACAACTAAACCCTAGTTATTAAGAATGAGAAGTTAGAGTAATTCATATGAAATTAAAATATATATTAAAATATTTTGAGAAATAAGGATCTGTGTCTCTGTATCCCTTTATAGTGTTCTCCTTTTTCTTTTTGGTAGAATTTAGTTCAAGGAATATTAACATTACTATACTTAATTTTGTAGCTAAAAAATAAACACTGGAAATTAAAAGAATAATAGAACAAAGTTGCTAGATTGTTTATATTTGCCTTGTTTAGAATATATATACATAAATATATATTTAGCAATTACATAAGCAGAGTATACATGAATTTTAAACTGTATAAGGAACAAAAGTTTTATCACAGCACCACCTGCTGCATTTAATAAAAATTGCTTCACTTATTAATAAATCATCTGATTTTTAAATAGGCTGAATGCTCTATGGGATTTTTCTTAAAATTTACAAGCTGAAGAAGTTGTTCTTTAAGAGTTTTAATGAGTAAAATATAGTACTTGACTACTTTTTTCAAGAACAAACTTAGAGATAATTTATGTTCTCATTTGAATTTATCCAGTAATGAAGGCGTTTCTAAAAACAAACCAATTTATCTTCCAAAATAATATTTTTAAAATATTGATTTTAACTATTTCAAAACATTTATTTTCCTAAATGTCTTTTAAGAAAGTTCTGTCATTAAAATTTTACCTTTATATTCTTTACCAAAAGTCAATCTGTTGATCTTAATCAGTGTAAGATAAGGTTTTCCTTTATTTAGTCTATATTGTAGCTTTAAAAAGCAAGTAGAAACTCTGCCACATTGCCATCTACAGATGAGGTCCACTGCCCAGCTCTGAGCCTAGTCTAACTCTATGCTCGTAACAAGGTGCAGAAGAAATGATGCTGTGTGCTCAGGATCCTAGCCACAAGAGCTCTTGTATCACCAACTTTTCTGCCACATGTGAATAGGTCACATGGGAGAAAGGCAACCAAGAACAGAGATCCCAGCCCAAGAAAACCTGTCACTTGAGTCCATCCCAAATTACCAATCCAAAAAACTGTGAACTAGTAAATAAAAGGTTTTTGTATTCCCATAAGTGCTTGGTTGTTTATATAGCCATAGGCAGCTAATGTGATCTAATATACCTTAATTAACTCTTAAAAGTTAAATAATATAAACAATAATGAAGTCTATTGATATTGGTAATAGATAGCTACTACTTGGAGGATTGTAAATTCAAAGTCAGTCTGGGAAACTTAACAAACCTTGTCTCAAAATTTAAAAAAAAATCTGTTCTTTAAGTTCTATCAGTTTTTGCTTCATGTTATTGGTACATAAAGGATTATGATGTTTTCTTGATAAGACCACTTAGTCACTATGAGATGACACTCATCACCAATAACAGTCTTCACTCTGAAAGTTACTTGGTCATCCAAACAGATAACCTTATTAGTCTTTCTTTTTTTTTTTTTTTTTGGTACTGGTGATCGAACTCAGATCCTTGTGCTTCCAAGGCAAGCACTTTACCAGCTGAGCTATCTTCCTAGCCCACTTATTAGTGTTTTAATTAAGGTGTTTATTAGCTCCTTTTATGGCATTTTAGCTATACCTCTTTCCTTTAATTGGCTTTTATTAAAAATATATTTTTATGATGTTATGGACCTTTATTTTATTCATTTATTTATATGTGATGCTGAGAATCGAACCCAGTGCCTAACATATACTAGGCAAGTGCTGTACCACTGAGCCACAACCCCAGCCCCTCACTGATTCTTTTATTGGTTGTTTTAGGCTTTATATATGAGCATTCTTGAATTCATAGTTTTCTCTACTCTTTTCCAATTGTCATACTTCATGGATCTTTAAAGATGATCAGAATGTCCAATAATGTACTGAACAAAAATGGTGACAAGGAGCACATAATTCCCTTCTGTTATTTCCCCATTTTAAATAAATATTCCTTGCTGTATTTTTGCCTTTTACAGAGTTATTAAGAATGAATATGATAGTTTATCAAACTATACTATTCATTGATATATGATTTTGAATTTTTCTTAATTAAATTATTAATGTTTAAATTTTTTCTTGTACTAATGTGTCACTGAATTTCTGATATCAACCTTATGGGATCTCAATGAATATGTACATTTTTAAATGTGTGGCTATGATCTGATAAAACTTTATTCATCTATGTGTGCATGTTAACACATAAGTTTTTGAAATATGCCTGAAGTAAACTTTACTTTAGGATAATTGTGTCTTTCTTTTCTTTGTCATTTTTTGATACTGGGGATTGAACTCAGGACACTTTACCAATGAGTATACCCATGTCTTTTTAATTTTAAGACAGGGTTTTGCTAAGTTACTGAGGGTCTTGTTAAGTTGCTGAGGATGCCTCTAATTTGTGATCCTCTTGCCTCAGTCTCCTGAGTTGCTGGGATTATAGGCATGAGTCACCATGCCTGGCTCATAAATGATCTTTTAAACAGTTACCAGTCTATTATAATTTTTAGAATGAAAACCAAGCAAAAATAACTAAGAAGGCAGAATTATGACTTCTTGTTTTTCCATTAGTTCACTTACTGCTGGGAGTAATGACACAGAACATACTTCAGATAAAGTAGCCAAGTTAAATTATTGTCATTGCCCATTTAAAGAAACCACCATTCTGAGTCATATAATTTAGCAAACACAATAGATATAAAAAATTTATTGCTTGACTATACTGGCATGACTCACTTTAACAAAAATTCTCATATTTAATGATTCAGAATGACAACTGTTAAATGTAATAATTTAAAGTATATCAATTAATTTGACATTACATATAATTAACTACACACCTGTAAATCTCAGCAATTGAGGATGCTGAGATAGGAGGATCACAAATTTGAGACTAAGTTGGCAACTTAGTGAGACACTGTCTTGAAATAAAAAATAAAAAGAGTTGGGGTAGAACACACTTGGGTTCAATCCCTAGTATTAGAGGGAAAAAAATATGGTCATCTTTGGTTGAAGAATTTCCTTCTTTCTCACTCTTTTTCCCCTTCCCTCCCTTCATTTCTTCTTTCCTCTGCAATGCTGGGGTTTGAGTCCAGGTCTTATGCATGTAGCATTATTTTTAATTGATTTATTTCTTTATGTATCAGTAAATTCACTCTTATATACTAAGTACCATGCTAGGTATGGACAGATAAACAAAATAACTTTTTATTCTCAGTAAGCTAATTAGTGTAGAATTTATAAGCTTTTTTGGTATAGGACCAGGTAATAATTTTATAAATTTTAGAGACTACACAGTCTCTGTTGCCAACTACTCAGCTCTGCTGTTCAAAGGCAAAAAGTCATAGCTAAGACAAAACAAACAAGCATGGATGTGTGAGAAAATTTTATTAACAAAAAGAGATGGTGGACCCAATATGTTCTATAAGCTATAGTTTGCCAACTTGGCTGTCTAACAGAAAATAAAAACTAACTAACAATTCCAATTTATGTGACAAATAAGCCAACAATTGTAAGTGAAGGGTGCTATTAGAAAATGATATAAAAGAATCAAATGATACAGGAAGAAGCAACAATACATAAGACACAATTCTCTCAAATTCAGCAAACAAAAGTTGATTTTAAATAATGTGCCACCATTATGAAATAAGCCAAATTTCATGCTAAAAATTTAAAACATATTTTATTATAAAATAATTGCTTTATTATATGGTTACCTCTCCTAGTTACTAAAAATTATTCTGTAAGCATGCTTGAAAGCTTACCTTGAGTGACTGTTTTGAGAACAATTAAGGTTGAAAAAATTCTCAATGGCAAATTGGAGTTCTTGAAGAAAGCAGCTGTCTTTGGTTTACTTTCCACAGGATATTCTGAAGAATTTTCCTGAATTCCTTTAATTACCACTCCTTTAAATATGTCTTCACCTAGTCTTCTCAATGTTGATGTCATTGTTGAATGCTGTTAAAAATATGTACAATCTTAGGGTATTTGTTCATGCTCAGGAAATATTTATTTTAATACTGCAATCAAATGAACTAAAAGTAAATGAATTTCATGTTAATTAAAAAATGAAACAATTGAACATATGCAAGACTGGAAGGTTTCAATCAACTGAAAAGAAACTTCAGTATGTTTATTTTTCTAAAACACATATTTTTCTAAACACATAAGATCAAGCTTTATTTCTGGAACAGAGAATAATCAAAGGAAGAGAGGTGAACTGCCTATTCTCTGTTCACTAATTGCTCCACCATCACTGATTACCAATTTCTCAGGTGTATCTTATTGTATTTGGTTAGAAAAGACCATCTCTAATCTCACTGTTTTCAGTTTAATCTGACTATAAATGTCCTCAGTGACTCTGAAAACTGAACAATTTCAAAAGAATAAAACACTAGGTTAGAATCATAGAAAATTCACATGGAGAACAAACTGAAACAAGAAAGTAGGCAAAATTGGAACAATGACATTGAAAAAAATTACCTCTAAAATAAAAGAATCTAGTGGTATTCCATATATTCACCAAGAATCAAATGAAAGAAAGCCATTTCTGACTGCTGCAGAGAGTATGCTTTGCTAAGAAAGACTGTTAAAAAACTTAAAATTTTCTTTGTTATGATTCTAATTCTTCAATCCCATGTCACTGAGTTTATAATAGTTGTCTGCCTCTGAATGGGGATTTGTGAACAATTCCTGACTTAATATTGATCCTGCAATGCATATAACAAGCTTCAACTTTTAAATTGCAAACATATATACTGAGATTTTTTTTTTTTTTTTTTTTTGGGGGGGGGGTGTGCTGGGGATTGAACCCAGGGCCTTGGGCTTGCAAGACAAGCACTCTACCAACTGAGCTACCTTCCCAGCCCCCTATACTGAGATTTTGTGAGTATCAAATGCCAAATGACTGGGTGACACAAGCAGTGTAATCTAATTCAAATACATTGCTAATAAGAGTATAATATAATTTGGAAAAAGTAATGCACAGATTTAAAATCTCAATTTAAAATTAAATATTTCAAGATTAGTGTGGTAAAAATGTTAAAATGACAAGAATAAGGAATTCTACTTATTTTTGTTTAAAAAAATTCTAATGCTTTATACCACTTTTATAATAGGAAAATAAATTGTTCTTTATTTTTCAAATAAGTGTATGGACACTATTTCTCTTTAATTGGAAAAAAGTAAAAAAAAAAACTCAAAAATTTTATTTTTTAAAATTATTGTTGAGGCTTCACCAATATCTGCAACCAATATTGGCCAAAAATGTAGGCTCACCATACCAAAAATAAGTAAAGTCTCAAAACCAAATGAAAAAAGAGAATAAATACCTGCAAATCCCAATATATGACAAAATATTACAATTATCCAACAAAGAATTTAACACAGCTGTGATAAAATGAGTATTTATAAATACTTTTAGAAAATCTCATTGAAGAACTGAAAAGTCTTACCAAAGAAAATATAGAAGAAAAGCCAAGTGGAAATTTTAGAACTGTACATAAAATTAACACAATAAAAATTTAGTGAATAGCCTGTGTAGCAGAATGGAAGGACTAGAGAAAGAATTAGTTAACTAGAAAGTAAAAAAACAGAAAACAGTTAATCTGAACAACCAAACTAAACTGAAAAATGAACAAATAGGATGTTACGGAATTAAGAGTATAACAAGAAATTTAATAGTCATGTCATAGAGTCCTCAAAGGAAAGCAAAATCAGGTAGCTAAAAAAATTTTGAGAAACAATGGCTAAAACTTCCCAGACATGGCAGAAATATACATAGAGATTAAAGAAGTTGAACAAATCCCAAACAGAATAAATCCAAAGAGATCAAAACTAAGACCTATCATTGTCAAACTTATGAAAAATAGCAAAAAAAAAAAAAAAAACAAAAAAAAGGAGAATGAGAAATGATACTCTATATTACATGTTCCAGGATAACTCAAAAGACAAGAGATTTCTTATCAGAAACCATGGAGATGAGACAGAACGGGCAAATTTCTAAAAAACCAAGGGTTGGAGAAAAAAAAAAAGTCTCTCACAAATCCAATTCCCAGTGCAAATATACTTCATAAATGAAAGGAAAATCAGGATGTCAAAATGAAGTAAACAGGAGGATCTGTCATCAGCAGATCTACTCTAAAAATATAAAGTTCTATTAACAGAAAGGAAAGGCTAAAAGAACATCAGGAAGAACACAAAACACAAAAATACACAGTAGACTTTTATTCTCTTCTTGAACTTATAAACTGTTTGATAGGTGAAGCAAAAAAAGTAACATTATCTCATGCAGTTCTTTTCAAAAAAATTTTTTTTTGTACCAAGCCAGGGATACTTAACCACCTAGCCACATCCCCAGGCCTATCTTTTATATTTTGTTAGAGACAGGGTTTTACTAAGTTGCTTATTGCCTCTTTAAGTTGCTGTGGTTGCATTTGAACTCAAGATCCTTCTGCCTCAATCTCTCAAGTCCATGCTGGGAATACAGGCATAGGCCAAAGTGCCCAGCTACAGAGGAAATATTTAGCAAAATTGTATTATAAATGAGAGTTTAAGATATGTCATATCTCTCTATTTTACTCAAAACTGGTAAAATGATGGTACTAGTTAGACTAATAAGTGATTCATACATAATATAATACCAAGAACTACTAAAAAGTTAAGCAAAGACATATATGCCTTAGGGGCTGGGGACATAGCTCAGTTGGTATAGTGCTTGCCTCACATTCACTAGCTCTGGATTCAATCCCCAGAACCACAAAAACAGAGAGAGAGAGAGAGAGAGAGAGAGAGAGAGAGAGAGAGAGAGAGACCCAAAAGATTATAGATAAATAGATAAATAAAAATGGAATTCTAAAAAATGTTCAAGTAACCTACAAGACAGTAGGAAAAAGAAACCAAAAAAAAAAAAGAAAAACAGATGAAAATAAGCAATATGGTAACATTTTAAGCTCTACCATGTACAAATTAAATATCAAATAAAATACAAAGATTGACAAAACTAATTAACATTCATAACCCAATCCTATGCTGTCTACAAAAACTCATTTCAAATATAAGAATTTATGCAGGTCAAATGTAAAAAAAATTTGGAAAAAGATATATCATGAGAATATGAATCAAAGGAAAGTAGAAATGGCTAAATTAATATCAGTTAAAGTGATTTCATGAGCAAAGAAAATGACCAAAAAAGGACTTTATATAAAAATAAAAGGGTCAATCTATCAAGAAGACAAAACAATCCTAAATGTAT